>CM068381.1:27835018-28404464 GCA_034770075.1 Aralia elata
TGGCCATTTCCATCATCTGTTTTTTAAATTCATCAAATTCCTCCCGAGATATGGAACCAGGATTGGTAAGTGGAAGATCGGCCATTTCAGCTGTAGAATCTTAGGCCTTCCTAGATTGCAAACGCGTTTGAGGAGCAATCCTGCAAGGGAAAACGGTTTGAGTTTTAGTCTTGGGAGATGAAAGAGGTGGATGCATGCTAAAACAGTAATTTTTGTGCTTTTGGGTTTTTTAATCTTTCTCTGCAAAACAACATGTTAGCAGTCCCTTATTGCAATAATAAATGCTAGACACGACTTATTTATGCTTCCCCAGCTGTTCCCTGTAAAACATAGAGGTTAGTAATTTCTTTTGACAAAAAGGGGAGACATATATGAATATTGAATGGGACTATGACATTTATACGCGTGAACGTAAAAGGGCATGAAGAGACTTTTCCTGCGTTGGGTTAATCTGAGGGTGACCTATCCTAAGGTTACTCTCGCGGGCTTTTCGGCATGAAGGTCCCCAAATCTTCGCAATCTACTCGTCTGAGTCCTTTCGATTGGAGCGGATTTGGGTGGTGCGTTTCCTGAGCCATCTCCGGGGAGCAGCCCCTTCGAGTCCAGTAATAAGCAACGGACAGGTTCGCCTCAGGAGGAGGTACACTCTCAACATACATTCACATTCATCGTCCTCACCGAATGCATATGATTACTTTGAAGTAAAGCAATTCCATTCAATCATTCATTCATTGGACAAAAACACACATTCACACAACAACAAGTAGAACAGGTCAAAATGTCGCACGCACATACACATTCATAAATTTTAAAGGATAGGACAGCATCAAGATTTGAATGCTGCTTAAGCCCTCTAATGTCCCCAGCAGAGTCGCCAGCTGTCGACGCCGGGAGGGTCTCTTTAGTTGCGATGTTCGCCCTTTCCAATTTTTGCCTTTTTATTTAAATGATTTTTTGGAAAAGGTCAGCACGAATGTCGACGGGGTTTTGAAAGATCGTTTTTTATGATGAGCCATTTAACCAGAGTCGCCAGTTGGTATATTTGAAATGGATGTACCAACTCATCCGAGTTTCGTTTTCGTAAATCGCTGGCTCATATGTGACTCCGAATTAATTGGTCTGCGAACCGAGATTCATAGAGTTCGGGGGCTTGCTTAAGCGAGGGGAATGTGTTAGGCACCCCCCGACTTCTGTGAAACACGGTTACCGCAATCTTGATGCTTTCCTATCCTTTAATTTATGAAATGTGTGTGTATGCGCGCGTGTGTGTGTGTGTGCCTATGTGAATGTTGTGGTGAGTTTGTATGAAAGAATCATTTGGATTTTTTAGGGAAAATCGTGCTTTGGGAGTGCTTTAGAATGTCCTTTGGCTTATACGAGAAAGGTTTGATTTTAATTGTCAAAACTATGAGATTTTCATTAGGTGTCGTTTTGGCAAAAACAAGAGTTTTCTAAACCTTCGTCAAAATAGGAATCGAGATCTATACGTTGCTTTCGTAACTCAAATGATGGGAAACTTCTAGAATCTCTTTAACCCTATGCACAACGGTTTAATAAAACAACCATTTATTTTCATCAAACCATTTTCTTGTGACGTTTGAACACAATCCTTCTTTTGCCTTCTCGTTAAATAGAAATCGACATTCATTAGCACTCTCAATTTCTTATCCTCGTGATGATAATAACCTAGTTTGATTGATTTTATGAAAGTCTTCATTGTTTAGCTTTGAAATCAATTTTAATACTGTAAATCAAACAAAGCATTAAAATGCGTAGGGGCTATTCATGGGCATGTAAGCCATCAAAATAACCCAAACGCCCACAATCACATATTTCACTATTACGGGGCCTTAAACCCGATTCTCGCCTTGGCGTCGTTTTAAGGCCCGACAATTACATCTTACAACAAAGGATAATCGATCCTATTACATACACCAAAATTGTCCATCATCGGATTTGGACCACGGGGCCGCGTTCCTAGGCTCACATCCATAATTCTTACACACCCACAAAATGGATATTACAAAAATTAACAAGCTAAAATTCACCAAATAGATATCATCGGGTCATTAGGAAGAATTTTGTTCCGTTGGAACCCTCATTAATAATCCCTAATCCATGTATTCTCAATAATATACAAGAAAAATTACATTTAATATAACCCAAATGATCAAAAGCTTAACAAAATGATATATCAAAAATGCTATAAAAGAGGGCTTTTTCACCTTACAAATGACACCATGATGCGTATAAAATTCGTATATTGAATAGGGTAGGAGTTATATGTGATACAATCTAATCAAAAGAATTTAATTCCTCTCTTTTTTCTCTCTTTTCTCTCCCTTCCCGAACTGTTTTGCTGCTGTTTTTCCCTTATCTTTTATCTTTCCACCGCTGCCAACCCCCTGGATGAAATTAAGAAACTGAGCTGAAATAGGCTGGCCTAGGGCAGCCGCAGATTGATCTGCGGCTGGCTGGCCGCCCACCAGCCACTCAGCCTGGTTTCGAGTTCCGTGTTTTCAAAAGGCGGACCTATTGGCCGCAGATCCATCCGCGGCTGGCTGGCTTGACTTTCTCGATTTTCGTGCTACGCCTCGATTCTCCTGTCGTGACGTCGGTTTTCACCGACAGGCTCGTATTTTACAGTCCGGGAATTACTGGGAGACGTGCCACATCATTCGGGAATGCTCATTTCGGACAGCCTTGTTGTCATGTTGGTTTTGATTTGCAAATCGTCGCGGTGGCGTCGAGTGTTCGCACTTGCGCCCATCCTTTGTTCTTGCAGGCCGGTTCATTTGACGAATTTGCCCTCCTGTCAGGATTAGTATACGAAGTGCAAAATTTGGGTGTCTACACCATAATCAGGATCATACTTTATGCGTAATTATCAATTATACGAAAGAGATAGAGAATAAGAATTATACCCTCGTAGAACCGTGCTTCCTCGGGTACAAGTTCAACTTCAAATCCTTTCGCGTTCTCCTTGAAATTCACCGATTAGATTCCTTCCTTTGCTCAACGATAGCCACCCAAGTGATTGGCCTCTAGAGGTGATTCACCAAGGAATAATACGTATTCACGAAGATGGGTGTTGGCAAAACCCTAGTTTCTATCTCTATAGAAAGTATAAGTACTCTCCCAAATCTTATGGAAGTGTGTATAACCTCAATCCATAATAAGACTCCTCTTATTTATAGATATGGGTAACCCTCCTAAACTATTTAGGATTATGGTTTGTTTTAATTAAACTCTTTTAATTAATTAAACTCCTAATCTAATTAGGAATTTATAAGAGTACTTCTATTAATTAATTCTCAAACTCTTTTAGGAATTAAATAATAATAATAGTAATAATAATAATAATAATAATAATAATAATAATAATAATAATAATAATAATAATAAGACTCCTCTTATTAATTTATATTTAATATTTCTAAAATATTAAATAATAAATATTACGATTATGTCATTACTTCTTAAATAAATATTTTCCTTTTGCGGTGTGACTCTTTAGGTTCTCCATATTAAACTGGTTGTGAATAAATCAATTAGAACAATTATAATCTAATTTAAATAAATAAATTAAACTATTTAATTTATTTAATTAAATAATATTTATTCTACAATAAGGGTAAGCTCATTTAGCGATCAACGATTTTCCAGATAATATAGATTTCAACATTAATCACAAACGAACCTTTCACTGAATAGTTACCGTACAATTTAATCTTTCTACCATACAATGTCCCAATTAAATATAAGACATAGAATTAATGTCAAGTCTTATTTTATTTAATTATATGCATTTTGATTCTCAAATGCACAACTCTAAATAATACAAAGTAGAAACTCCTTTCTAATTTCATTCTGCATTGGCCAAAGACTACTAAGTTGTCATTTATCGAATCACATAGGACATTCTCATCTTTTACTATATGTGGTAGATTCTTTGTTGATCATTCACCTATCTCCATATATAACTTATTATACCCAAGTATACCCTTTGATATACCCTAAAGGTCTTAAAGAACATGTCAAAGTATAAGTCATCATACATAAAATACTATGATGATCTCAAGTCCAAGGATTACTTGTACTACTATCACTAGAGGAATTCCTATTGACAGGCAAGTAAAACTCCATTAGGTATTCCTTTAGCGAGTCACGTTCAGTGAACTTATTCTCCAATAAGCACCTACATACTTGCTTTAGTATCTCCACACAAATGATTATGAGATCAATCATCCTCTTCCTAAGAGCAAGCAAAGTATGTACCAATTTATTCAGATTCACTAATCCCCTTTTTAGTAATCCAACAATTGGGAACGATTTTAGTTTTAAGCTTTATAAGAATTTAGATCTCATTAGCATGATCATATCATGATTCTAAAAACATTGCTCAAAACTATAGGTTTATCACATATAAAATAACAGCATCATGTAGATAAAGTAAAATACTTTTAATAAATCAATTCTTTTATTAATAAATAAATAAGATTACAAAGTATATGCTACATCATATCAAATATGATTGGCTTGTGTGCATACTATTTTCACAAATAAATAGGGTGAACTAACCGTCAAAATAAAATCAATAGGGGGGATTTGGATAGGATAGGAATCATCTAGTTGATAGTAGATATTTAGCCAAAAATACATGAATGACTTTAGAGACAAGTGAGAGTTAGAAGCTTAGAAAAAGAAGGCACAAAAAGAATATCATTCAAGTCTTAGTAAATCAAGTTTATATAGGGTTAAAAGAAAGGCATTGGAAGAGATAGGTGGTGATGTAGGAGAACCGTATAATAGGCCCATGGACTATGTGGAAACAGTGAAACAGTTGAACTCGGGCATAATCACGTTGTGCTGCTGCTTGTCTATATTCTCTGTCTTTCTGCCGTGCTGCTCTTCTCTTTTCGTTTTATACCGCAGCTTCTTCTTCTTTTCTCCCTCTGTGTTGCGGCAGTTTCCTCTCTTTTTCTTCTTCCTGTGTTGTCGTTGTCCTCTCTGTATAAAAAAACCCTTATGCTTCAATTCCCTTGGGCTTTAAACTTTGTTGAAAGTAATATGATCATCTGGGCCCCACTATAAAGCTAATAAACTACTGAACTCCTGTTGTCCTTTTACCTTAATAATTGCCAAATGGGCTGCTTACCAAAATGGGCTGGCTACTTCTTCTATTTCACCCAAAATAAATCCAATTAAAATAAAATTAATATATAATTAAACAAATAAATCTATTTTAAAGAAGGAATAAATATATAAATAATGTGATCATCAAATACTCTCAAACCTAGATTTTTGCTAGTCCTCGAGCAAAATAAAAACTAAGAAAATGAAACAAATAAAATCCTAACTAAAACTAATCCACTTTTGTAGGAAACACGATAGTATTTAGGGAATACTATAAGCCTTTAAACCCCAAAGTTACCCCAAGTAGACGAGTTGTGTCTCGTGATGGTTTGCAGTGAATATACCAACAAAATTCAAATGCAATGGTTCTTTTCAAAAATATGATTCCCCTTTATTTCCAATGTGAATAATTCAATAAAGACATCAAAACACTCACATGCTAAGACAATATGGCACACATGCAATATTAAAGTTCTCAAACTAGCAAGATGAATAAGAATATTTCATCCTCGCCAATCTCATTGTGAGTATGTGAATTGACAACAACATAACATCATTAATATCAAAGTAAGCAAAACTTTCAAACTCCATCCAAACTATGCTTTGACTCAACTCCTCACTTGGCAAACACTCAACAAATAAAACACTCAAGAATAGGGTGTAAATGCTTGCATTACATGCGGGCCATAAAGAGTTAATGTATTCAAATTCAAATGTCTCTCACATGTATGTATGAAAAACGCTATAAATGAAAGTACAAGAGTCTCATTAACGGATAAATCCCACTAGAAAGGTGAAATGCATAAATGGACCCCCTCTACTACTCTCACATCTAAACCATATTCCAAAGGATCATTAGGACTTTTTAGGTTTGTACTGTAAAGCTTAGGGTAAGGGTTATGAAACGAAGGGATATATAAAGGAATTCAAAGATCTAAGAAACATGTTGAGAAATAAAATTAGCACTTGGGCTTAATTTGACTTCATTTGAGCTTTTCTTTTCTTAATTTTTTTCAATCTTTTTTCATATCTCCTATCCATGCATTTTTCTTTTCTTTGATCTTTAAAGGAGATTTCATCACTTTTCTTTTCTTGTCTTTTTTTTTGTTCATTCTTTCAAGCTCACTTTTCACTATTGCCCATACATAAAAACAATCTCAACACATCCTTAGATAAAAGGGTAGGCCATAAATATGGTTTACGCTCTAAATTAGAGTAGGGTAAAGATATCGGGCTACCAAAGAAAGACTATATAAAACGCTCAAAAGGGTGACTAGCAGTACATATGTAAAGGTGAGATATAGTAGGCTCATATGTTGGCTACCAAAGATGGCCTAAGTCACTTCCTAAGGTCTAAAGTTTTTCAATTCAAGTAATATTAGGAATCCTTCAAAAGAAATTACATTTCATGGACGTACCTTTCTAGTGTTCATTCAAAGCAAAGAATAATGAGACTATTCAACAAAATATGCTTTTCAAAAATTTAGAGTTAATGTAAAAACCCTCAAATAGGAAGATTGGCTCAAATACTCACAGGTTACTTAGTCTCCGCATTTATGCTTTTTAGGAAATTTAAGTTGTACTCACTTATCCATCTTGTCATGCATTAGTTGTCAAATGTGCTCAAATAAAATGAGAATTAGAAGTAATAAAATTTCTCTTAATAATGATAGTAAGTGAACTAAGTATGCACATGTAAAGCATTAAGACGAATGCGTCATCGTTATTACATCGCCAGACAAAGGGAAAACTTAATATTAGCTTAAGAACCATTGCAAAAAATTTACCCTACTAAAAACAAAAAAAATGCTCATATTCTAACAAAGTGTCATATGTGAAGTGCAAAAGAATAATGAGGCTAATAAATCCCACCCCTAACTAAAATCTTACATTGTCCTCAATGTATTAAGAGAAGTAAATAAGAAAGGGAAGGATAACACCTAGATATAATGAAGCTCCAATCAAAAAGTTAAACCTGCACATCTGTTAGAAATAGAACAAAGAAAAGAAACAAAATAGAAAAGAAAAGTAGATAAAAAAATAAAATAAATAATAATAATAATAATAATAATAATAATAATAATAATAAACCTACGTTAGACACAAAGAACCTAAATTGACAATGTTAATCCTGATAAACAGGATCTTCTAGCAGTGTTTCCTCTACCTCTTGACTCTTTAATTCTAATAATGGTTTCAACCTTTGACCATTAACTTTAAAAACATTACCGTTCTTAGGATTTCTTATTTTAACAGCTCCATGAGGAAAAACAGTGTGAATAATGAATGGACCTGACCATTTAGAACGCAACTTTCCAGGAAATAAATGCAAACGAGAATTGTATAACAAGACCTTTTGACCAGATGTAAATGATTTCCTAAGAATATTCTTCTCATAGAAAAATTTCATTTGGTCCTTATACCATTTAGCACTTTCATAAGCATCATTCCTGGTTTTCTCTAACACATTAAGTTGTAATTTCCTAAGAGTGTCTGCTTTGTCAGAGTCAAAATTCAATTTTTTAATGGTCCAAAAAGCTCTATGATCTAACTCTACAGGTAAGTGACAAGCCTTGCCATAAACTAGTCGATAAAGAGACATTCCAATAGGGGTTTTGAAAGCAGTACGGTAAGCCCACAATGCATCACAAAGTTTTAAAGACCAGTCTTTTGTAGTTGGGTTAACCGTTTTTTGAAGAATATTTTTAATCTCCCTATTAGAAATCTCAACTTGTCCACTAGTTTATGGATGGTAGGGTGTGGCAACTTTATGTGTAATGCCATATTTCTTCATTAATTGCTCAAAAGGTCTATTACAAAAATATTTTCCCCCATCACTAATGATCGCACGAGGTGTACCAAAACGAGAAAATATATTTTCTTTTAAAATTTGTACCACCACCTTGTGATCATTAGTTTTAGAGGAAATTGCCTCTACCCATTTAGACACATAATCCATAGCAACAAGGATGTACAAATTGCCAAAAGAATTAGAAAATGGACCCATAAAGTCAATATCTCATGCATCAAATAACTCAACAATAAGAATCGGATGTAGAGGCATCATATTTCTACGAGTTATACTTCCTAATTTTTGACATCTCTTACAGGAACTACAATATGCATATGTATCTTTAAAAAACAGTCGGCCAATAAAAACCACATTGTAGAATTTTTGAAACTGTTTTCTTCGAACTAAAGTGACCTCCACATGCATGATCATGACAAAAAGAGATAACATCTCTCTGCTCACTTTCAGGAATACATCTCCTAATTATTTGGTCAGGACAATATTTGAACAGGTAAGGATCATCCCAAAAGAAATGTTTAACCCTGGATAAAAATTTAGTACGATCTTGTTTAGTCCAATGTGTAGGCATTTTACCTATGACAAGATAGTTAACAGTATCAGCATACCAAGGTGCTTGGGAAACAACCATAAGCTGTTCATCCGGAAATGACTCGCTAATGGGCATGGACTAATCTATGGGCTCCACAATTAATCTAGACAAATGATCAGCCACAATATTTTTTAATCCTTTCTTGTCTCTAATTTCAAGGTCAAAATCTTGTAACAACAGAATCCATTTAATGAGGCGAGGTTTGGCATCTTTTTTACTTAAAAGATGTGTCAATGCAGCATGATCAGAATAAACTATCACCCTAGACCCAATTAAGTAAGACCTAAACTTGTCTAGCGTAAAAACTACAGCCAATAACTCTTTCTGCGGTGGAATAATTGAGTTGTGAATCATTGAGGGTCTTACTAGCATAATAAATCACATGAGGGAGTGTATTGATATGTTGTCCCAAAACCGCCCCTATGGCATAATCTGAAGCATCACACATAATCTCGAATGGAACACTCCATTCGGGTGGTCTAATGATGGGTGCTGATGTCAACAAAGTCTTAAGCTTGTTAAAAGCTTGTACGCATTCATTATCAAAATGAAAAGAGAGATCTTTAGTAAGAAAATTGCACAAAGGTCTAGAAATCTTACTAAAGTCTTTAATGAACCTATGATAAAACCCTGAATGACCTAGGAAAGACCTTATTTCTCGCACTGTCTTAGGAGGCGGGAGACTAAAAATTACATCTACTTTAGCCTTATCTACCTCAATTCCTTCATGCGACACCACATGTCCTAAAACTGTTCCTTTCCTAACCATAAAGTGACATTTTTCCCAGTTAAGTACAAGATTTTTTTTCTTTACACCTAATTAACACTAAGGTTAAATGGTGTAGACACTCATCAAAACTAGACCCAAATATTGAAAAGTCATCCATAAACACCTCTAAGAAACGCTCTACCATGTCATAAAATATGCTCATCATACAACGTTGAAATGTACCAGGTGCATTACACAACCAAATGACATGTGACGATAGGCAAAAGTACCAAAAGGACAGGTAAATGTTGTTTTCTCCTAGTCCTTGGGTGCTATGGGAATTTGGTTATAACCGGAATAACCATCAAGAAAGCAATAATATGCATGTCCTGCTAATCTCTCTAACACTGGTCAATGAAAAGGAGTGGGAAATGATCTTTCCTAGTGGAGGCATTCAACTTACAGTAGTCGATGCACACACGCCAACCAGTTTACATTCGAGTGGGAACTAACTCATTATTATCATTCTTGACTACCGTAATGCCTGACTTTTTATGTACTGTATGAACAGGACTAACCCAAGAACTATCAAAAATTGCGTAAATGATACCCACATCTAAAAGTTTAATTACTTCAGCTCTTACTACCTCCTTCATGGCAGGGTTTAGTCTCCTTTGGGACTCATGAGAGGGTTTGGCATTATCTTCTAAGTGAATCTTATGCATACACAATGAAGGACTAATACCTTTAATGTCTGCAATTGTCCAACCTATAGCTTCTTTATGTTCCCTAAGCACACGTATGAGTTTATCTTCCTGTTCTTTATCTAATTCAGGTGCTATGATAACAGGAAAGGTTTCAGATTAACCTAGAAACGCATATTCTAGTGTCTCATGTAGAGGCTTCAATTCTAGCTTAGGTGGTTTATCAATAGATGCAAGAGGTATGGATTTAGAAGGTGGGACTGGTTAAATATTAGCTTTCCATTGGGTAGTATTCATTAATGGTGCAGATTCTAACAAAGAGTTGACCTCACTAATTACTAAATCATCATCAAAACTCATGCCAAAATGAGCTAAACACTTCTCTAATGGATCATCATAGGACGACTGCCTAAAGAAATCGTACACAGCACTCTCAATAAAACTAACCTCACGGAGATCATCGTGATCAAGAGGTTGTTGACAAATACTGAACACATTGAGTTCTAACGTCATATTCCCAAAAGAAAGTTTCATAACTCCATTGCAACAATTAATTATCGCGTTGGAGGTGGCCAAGAAAGGTCGTCCTAAAATAACAGGAATCTGTGCATTAACATTCTGCACGGGTTGAGTATCTATGACAATAAAGTCCACATGAAAGTAAAACTTATCAACCTTGATTAAGACATCCTCTATGGTACCCCTAGGAACCTTGATTGACCTGTCGGCTAACTGAAGTCTCACTGGGGTGGGTCTAAGTTCTTATAATCCTAATTGTGCATATACAAAATATAGCAATAAATTGACACTCGCGCCTAAATCAAGGCCCTATCAATCACGCGGTCACCTATAACACAGGAAATAGTCGGACATCCAAGATCCTTATACTTGACAGGAGTTTTCATTTGGATTATGGAACTAACTTGTTCGGTTAAACATGTTGTTTTAGGGACATTTGTTTTCCTTTTCACTGTACATAGATCTTTTTAAGAATTTAGCATAAGAGGGCACCTGCTAAATAGCATCAAGAAATGGGATGTTTATATGAACTCGCTTAAACACTTCTAAAATCTCGTTATGTGGTGTGTCTTTCTTTACTGGGATAAGTCTATGTGGAAAAGGAGCCTTAGGGATATAAGGTGTAATGGGTGTATCAGGCTCTTTTGATTCCTTAGGAGTAGGATTCTCTTCTATTTTCTTCTCACTAGACTCATTCGCTTGATTGTCTATTTTTCGACCAGACCTAAGGGTAGTGATGGACTTTGCTTCCTCAAGACTCCTATCAAGGGTTGGTAACTTCATACTGACCCTTGGGGTTAGGGATTGGTTGACTAGGCAACTTTCCTTTCTCTCTTTCTCCTATGACAGTGGCTAATTGCCCCACTTGGGTTTCAAGCTTCAAGCTTCAAGATAAATTGTTGGGCACCAAGAAGAGACTGCTGAGTGGTTTGCATAAATTGTTGCAAACTATAAATGCCGCAATAAGTGCAAGGAATGATGGGTGTGCTTTGTTTGATAATCTAGAGAGCTATGTTGATCAAGCAAATGCTCTAAATTCTTATGGGAGATCATCTGATAGCCCATTTTCTACCACATACAACCCTAATTGGAGGAATCACCCAAACTTGTCCTGGAGGCAAAACTAGCCCCCAGTGAATTATGGAGGGCATCAATTTGCAACCCCTAATCCATCACATCCTCCAAGTTTCCAGTCACATCCTCAATTTACTGCTTCCCGGTAACGGCGCCAAAAACTTGTTGTGCTTAAATTTTATAAAAATACTCGCAAGCGCACGAATCTATTGTAAAATAGTTTAATGCAAAGTACGAGGTCGTTCCCACGAGGATTATTGAAAATTAATTAAATTTAACTTAAATCCAACTCTAATCTAGTTAACGAAAAATGATTTTTGAAATAATTAAAACTACAATCAAATTAACATGCAATAAAAAAAAATAACTAACTTTTAATCAATGAGAGAAACGTTTTGAGGTTCGGAATCCACAATATTAATTATGTTGTCTTACTATTCATTATTAATTCGGAGTAGCAATTTGAAAATCAATTCAATGCTTCCTCAAGATCTTTCAAGTAAGCACAGAGAAATATTTCTCATGTACATTCTTATTTTCAAGGTTCAATGTATAAGACCAAAGCATTAAATGTATCCACTATTTGAAAAACAAATAATCCTAGTTCTTATTAAAGCTTTGAATCATAACCCAGATTAAATTAAATTAATTGAAACTATTCACAATACATGATATTGTAAATGAAACAATTTAATTTAAATCAATCAAACAAGTAATAAGAATGTTTAAACATTAAAATCAGTTTTAGAATTAATAATGAATTTAAATCCATACATAATCAATACGGTTTCATCCTACACCTCAGAAATAAAATTTAGCGGTGCATGATAAGAACAAAAGTAGAGAATAAATAATAACCCATAATCATGTTGCGCTGCTGCTTGTCTATATTCTCTGTCTTTCTGTCGTGCTGCTCTTCTCTTTTCATTTTATACCGTAGCTGCTTCTTCTTTTCTCCTTCTGTGTTGCGGCAGTTTCCTCTCTTTTTCTTCTTCCTGTGTTGCCGCTGTCCTCTCTATATAAAAAAAAAATCCTTATGCTTCAATTCCCTTGGGCTTTAAACTTTGTTGAAAGTAATATGATCATCTGGGCCCCACTATAAAGCTAATAAGCTACTAAACTCCTGCTGTCCTTTTACCCCAATAATCGCCAAATGGGCTGCTTACCGAAATGGGCTGGCTGCTTCTTCTATTTCACCCAAAATAAATCCAATTAAATTAAAATTAATATAAAATTGGACAAATAAATCTATTTTAAAAAAGGAATAAATATATAAATAATGTGCCCATCAGGTCATACAACTAGTACACAAGTATTTTGCACAATTTATGCATAGTTTGTGCAAATACACATAATTAATCTTTTAAAAAAGGCTCGTAGTATTGTATTGGTCTAACGGAAGTTACTATTTTCTCAATCCACCTTCTCTCAATAGTGTGCTCTTTCTCCTTATGCCAGCGGCCTCTTATTATAATGAGAAAATTATTTTAGCCAACTTTTTAACAAGGCGATTGGAAGAGGACTGTGGACAAGAAAAGGGTGATTATCCGAATCACTTTCGTGTATTTAAGATGTGTCTTACTATTGTGCAAATTCTTTAAGAAGGTGAGTAAGTGAAGCGTTGTATTTGTGGGAATTGGATTCGTTTCATGATCTTAATACCTTGATTTCAATTGTTATTGCCGTAGCTTTTATATTTTACATCATCCCAAATCTCTTATCCACATCCAGCTCAATGGCCAATTAAGAAAAATAACAAAACAACTCTAATGTTGATGCCAACGTAGTTGTAATGCCACCACCAGCGGTGCATTTTTCTGGGATAAATTTGTTCATTTTTTTGATTAAGTCCAAATGGCTTCTAAGGTGCCACTATTGGTTGTGCCACTAGGTTAGGTGGTGGCTTAGAATGCCGCTACTTCAACAGCAGAACTAGAAGGTTCCAGACGTCTTATCATACCAGATTTAAACGAGCTTCCTCCTATAAAGTCTAAATACGGTTTAGTTTATAGAATTTAATTAAATTTACTGTCTCATATCGATCCATTTTCTCATATCGAATTTAAATGAGCTTCCTCCTCCAAAATTCATTTTTCGTCAGTTGGGTTCTCTAAGTGGTTTGATTTGTGTCGATTCTGTTCCATGTACTAAATTTTACTCGTTTTCCCCCAAATTGAGGCATGTGCTGAACATGTGCATTTTTACTTTCTGAAATTTTCATATTTTGTTCTTTTGAAAAAAATAATTCATTTTCATACATGTAGTTAGTTTTTGAAATTTGAATTACTTTTTTTATTGTTTGTAATTTTTTTAACATTTTGCCCTTACTAAAACTGCATATGTTGAGCACATGCTCAATTTGGGTGAAAATTGAGTAAAACTTGATCCAACAAATAGAATTGACACAAATCAACCAATTAGAGGACCCAATTGAAAAAAAAAATTTAGGGACAAGTATAACACTACATAGTAATTTGGAGAGATAGAAGTGCCTTTCAGTCCTTTCAAATTATATTTTTTTATATTTTATTCTTAAATATTTTGGCTCCTCCCGACACAAAATCCTGATGATGCCACTACTTTAAAGATCATATCAAGAAGTCTAAGTCAAAGAACTCTTAAATAGCGGAGGAAACGTTAACACGTCTCCATCACATACATAAAGCTATTAATTACCAACCTTAACAATTAAGGAGATAGCATGTGTCACTCGATAAGAAAATAAAGGACTTTCAACATAATTATAATACGAGATTAGCTACGATATGATGGATAAATATTACTCTCTCGTTCCTTAAAAGGATGTCCTCAAATACAAAATATTTTGTCCATAAAAAGATACATAAAAGTACACAAGTTAAATATAAACTATTAACACGTCTCCATCACATACATAAAGCTATTAATTACCAACTTTAACAATTAAGGAGATAGCATGTGTCACTCGATAAGAAAATAAAGGACTTTCAACATAAGTATAATACGAGATTAGCTACGATATGATGAATAAATATTACTCTCTATGTCCTCAAAAGGATGTCCTCAAGTACAAAATATTTTGTTCATAAAAAGATACATAAAAGTACACAAGTTAAATATAAACAAAGTCTAAAGACTAGTTTACCCTCAAAATTATATATACTAAAGCGGGGTCGACTAAGTTTAAAAGAGAGATTTATTAGTGTATTTGCATGAGATCCATTATAAGGAAAATTGGTATTTATTTTATACTCTCTACTTTACTTTAGTTTTCTTAATTTATATGAAATTGATACTTTGGACATCTTTTTTGGGACGGAAGGAGTATAATTATTAACATTTAATGGGTAAAAATGAAGGTCATGTTTTTCCGTTTTCCTAAAAATTAAAATATACTTTGAGAACAAGTGAGGCAGAGATGGAAGAGATAAAAGACGAAATAAAGTAACAATGAGCCCTTGATATGCTCCTTAAGAAAAATTTGGCAAAAATGTTAGAGTGGTCATGTGTTCCGAGCACGTGCGTATAAACGATGTTTGACCGTATAAAATTATTTAAAAGCATTTTAATACCAATATAATAAAAATTAAATACAAATCAATGTACTCAAACCCAGATTCAAGAGCATCAAATCAATAATTAAGAACATCAAACTCATCAAAAAAATTATCAAAGAAAAAGAACCCAACAACAAGAATTAAACATAAAATTCAAAATAAGAACATCAACCTAGTAAAAAGACTACCTAAAAAATAAACACCCAACACATTCAACTTAGTTTAAAGATCAAAACATTAGGATTTTAGAAATCCATATGCAGCCATCAACCTTCAACCCCGCAAATAGACAACCGACGAAGGCAAGAAATTGATATATAACTCGCACTATTAATTGCTAACGAATTAAATTTACGTGGTTAGTATGTGATGAAGAAGGAGAATAAAATAAAACCGAAGCCAATATAAACAATATAGACCCTTAAAAGACTTAATTACCCTTTATTTTGAGTTACATAACTTATTCCGGTAAGAAATGCTTAATTCGGCAGCCAAAATGTTTAATTTATAAACTATAGAGACATTAAGGTTTAATGTCTTAAAGTTAAAACATTAAAGTTTAAAGTATAAAAAATAAAAAACTTAAAGGTTTAAAGTGTATTTAAGCCTAAATTTAACAAGTAAATAAAATAAGGCACGATTACATTAAATTTTCATCCATATATAAGAATCAAGATAATATATGACTTGGTTCTTGTGGCAGTCCAATGGGTCTCTGTAGTCCACCATGTTGACCAAACTCCAAAGGGTGCCTTGTACTTCACATACAATGTAATGTAATCAAATGTAATCAGTGGCGAAGCTATGCAGAAAATGTGGGGTCAATTGACCCTACTGAAAAAAAATTATTTTATAATGTAAGATAAATTTTAAAAATTTTAAGTATTATATATAAATTGACCCTACTAAAAATTTATAAATTTTCTATTATACGTGGTCAAATTGAAAATTTATAACTTTGTGAATCAAATTTTAACCACATATGACTCATATCCTCTCAATATATGTATATTTCTCTATAATATTTTAAACTAAATAATAATCTGATTTATATTATTTTGAAAAATAATTTATGAATTAATTACTTATGAACAATTATGATTAAAAAAATCTATTATGAGTCAACATAGTGTATATATACCATATATTATTACTTCTTATATTGTCACTGTAATATAGTATATATATATATATATATGTGTGTGTGTGTGTGTGTGTGTGTGTGACCCGAAAATACAAAGTATTAAAAAAATTTGGCTCGGGACGCTGCCCCCGAACCCCCGCTAAATTATTTATACCTTACTAAAAATTTTGACCCCACTTCAACCGGAGTCTGGCTTCGCCACTGAATGTAATGAAACATATATATATATATATATATATATATATATATATATATATATATATATATATATATATATATAGTGTGATTCGTATAAGTACTTGTTATAATATTATTTGGGTAAATATATTTATAGCCCTCCATAGAAGAAATGGGCAATTCAAATTTTTATAAAAATGTCTTCCAACAGCGGATGGATTAAAAATTTTAAAGTTGGACCACCGACTAATCTACTATGGACAATAAGAGATGTATTAGTCTGAGTAGTGTCATAACAAATATTTTCTATGGATCACTCTCAAAAAACCAAATAATTTTTGTATACACCAAATCTTTAGCATTAACTGCATTTACGAAATCTTCATGAGCGTAATCCTTGACGTATAGCCTTTGTATGGTATGCAACTGTAAAGTGTCAAACAAATTCTCGACGTCCCTATGATCTGCTAGCGCATCTTGGCCTCCATAGCATAGGAACATTGGAAGGTCTGGCGGAATGTTGGCTAGATTATAAACAGGTACATCTGCTTGACCATAGTGTTGCAAATTGGACTTGGCACTCCCGTAGTCATATTTAGCTACATTTCCATTTCGAACACCTATAAATTAATGTGGAGTTTCAACTCATATGCAACTAAAGTATGACTTAAAAAATATACTTCCTCAGCGACATTATTTGCAACTCTTTTTTTATATATATTATATTGCACGGATTTGTATGTGACAAACACAAATTTATATATATATATATATATATATATATATATATATATATATATTGTGGGGTTAATCTATTTTCTTGTCCACAAATTATAGTTATTTTTCATGTTTGGTCTCTTAACTATTGTTTTCAAATATTTCATCATTAGACTTTACAATTTTATCATGTGCCACACACACTAAAATAAGTGTTGTAAATAATGTGGAACAGAGGGAGTGTTATGCTAATAATATTAACTTACCTTGAGCCAAATGCACCAAGTTCTTAGCTGATGTAGGTTGAGGCTCATTATTCAAAAATAGTTCAATGGTGGAGGAATTGAGACAGCAGTTCTTGCCTTCAGTATTAGGAAATCATAATCACAAGGTTAATATAAAATCAATGAAAAAGACAAAGATGTTATTATTTTTATTATGTACATTAAGCTAATTAATGAAATTTAGGTTCTGTTTTTGAACTAGATAATTTACCTGTAAATAGAGCAATTAAATCAAAACAATCTACCCCTGAACCACCACAGAAGACCTTGAGAAGAGTGCGTATTGGCTCTCTGTAGAAATTGAATAAATAAAATTTTATTTTAAATTTAATTAGTTTCAAACTCATATATAGTAGTAGTAACTAGATTTAAGTATCATGCAAAAATTGAGGGTTCATATTATTTGCTCTTACATGGTAAAATCGATTTCAGCTAGGCCAAGCGATACAGCAAACTGTTGAATAAACCAGAGTCATTGATATCGGAGAAAATTATTTATAATATGCGTTTATAATTCCTTTGTTCAGAAATAAATGTGTCGTTTGACTGTCATTCTTTCTTATTTTACGTGTACATATTAAAGTTTGTTTAAGGCAAAAAATAAAAAATCGAGTTAATATTAAGTTTTTAGACCAAAATTAAGTTTGTGCTAATCAAACTCTTCTTATCATGTCCTAAGCAAACCTTAACATTCCTAAAAAAAAGAGGGTTGATAATATCATATCAATATTTATGTTTTTCAGATAAATATGCATTTAGCAACAGTTTAACACATATTTTAGCGATACTGATTGCTCTAACACCTAAGGCCATAAAATGAATCTAAGGGTTCGGGCTTAACTCGTACTTGCTCGACTAAAAGTTCGATTCAAATTCGACTCAAAATATAAACGACTTAAATATGAGCAAATTTTAAAATTCGATAAAATACTCGAGTTTTTTCAAATTATAATTTTCTGTTGATATTCGGATCATATTCGCTCGAAGCTCGATTCGAGATCATGCTTGACTCGATAGCTAAACGAGTCTCAATCAAATTTTATTTCAAACTAGATAAATTATGAACCAAATCTGAGCAAATCAATACTCGACTCGACTCGGTTCATTTACACCCCTACTAATAACATAATTATAAGTGACCTTAAAAAAATGTTGTTTATAGTGGCAGAACAAAAAATGACATTAATTGTTAGAAAAAAATACACATTTGACGATACTTTTATAATTAGTCTAACAACCCGTAACACTTACATTTATTACTATAATAACATCATTTTTACTCAAGCAATATCAATCGCCTTAAGAAACGTTACAAGATTATTAGACACTCATTTCTAGAAAGTACATGAGAACATGAACATACCTCAGCAAGGTAGACATCGGCTGCAGCTTTAGTAATTACAGTGGTTACATGATTCAAGTAAGCGACTGGGCATAGAAGCACTACCGATTTCACCTTGTCTACTAGCATCCCTTGGGAGAAGGCGGCCATAGCTACTGTAGTTCCCTGCCCAGATCTTTTGGTCAATTTATTTGTTGTTGTTGAGGAATGTACTTAATTTTGTATTACATTAATTATTAGTAATAAAAACATACTCCTTCATCCCACCAAACATGTCTCAAGTACATTTTTACGTAAATTAAAAAAAATAAAATAGAAGAGATAGTATAATTAAGTTTAGAACATACATTAAAGTTTTTTCTTTTACCTAAAATTGGTGGATCTTACTTAAGTATTTTTACGGATAAAATAGACTTTATATAACATTTTGAATTTAAATTGTATATTTTAGATATATAATTTTATGGCCAAAAAAATGTACTTTATATAGCATTTTGCACACGTGCCCCTTGAATATTTTTTTCTAATAAGAAAATACAAGAAATTGCTGTATTTATAGAGCAAAGTGTTGGATATCGAAGCCTTGGGTAGGGGTGAGCAAGTAACCAAATTGCAACCGAAATCGCACCAAAAACCGCACAAACCGCACCAATTAAAACCGCACCAACGGTTCCGGTGTATGTGGCGGTTTTTAGTGGGTTGAAAAACCAAATTTATGGTTTGGGTTTGGTTACTGGCCAAAACCGCACGCATAAAACCGAAACCGCACCATATGTATACATGTATGTATAATGTAAACAGGAAAGGAAGGGCAGCAACTGCCTTGTCTATGCAATATGCTCACTTTTTTTTATATATAGGTAAACTCAATGAATGAGTCCAGGAAAAGGGTATTTGCCTTGCGTTCCCTCATATATGAATTTTTAATGTCTTAGAATCTCCAACACAATAATTTGGATCTAACTAATTTGCCTTTAGTTTTATACAGTAAACTTGTAATATGTTATTAGTTTCCTTTTCATGATCATTGTTTGTGTAAATTAGAATAGTGATGCACTGATGGTAAATTATAATAGTGATGCTTATGTGCATAGAAACTAGATGTTTATTGCCTGGTAACTTAATGCAGCAGGTATATATAACTTTCTTACACATTGCTGAATGTTTAAGCTAGTTCACAATATGAGTACTTGCTTGGTGTCAATATGGCATAAAACAATTGCAGCCTATTCTGGTGGCCTGATGGGTATCCAAACAAGTAAAAAATGTTGTAATAGTTATAAAAATGGTACAAATATCTGTGACAGTAAAATCCTTTGATTTTTCTTAATATTGGTATGGCAGTTTTAATCTCCTACCTTGTGAGCTTTACTTAATTTGCTGATTGCTAGTGCTTCAAATATTTTTTTATGTAATGATGCATGTTTGCAATTATTGTCGTTTCAATTGGTTTTGAAACCGAAACCGCACCAAATGAAACCGCACCGCACGGTTTAAAACCGCACCGCACGGTTTAAAACCGCACCGCACCAATCACAAACGGTTTTATATGCGGTTTTGGATTTGTCAAACCGCACTTAAGCGGTTTCATGTTTGGTTTGAGCTTCAAACCGCACCAAACCGCACCATGCTCACCCCTAGCCTTGGGTACCCAACAATGCAACATTTTACTATATATATATATATATATATATATATATATATATATATATATATATGTGCAACAAATTGTTATGTACTTGACTGATGGTTAATCGAAATATAACTTCACAGATCAATCTGGAACTATCAAAATAAATGAAATGCAAAAGTTCACATTATCAAAAAACCAATAAATCATGAATTTTAATATATAATTAGCGGTAATTTGATCCTTACCAAGGAATGGCCTACATAGTGAACCTTCTGGCCAGTGTAATTGACCACGAAATCAATTGAAGCTGGTAAATCATAAGTTACTTGCTCATCCCATGACCAGTCCCAAAATTCCTGCCAATTTAGGGCGAGTCCATAGACCTTCATTAACTCATTTTCATTTGCATAAACTTTAGATGTAATATCAGTTCTCCTACGCTATTTGGAACTAGAAAACACACGTGAAAGGAAAATAAGATGAAAATATATTCAAAATTTAATATACTCGCTCTGTTCTAAAATATAACATCATTATTGACTTTTTAAAGTCAACTAAAGACATTTTCAAACTCAAAATTAATATTGATTTTTTTAATTCTTTTCAATACTACAATGAATATTGTAAAGTATCTCCAAAGTACTATTCATTGTAAGATTTATTTTTTCATGATTTTTAATGAATTATCTCAATTTCGAGTTTGAAAATATATTAAATTGACTTTCAAAAATATCTTATAATTTGAAACGGAGGAAGTACTGTTTTAAAAAACTAATGTCAGGAAACTACTCAATAGTGAGGTGGGATATTTAAAAAACTTCTATGATTTTTATTTGGATTTCATTTCCTTTTCTTCTCTGTTTCCTTTCCTTGCTTCTTTTTTAATTTTTTTCCCCCTACAAGTTATTACAAAAAGCTTCATATTTCAATACTAAAGCTGAATAAAGAAATTAGCAGAAATTAATCAAGAATTTGAAATAGAAGAGATGTAGATTAATTAAGGCAATTGATATTGTCAAAAAACGAAAATATTGTCAAAGTAATAAATGTCACTTAAAGTGTTAGATGTTACTAAAACAATTAAAAAATGTAAATTCACTCTAATAACGTCATTTTGCTCTAACACTATCAATAATCTGAATTAATGTTATCCGAAAACGTTGTAGGTAGATAGTATTACATTAATACTAGAATGGGAGAAAGTAAATTCATATTAAAAAGTAATAAATATACCGGACCATTGGGATCAAGTGACACATGGCGTCGGCCGAATCTGGTACCTCTACTATTACCAATCCATACATCATAGCCACTATCAACCAACATCAATGCTAGAGATTGGTCAGCCGCACTTAGAAACCAAACCATTCCATCCTGGACAAGTTAAATATGTTAATGTCAAATAATATACACAAAAATATTCTAATAGGGAGTTGCATGGAGCAATGATCAAGGTAAAAAAATAAGTTCAAATAATATCATTATAGAATACATACAAAAAGAAAAAAAGAAAAAAAAAAAAGTATAACTTTCAAGAACAGGTTTTGAAGGTTTTTTCTCTGAACTCTCTCTGGCCTTTACGTCTAGGGAAGGCTTTCCTACTTTTAAAAAAACTACCCGCTAGATCTCTATTCTTCTACGTACTTTTATTTGTTTAATAATAATTTATTCTTGATGGATTTTGAGTTTAACTCAACTGAGGCGCCCATGGAGGGTTCGACCCGGTTCGTAGCTACAACCCACTTGACTTGGTCCACTACTCTGTATAGTGGGTTAGGGAGTTGAGAATTATTAGGAACTAATCAGTCTATTTAAATTGAAAATACATGGATTAGTTTCTTGTTGAAAATTATAGAGAGAATACACATTATCATAAGTTGCTCGTACAGACTTATTATCAAGCTATTAAGATAATGAAATGAAATTCACAATCGCTATCAATCGTGTTCAATTTATTGATACGATTTACTGTTGTATTCCATCGTTGATCACATGCTTTAGCAAAAGGTAAATAACAGTGGGTTTCACATCACCCGTTGATGGTAAAACCGGGTTTGATGTTTCTATATTATGGCACGCATGTCTATTTTTCCTACATTGGTATCAGAGCATAGTTATCTACAATGTTGATCCTTGCATGATTTGCCATTTTTTATTTCGTTTTAAAAGCTTGAAAATCGTTTTAATGACAAACTGATTTCGATTTTGAGTTAGAGCCTAATTTTATAGTATGTTGTAGTCCATACCATAACTAAGTGACCTGCAAAATTTCAACTCGATCGAATTTATGGTTTGAGAGAAAAAGCAAACCCTAATTGATTTTATGGAAATTCAATTTGAAATAATATTTTGTTGATTCTATTTTTTATTTCATTAGAAAGCTTATTTCAATACGGTTCTGTGCATAGATTATTTGCATTATTTTGGATTAATATTGAGAGAGTTATGACCGATTGAAGAAAGGGTATCAAACTGTAGTTTTGCGCAAAGCTCAGAGACTGAAGGTTGAAGATGATGGCGCAGCCCCACTCGCGGGAGGCCACGCATCACACCAACGCTCCACAATGGAGCACCAATGAAGCGCCGGAAAAGCCACAGACGACCGTGAATCGCCAAGTCAATTCAATTCATATCGTCGGTTTCAAGAACGGTAGCCGGCAAGGAGGTGCATGAAAACCACATGTGGACAGTAAGAGAAGCACGCGTCAGTTGACCCAATCAACTAACAACGACATGTCATTATCTAATTGGTTTGACTCAATGCTGACCGGGTCAAGCGGTTGAGTCAAAACCAAACACGTGTCACCACATGGCCCAACCAACGACTAACACATCAGCATGATAGAGGATGTGGCAGTGCCATGTCATGCCACCTGGACGACACGTGGACCATGAGATTATGCCACATGCCTACCGTGTGGGGCCAGGTGCCACCTCAACAATGCTGATGTCAGTGTCTACCATCACCGTCTGCATGTACACTCGCGCCTGACGGCGCGTGTGGTATATGTGCCACCCTCCTGGACTTTTTTGAACTTGAAATTTTTACCGAATTTTAGTTAATTATTTTTGACATTTCTATGTGTTCAAATATTTTTTAGAATTACTCAGAATTTTCAAAAATTGTTAAAGGACTTGAAATTTGTTTAAAAATTTATTTTAAAAGTGATCTGGGACTGTTTGGACTTTGAATTTTTTATAGTAAATTCAAACTCCTATTTTCACTGTCTCCACCCAGGGGTGTCAATAAATAACTTGTTTTAGTGGCCTTAACTAATTATTTGTCCATCAATGTTAACTATCAATAATTTTAATAAATTGTGGTAATTTCAGAAAAATCCAAAAACAATCACAAAAAACATATTTGTATGCATATGTACTTATCTATAATTTATGGTAGCATATTGATGTGATTTGGTTGGTTTTTGTAATATTTATTAAGCAATATTGCACTTATTTAATTAACCCAATTTGACATTTATACAGGTTGTGATTCCAAGCTTAGTGAAGTTTCCTTCCAGTGTTTATGTCTTAATACTTTTATGTTAATTTGAGTTCATGCATCAAAGATAAAATAATTATTGTGTTGAAAATTATAAGAATATCTCTAATTAAGTTCAAGGATATGGCTTCGAAACACATTATCTTAGACCTAGCTTCGAAACACATTATCTTAGACCTAAACTCGGGTAACAAACTTGATATCAATAATCACAATGTTGGGCATTGAAATGTCAAAATGATTTTGGAAGAACAAGAGGTTAAAGGAAACCTTGTCCAAAATGAAAAAACTAGAAGGTAAAGATGCCAATGATGCAGTCAAAGTTGCAACCTTCGATAGTTAACGCAAGAAGGACCTTATTGCTTGCATTATGTCGCTGAGCTGCATGCCTAATTATCTATTGTTTGAGTATGAACAATACTCAATAGCTCATGAGATGTGGGAAGCTCTCAAAACAAAATTTGGCGGCACTTTCGTTGAAAAGATTGAGTAAACTTGCCATAAAATTCGATGGTTACAAGAAGCTAAGTGGTAACACAATGAAATAGAACCTTCGAATCATGGGAAATATGATCCAAGAGTGAAAATCCAGTAGAACTCAACTGCCAGATGAACAACAAATTTCTGCAGTGGTTCACTCTCTTCCTGATAGTTGGAAACATGTGCGGGTCAAAATAACCCACAAAGAGAATATCAAGAACTTTGATGATATTTATTGTCATCTGGAGCTTGAGGCTAAGCGCCTAGAGGTTGATGAGTCCTCCAGAGCATATATAGCTGAATTGAGCTCTCGTTGAAGGTCCAAGCCCAAAAAGGGTAAGAAAAATTGTTAATGCTACTATGCCTAAAGGGGTTGCGAGCTTTTGTGTTGCCAATAAGAAAAAAGGCAAGTCTGGGAAGAAGGACAAGGTCAGGATGGTCTACTACAATTGTGTCAAAGCGGGACACACTACTTATGAATGCACTAAGCCGAATAAGATAATGCTTAGACCTGATCTAACTATGTGTTTAGTTTCAAGTACTGTACCTATTGCTCATTCTCTCTGTATATGGATTGTAGACTTTAAAGCAATGAACCACATAGCTAGAGATCAGGATGAGTTCGTGGAATACTGCTGCATTTCGGCTGGTAGAAAAGTGTACATGGGGAATGATTTCAGTGTGGACGTGCTAAGCATTAGCACTTATAAACTGGTGAAGCGAGGAGGCTCTGTATTGATTCTTTGTGATGTACTTTATGCAGAATTTATTTTCTGTTATTTCAATACTTTGTTTAAGCTATTTAATTTGTTTTAAGGACAATTTTTTAATAATTTCGCACGAGACGAATGTTTTTGGTCATGGTTTTATTTCAAATGATTTTATGGTTTTGGATGCTGTTAATTCTAGCTTTAATGGTAATGATTCTTACTCCTTGTTTACTTTTGTTGAAAATTATCAATGATAGTTCAATACAATTATATGCTAGATTAGGCCATATTGGATAGGATAGAATGGTCAGGTTAGCTCGAGTAGATCTTTTAGGCCCACTCCCGAATGTCAGTCTACCAACTTGTGAGCATTGTTTAGCGACAAAATTAACTAGAAAACCATTTAGTAAGGTTACTAGGGTAGAATTACCATTACAACTTATTCACTTAAACATCTGTAGCCCTATGAATGTGAACGAAAGGTATGGACGTTCCTACTTTCTAACGATGATAGATGACTATACGTGGTTCAGATACACTTTCTTGATCTCTTATAAGTCGAAAGCACTAGAATGCTTCAGATGTTATTTGATTGAGGAGAGAATCAGTTGAATAAAAGTGTTAATTAAAACATTATGAACTGGCTGAGGCCGTGAATATCTATCTGATCAGTTTAAACAACTATGTGAGAAAAAGAGAACAATTAGGCAACTGACAGTGTTTGGAACTCTGCAACAAAATGGTGTGACAGATAGAAGGAACTGAATATTATTAGACATAGTTAGTTGGCACATGCCAATTTGCCTATCTCTTATTAGGTGATGCATTGTTGATTGTGACATATATACTTAATCGTGTACCTTTAAAGTTGGTACAATTCATACCATATAAGATGTGGATCTGCAAAAAAGCTTGATTTAGGCAATATGCAACCATGGGGATTGATAACCTACGTGCACAACACTTCTCAAAAACGTGGAAAGTTGGCCCTGAGTGGTAAGACGCGTATCTTTGTAAGATATTTTGAGCACTCCAAGTGCTATGTGTTCTTTGGAAAGCAACTTGATGGGACTATAGCTGGGATTAAGTCAAGAGATGCGGATTTTTTTGAAAAGAACTTCCCTAGTAGAAGTAATGTGAGCGAGAAGATGAATGTTTATGAAATGGAGGAAGATGATGGCTCTCCTGATCAAATAGTTAAGATTGAGGAAATTTCTCGAGCTCCTATAGATAGTGAGAGTGACATACCTTTGAGTAGTTCTCTTCCATCGAATAAAGAATCTCATATTCCTCATATGCTAAGAAGCGAAAGAGAAAACATTCCACTGCGTCACTATGAGATTGAGGGGAATACCTTTGTGGCTGAAGCGCATGATGATAAGGAATTAACCTCGATCTTATTAAGATGCTCTATCATTTACTACAAGTGATAAGTGAGTAAGTGTAATGGAAGATGAGATGGAGTTTATAAAGACTAATTAGGTATTGGACTTGGTTGCCCTTCTACCAAGGCGAAAAACTATAGGAAACAAATGGGTTTTAAAAGTCAAATGCACGCTGAATGGTTTTATAGACAGGTACAAGGCTCGATTGGTAGCCAAAAGCTACTCAACTAGAAGGAATTAATTATGAATAAAACTTCTCACTGATAGTAAGGTTTGCTTTAATTCGTCTCATTTTGGTAATTATCACGTATTTGGACTTTGAGCTATATCAAATGGACGTAAAAATAACGTTTATTAATAGAGAACTAATTGAGGAGATATATATGGATCAACCAGAAGGTTTCGTTGTGGAGTGACAAGAGCGTAAAGTTTGCAAGCCCAAACGTCCCATCTATAGATTGAATCAGACTTCTAGCTAGGCAATGGTATCTTAAGTTCCATCGACCCATCATTAATGATGAGTTTATGATGATTGAAGAGGACCATTACGTATATATCAAATGATCCAATGACAAGTTCCTTATCCTATCAATGTATGTGATGACATCTTGCTAGCTAAGAACTATAAAGAGATTATTGTAGCTACCAAAGGGTGATTGTACTTTAATTTTGAAATCAAGGACATGCATGGGTGAGGCATCGTATGTTCTCAGAGTCAAGATCTATAAAGATCGTTCAAGAAAAGTTTTTGGCTTATATATCCCAAGAAACTTACCCTAAGAAGGTCCTTGAATAATTTCATATGAACAATTAAAAATCCATAGACACTCATGCATATTGCTAAAGGTGATGCCATAGGGCCTAATTAATGTCCTACCTCTCTAGAGGAGAAAAAGAAATTAATGTCTCATGACCCATATGACAGTGCTATACGAAAGCAGACCCGATATAAAATTTGCAGTTAGTTATGGTTGCGATCAGTCTAACCCAAGCTTGGCTCATTGAAGAGAAATTAAGAGGATATTGCGATATTTAAAGGGTACTTTGGACTATATATTGTGCTACGATAGCCCAGATTTATACTTAATTAGTTACTCCGATACAAGTTAGGGAGGTAATTATAGGTTGTGTAAGTCTACCTCGGGATATGCATTCTTACTACAGGTGGCGCTATCACTTGGTGCAGTAAAAAACAAACTTGTGTAACTCTATCGACAATAGAGTTGGAGTTTGTTACATGTATGTCAGCTATACAAGAAACTATATGGCTAAGAAGATTCTTCGAGGATCTTGGAGTAGTTAATAATGCTTCGAATCCATGACTGTGTATTGTGATAGTACAACAACTCTTAATTACACGACGGATCCTAAATATCACAAAAAGATGAAGCACATTGACTTAAGGATGAACTTTATTCGAGAAAATATAGGAAATAATGATGTGATATTAGAGTACATGTCAACAGATCATATAATAGTTGATCCCCAAACGAAGCTGATAGCTAGAGATGCATTTTGTAGACATGTTAAGCCTTTAGGGCTTCATAGGTTCTGATGTATTTTGTTAATTGTCGTATCGCTTATTATTTGGGTTGTATTAGAGATATTGTTTTGTGAATAATTTATCGTGTATGTTATGATTATTGATTCTTATTTTGTTTGTTTTGGTGCATATGATAAATTTATTAGTTAACAAAACTACTTTTGATTCCCATTTTGTTTGTTTTGGTGCATATGATAAATTTATTAGTTAACACAATTGCTTTTGATTCCCATTTTGTTTGTTTTGGTACATATGATAAATTTATTAGTTAACACAATTATTTTTATATATTAAATATGTCAACAAGTTGATTAGCTCACTCACACAAGTAGCACTACAAAAAACACGGTCATTGGGTACGAGGTTATTGCCGACGACAACTATCCCATTGAGAATGATTCCAATGTCGATGGGAAAGCCGTCGTTAATGAGTGTCGTCAGGAATTTCATTTTTCAAGGTGGTTGGCAACAGGAGGTCGTCGTTAATGACTATACCGTCGTCGACAATGGGGAGGAGTTCAGGCGAAACTTTCGCGGTGGAAGGAAAACTTATTGTCGACGGACAGACTGTTAAAACCGACGACCATGCTGTCGCCAGTAACTCATTATCGACAGGTCATTATCGACGGGGATGCCGTCAAGAATGAGTAAGCTTTTAATTAAAACCCTCATTCGTAACGGCAACAACTCCTTTTATTTCCTTCTGATATTTCTCTTTCCTTCTCAAATTCGCCTATTTGCTCTTTGATTTTCCTACTTCATTCTCAAATTTGTTCTATTGATTCTCTAATTTGGTCAATAGATTTTGCCTTTCCTCTGTTCGACCCATGATTCTTTTATCCCTGTTACAACCCCTCCTTTAGCTAGGCTCGCCGCTACGCTCGCCGCTGCAATCGCTGCCGGTCGGGCCTCTCCTTCTGTTTTACAGTTGGTATTTTTATTT
Organism: Aralia elata; assembly: GCA_034770075.1. Lineage (NCBI taxonomy): Eukaryota > Viridiplantae > Streptophyta > Magnoliopsida > Apiales > Araliaceae > Aralia > Aralia elata. Next base: position 27,863,958 of record CM068381.1, read on the forward strand.
TATTATTAAATGTTGCTTTCATTTCTTAGTGAAAATAATTAGTAGTTATCCGCCATTCACAACTAAGGCCTTGTTATTTCAGAAGAAAAGAAACGTTAAGATGAGAAGTGCAGACAATTGAGGGCTCTTCTTCAGGATCTTGAAAGTAAGTCCCAACTGTAATGCAAATTTTCCCTAGGTTTATCCTTAAACCATATGTTTTTGTGAGATTTTTTAACAAGTCAGTCTATCTATGAATGTATATTTGGTAAGGGTGTAGTATAGTGGAATACCTTCAGTAACTGTACTTTCTATAGTTGTAAAAAGCTTTCATGTGCTTCAACTGCATTTACTTGTACATCTTCCAAATGTTGTTATCTTTTCAGAATAAAGCTCCACACAAGTAACTGCTGCCAAAAATGTTTTGGGCTATTTAATAAAAATTGTTGGAGAGAAAGGGAATTTTAGGTTGAGATTGAAATGTTTTCTTGGACCTTTAAAACTTCTAAAAGGTCAATCATATATTAGGGGATATTATCCTTGTCTCCTTCTTGATGAATGTGTGTAAGCCAAGAGAACTCTGGTTGAAAATGAGCCAACCCACCTTGCTTGCGTACTAGAACAACTACCACTTATAGCAAAAGATTGTAGTACATGATCATTCTTACTTCTTCTCTATTTCCTTTACTTTTATATGTAATCTATAGTACATCATCATTCTTACTTCCTTTCTATTTCCTTTTACTTTTATTTGTAATCTATTTTTAGTTGTCCAAAAAACTATAGAGTGGAATGTTACATTTTACTAATTTAGTTTTCTTGTGAATGGAAGGTTGAACATAGGTTTGGATGGATTGATATGGATTAGTAATCCATGGGTGCATTTTAAGTTCTTAATTCCAAAGAAGTCATATGAAATGAAATTTTAAGGGTCCCGGAGACTAAGTGATATTGCAACATTCTCTTGATTTCAAATTGTCGTTCACTCATTCAGCTGTTTGATATTCCTATTAACTACAATTATAACTTCTATTGTTAGTGCATTTCTATGATTGACTTTGTACAATCTACATCCCTTGCCTGTTTAGTGGGTATAGGAACATGTAATTCTATATAAGATCAGTGAACTTTAATATTTATGGTTGATAAAACAACTCCTTCCTAAGTATTACTGGTTCTCTATATTATTTTCTTTGATCTAAAAGTTTGAGAGAGCCAAACTTTTTAAAATGGGGGACCCTCAACAATTCTGGCATCAACATATGTATGTATAAATATTAACCCTTCTATTTGTGTTTTGTTTTTTGTCATATATAGTAGTCCATAGTGCATAGACCAAGATGTCTGTTGATCAAAGTTGGATGGAACGTAGGGTAGCCACTGATAAGAGTGGGCTTAACTCTGAGTACCTTAGTGGGGTTGAATAGTTTCTAAATTTTGCATTTGAGCAAGTCAGCGGCGATGAGATCAGATGTCCTTGTAAGAGGTGTGTGAATGAAGTGTGGAAGGAAAGGAGTGATGTCATGTGCGACCTATTTGCGTATAGGTTCAAGCAGGGTTATAGCATATGGATTTATCATGGGGAAATTAACCTAGTTGAATGAATATGTGCCGGAATCCAGAGGTGACGAAACCTTTGAGAGGTGACGAAACCTTTGACTGTACTAATATGATAGTCGAAGCTGCTGGTTCATTCTTCCAGTGGAATGCAAACAGGGATGACGGTAGCATCAAGCAAGAGCCGAATGACGAGGCTAAGGGTTTCTATCAGTTATTGCACGAATCAGCGACGCCACTATATGACGGACACGAAAAGCACATCGTCTTATCCGCAGTGACTAATCTTTTACACTTCAAGAATAAGCATGACTGCAGCGAAAGAGGTTTTAATGAACTGCTCAACATTGTGCAAGAGTTCTTACCGGCAGGCAATAAGTTACCGAAATCGTACTACGATGTGAAGAAACTGGTCAAAAGGCTCAATCTAGGGTATGAGAAGATTGATGCTTGTGAGAATGACTGTATGTTGTATTGAGGTGATGACAATAAAGATAAGAGGTCATGTGATATCTGTGGTACAAGTAGATACTATGAACAACATAAGAAAAAGGGAAAAGACGTGCCGAGAAAGATCTTACGTTACTTTCCTATTGCACCAAGGCTTTAGCGATTGTTTATGTCAACACATACCGCCGAGTATATGAGGTGGCACTCAACACGGGACATAGTCGAGGGTCAACGGACGCACCCGACAGATGGGTTTGAGTGGAAATATTTTGACAGTAAACAGCTCTCATTTGCTAAAGAGGTTCAGAATGTTAGGCTTGGACTTGCTACGGATGGTTTTAATCCGTTTAATGGGCCTTACACCAAGCCCTACTCAACCTGGCCAGTGATTATTGTTGTGTATAACCTCCCACCTTCGATGTGTATGAAAGATCCCTACATGTTCATGCCTTTACTGATTCCAGGTGATAAGAGTCCAAGTAAAGACATCAATGTCTACCTCATGCCATTAGTTGATAAGTTGAAGATGTTGTGGGATAAAGGGGTTCAAACTTATGACGTATCTCTTAAAGAGAACTTTAACATGAGGGCAGTTTTACTATGGACCATAAATGACTTCCCGGCATTGGGAATGATTAGTGGATGGTCAACCCATGGGAGCTTGTCATGTCCCGTGTGCATAGGGTCAGTTAAAGCTACGCGGCTCAAACATGGGGGAAAAATTAGTTTCTTTGCAACTTCCAGACACTTTGCCGATTGAACATCATTATCGAAGGCTGACTAGACAATTTAATCAGAAAATAGAGAAACGTCAAGTACCTGACCGTCTTTCTGGTATAGCAGTGTTGATTTGGATTAGTAGCTTGAATTTTCCACCTCCAAGGAAGAATCACAGATTAGAGTGAGCTCATGGGTATGGTAAGCTTCACAACTGGACACATCGGTGTATGTTCTTTGAGTTACTTTATTGGGCTACATTCTGCATCTGTCATTGTCTAGATCCGATGCATACCAAAAATAATGTATTTGATAACATTTTTTATACAGTGCTAAATACCGGTGGTAGAACAAAGGACAATAACAAGTCGAGACTTGATTTGGTAGAAATGAACATTAGGTAACATTTGTGGCTGTATGAGGAGGGTGGTAAGCCGATAACGCCTAAAGCTGATTATACTTTGGCCAAGGAACAGTTTATATCGCTATGTAATTAGATTAGTGGTCTGAAGCTTCCAGGTAGATATTCTTCAAATATAGCAAGGTATTTTAAAGTCGAAGAGCTGAAGTTTCGGGGTTTAAAAAGTCATGATTGCCATGTATTCATGCAGAAGTTGATCCTCATAACATTTATCGACTGGTTGCCGAAATGTGTGGTTGAAGCACTGACAGAGTTTTCTAACTTCTTCAGAGATCTATGCTTGACGGAGCTCCAGTTCAGAGACATAGATAAAATAGATAGGCAGATAGTGGAAATACTATGCAAGTTAAAAATGATCTTCCCTCTAATGTTTTTTGATTCAATGGAGCATTTACCTATTCACCTGCCATACGAAGCCAAGTTTTGTGGTCCCGTGCAATATAGATGGATTTATCCATTTGAGAGGTAATGACATTAATGTTTTTAAAATACTGCTAAAATGTTGCAAACCTGCTTTCTAATGTATACATGCCTATATAACACATAGGTATATACGACGTCTAAAGCAAAAGGTCAAGAATAAAGCTCGTGTAGAGGGTTTAATTGTTGAAAGTTATGTTATGGAGGAGCTTGTTAATTTCTACTCATTGTACTTTGAGCTGAATGTTCAGACGAGGCACAATCGCTTACGTCGGAATGAGGCTGTTGAACATGAGCTCAACACGGGAGATTTAACGGCCTTTAGTCATCTGGTACAACCATTCGGTGGTAAAAAAGGTGATTCTTGACCGATAGTGAGTATGCGGCTGCCACATTGTATGCACTTGTAAACATGAATGAAGTTGCGCCATACATTAAGTAAGTAGCCATAATTATGTTGTTTGTAACTGTTAAAAGTTCTTTGTATACCCATTAAGTTCGTAGCCATAATAATGTCGTATATAACTGTACTGCAGTCAATATGATGCTGAGATACGTGAAACAAATCCGATTATATCAGATAGGGAATTGGAAAATTTGAAAATTAGAGAATTTGTGCAATGGTTTAAAGATGTAGTAAGTGTCTTAAATTGATATTGGGGAGGTCGCTTCATTTGATTCTGGTGTTGTGGTTAAATGTAGTTGCTACGATAATTTTTGGGATGACTGATATGGACGATTGCTAGAAGTAGTCGTTCTCAAATATTGGGGTCAGAAAGAGTTAGTTTGCTTCAATTGTCATTGGTTTGATGTTCAAAATGGAGTTAAAGTAGATAAAAATTCAGGACTGGTGACAGTAAATGTTAAGTCAAAACCAAACTCAAACGAGCCTTTTATTTTAGCAAGTCATGCAACGTAGGTGTACTATGCATGGAGTGTTAAGACACCTACAAGCTCATGGTATGCTGTTATAACCACCAAAGCTCGTGGTTTTCAAGGCATAGCTCCTCCTTCAGACGATGAACCTTTACAAGTCGAGTCTACTAGTGTCATACTTGCTGATGTGATAGTTATTAGTGAGTCTAGTGAAGACGAGGATGATGTCGTCGTTGTCGAAAGTGAAGACGATGTTGTTGAGGGGGAAGATATAAATGAAGAAATCGTTGAGGATGACGAAGATGATGATGACACCGAGAATGAAGAGCTACTGTGCGAAGATGACGATTCTGATATTAATAGCTTTGATGATATAAATGATTAGGAGTATGTACTATGTCTTTTTAGTTGTATCTATATGTACAAGTTTGTAGTAGTGCAATCATGAGTCTGTAACTTATATTATTCTACTAATTAAGGTGCAAAATTATTTAGGTTACTATTTATGTCTTTTTAGTTGTATCTATATATAATAGTTTGTAGTACTGCAATCATGAAGGTGTAACGTATATTATTCTATTAATTAAGTTGCAAAATTATTATGATTACAAATGTCTTATAATAGTTTGTTGATTTCTTTACAGTTATATACATATGGCCTACGCACCACACGACGATCGTGGTGGGCGGGCGGGTTGTACAGGCCGTGGGGTCGTGGAGGTAGAGGGGGTGATGATCAGGCCAAATCTTCAAGTACAATTACATGTTTAGTTGTTTTACATCTTACTATTTTCTTATATAGTATTGTTATGATATTCATTTATATAAAAATATTCACATATTGTACTACATAGGTGATCGGCGTAAGCCTCCACAAGGACTAGCACGTGGCTTGCTAGGGAATCCCCCCAAACACCTCATATGTGCCGCGTCGGGACTAACAGGTAATTTCATAATATGTGTGTAGCATTTAATATTTGTTTTACATAAAATCCTACATGTATATATATACTTTAAAATTTTTAAATGTATTAATTTCAATTGCAGTATCATTGACGCGATGCTAAGGAACACGTTGCTTGGGATCGTGCGCAACCGATTCTCAAACGCGTGGATGAGGTGGGCGGATGTGGATGACCGCACACGCTAGTTGATTGTTGATGAGTTTCGGGTAAGATGTTATTCATATGTTAGTTTTCTATTTCATTTGCATGTTTTTTTAACATGTCGGTTTATGTTATCTACTAAGCTTGTTAATGTGTAATGTGCAGAGATATTATCGATTTGAGGACGGTCAGGACGCCCATGGCATGACCGTTCTTCGGGGATATCCAGAGATGAACTGGCACAAGTGGGTCCATGACTAGAAGAAGAAGGCCCAAAGTAGGATGGCAGATGGACAGACGCTTAGAGATGTCCGACCAGATTTTCTTGGTGTTGCGGTTTGGGAGCAGATGTGCAACATTTGGGAGGGCGCTGCTTTTCAGAAGATGTGGGCACAGTAAACAGCAGCCCGACAGCAGAGTCGTCTGCCACACTGCACAGGGTCTCAGTCGTACGACCTTTTCAGGGAGAGACTCAAGGATACTCTTAAGCGCCCACCTTATCGCTTAGAGTTTTGGTGGCACGCCCATCAGAAGAAAGGTGATGGTGGTTATTTCTCATTTGAGACAAAAGGCATTGCTGTAAGTAATTTTATCTTTTTATTTAGTTTGCATTTTAATTCATGAAATTTGTATTCATATTCTTTAAACAACTGTGCTTTTCATATCGTTATGTGTTTATTTCAACGACGGTTCGAGACACTCACAGGAGAGTGGAGCAGCCAGAGGACGGATGGCGACGTAGATCCCTCGACGCGCAAGGCTGAGGAGATGGAGGACTGGCTGCAGGCTACAGGGGGACCGAAGAAGGGTAGAGTTGTGGGAATTCCATGGGTCCCAGCCTACACTTTAATGTCTGCTGCATGAGCTAGGCGTCCCCCCACCCACCGGAGCAGGTGATGCAAGTGGATCGGGTGTCGACCCTTCATTATCCGATGATTTCTTCTGGCGGATCATAAAGGGGTGCATGGAGAGCAGTGTTATGCAATGAGACACACCATCCCGCCTGCACATCTACCAGCTTGCTCAGGAGGTCGTCCACGGCTCCATAGATCCGGAGGCATCTGCCAACGAGATGATGGGTCTGGTTGGGAAGGTGGTCGTTCGTGTATGTGCGGTTATCTTGGCCAACCTCTTTCCTCCACATATTCGAGAGGTAAATACAATTATTGATGTATGTCTTTATTTAATTCACAGGTTTTGTAATTATATTGCTTATATAAACTGTCAAACATATAGTTATCAGACTTATTGCCGAACTTGTATAAATTAAACTTAGAAAAATAGTTGAAAAAGAGACCAACCCCCACCCCCACAGGCATCGAAACGACACGAAACTATAGACATAACACCTAATATATATTTGGAATATGTTATAACTTACGGGACTCAATTCTGAGATTTGGAGGCCGAGTTATCAGCTCGTTTGCCGAACTTGCATAAATTAAAAAAAACTTAGAAAAATAGTCGAAAAAGAGACCAAAACTCGTCCCGGGCGTCAAAATGACACGAAACCATAGACATAACACATAATAGATATTTGGAACATGTTACAACTTACGAGACTTGATTTTGAAACCGGAGGCCGAGTTATCAGCTCGTTTGCTGAACTTCTATAAATAAAAAAAACTTAGAAAAATAGTCAAAAAAGAGACCAAAACCCGCCCCGGGCGTCGAAACAACACGAAACCATAGAATAACACCTAATAGATATTCAGAACATGTTATAACTTACGGGACTCAATTCCGAGATTCGGAGGCCAAGTTATTAGCTCGTTTGCCGAACTTGTATAAATTAAAAAAAACTTAGAAAAATAGCCGAAAAAGAGACCAAAACCCGCCCCGGGCGTCAAAAAGACACGAAACCATAGACATATCATCTCATAGATATTTAGAACATGTTACAACTTACGAGACTCGATTCCGAGATCCGGAGGCCGAGTTATCAGCTCGTTTGCCAAACTTATATAAATTAAAAAAAACTTAGAAAAATAATCGAAAAAGAGACCAAAACCCGCCCCAGGCGTCGAAACAACACGAAACCATATACATTATACCTAATAGATATTTGGAATATGTTACAATTTACGAGACCCGATTCTGATATTCGGAGGCCGAGTTATCAACTCGTTTGTCGAAATTGCACATATTAAAGAACACTTAGCAACATATAGACCAAAACCCGCCTCAGACATCGAAAAGACACGAAATCATAGACATAGAACCTAATAGATATTTGGAACATGTTACAACTTACGGGACTCGATTCTGAGATCCGGAGGCCGAGTTATTAGCTCGTTTGCCGAACTTGTATAAATTAAACTTAGAAAAATAGTCGAAAAAGATACTAAAACCCGCTCTGGGAGTTGAAACGGCACGAAACCATAGACATAGCACCTAATAGATATTTAGAACATGTTACAACTTACAGGACTCGATTCTAAGATCCGGAGGCCGAGTTATCAGCTCGTTTGCCGAACATGCATGTATTAAAGAACACTGAAAAAAATTATTTAAATATGCTCTCTTTTGGACTTCGTAATGCATATTTTAATTTTGTACGGTCTTGTTGATGAGCCTCGTGGGGGTGGAGGCATCGACGAAGGCGATGACCGTGGAGGAGCTGGCGAGGGCCCTAGAGGAGATGGTGATGACCGACGTGCTGATGCTGATGATGCTACGGATGGTGGGACCGGCGGTGGCACGATAGATGGCGATGATGACGCTGGTACTCCTGATTTAGGGATGTAGTTAGTTTATGTTTATATTTTTATGTTCATGTATGTACTTATACAGTTTTTGGGTTGTACAGACTAGGGTTTTGTATCTAGTTAGGTTGATGGTTTATGTATCTAACTAAATTGTATCTATTAACATTTTATATTTTATCTATGTGATTACATTGTCTACGTATTTGATGGTTGATAGCAAAATATTTGATAGTTATTGATTTGCGTTTGTAAAGAATTATTTGTTTTTTTAGTTTATAACAGGTACAATTATATATATGTAAATGAAAAAGGGATTTTGTAATTTTCTAAATTTTTTTTTAATATCATTAGCGACGGAGTCATTGGCGATGACACGTCCGTCACTAATGACCTATAGCGACGGTTTCAGCGACGGATTTATAATATATTTAATAATAAAAATACAGATCATTGTCGATGGCCCATTAGTCATTGGCGACGGCTAGCCCGTCGCTAATGACCACTTAATAAATAAATACATATAATCATTGACGACAGATAGTCCGTCGCTCCTACCGTCGCTAATAAATCATTGCCGGCGAACCGTCGTCACCAATGACCCCATCGCCAATGGCCTCATTACCAACGGTGGTCGACGAGAGCCAGGGGCACTGACATGTGGGGCGACAGGAGTGGCGACGAACATCGCCGTCGGCAATGAGGTCATTGGCGACGGTAGAGGGGTTATTGGCGACGACAATGACCCTTTTTTGTAGTGTAATTACCCTTAGCTCTTTGGACAGTAAACAGTTGACGCTTTGGAAAGCGATCAATTGGCGTTTGGAAAGCGAGCAAGGATGAGACATTTTGCATTTATTATTAATTTAGCTAGCGAGTTTTTGACACTTATGAAAGTGATCAATTAGCGTTTAGTAGCAAGCAAAAATAAAACATTCTTTATATGTCGCCATGGAAAGAGCCAAGATGAGGTTGATTGTATTCAGCCAAATATGGTATTACCCCACAACCCATATTAGCCTATATTTATAGTCGGATGGGAATTTCAGAGTTAGCACTTAGGAAGCGAGCAATCTGTAATTTGAGTTAGGCCTTCGAGGAGTGATCAGACTACGATCCGCACGACATTATCTATCGTCGCATGATAACCAGACGCGAAATTTCAATATAGTGCAAGTAATTTAAAATATTCTAGTTAAACATTCTAGGAGTGACTAAACTAAGGTCTGTATAGCAAGACTAAGAACAATAAGCTGTGAGAATTTTACATGAGCTTAGAGATCATTTTAGGGACGTGCGAGAATAGATCCCTACTTCCTCACTCTGTGAGTCCTGTAAGAACAAATTTTGTTTTTAAACCTAAGTACTCTTTGTGATCTTTGATTATATTATAAAGAGATATATTGATGATGTTATTTTAATTTTGTTCCCTAAGGTCAAGAATGATGAGACCCAAAGAGGCGATTCTGGGAAAGTAGTTGGTCTTAATATGAGTAACATAAGGTAAAGGGAAGACAACTTAATTTCACATTCACTATTTTACTTATTGTCGAAAACTATAGTGATGAGATTCTGACCAGGCTCGCATAAAGCAATCAAGAGTCAACTCATGTTCCGGGTGTAGAACAAATGATCGAGACTAATTGGGCTGGAAACTACTCAAGTATACCTAATTTGAGGCTCAATTCAAGTGGATAGCGAGTGGAGCATAAATTCCATGATTTGGGATTGTTAGATATCATCTATGTAATAAGACCAAATCAACTCAAGCCAAGTCATTAACGCCGTGTTTGTTTGTGTCGTTTAGTCTTTGTCAAAACTACACTACAATTCGTGGGAAGATTAGCGTTCACGCAACATTGTGATTGTCCAAACATGATCGAGAGTTTATATTTTATCACGCGGCAATACAAGTTAGGATTACACGGAACGAAGGGAATGGTTTCAAACTATATGGCAAAGCATTTGGAACTTAAGAGGGTAAGATGGTCAATTCTTTCATATCGGCGCGCCCCGCGCCACGTTTGTACTGAAGTCATCGCGCCCCGCGCCAAGGAGGTTGAAGGTTCTGCAGGTGAAGCGCGTCCCTTGTCGCGGCAAGGCTATTTCCGGCGCGCCCCACGCCAGGGCGTCAGAATTTTTAGCGCGTTTTTCGAGACAACGCATTTTTCCAGATTTTACAAGATTTACTTCCATAATTATAGAGATTTTTCATATCTTTTAGATTTCTAATGTAATTAGGATATTTATTAGATATGATTTGATTTCCATATTAATTTGTTAGGTAGAATTTGATTTCCAATTAGATTTTTATTCCTTTTAGGATATAAGGTTTCTTAAGATTTTATTCTATTAGTATAAATAGAATACATGGGTTATGTAATAGGTACATTAGACATTAGACTACAACTTTTGATTAATAAAATTCTTGTGAGATTTTTCTCATCTTTTGGTTCTTTGAGAATTCTTAGATTAATTTCTTAGTTTTCTTGAGATTCAATTATCGACTTATCCTACAACAAGTCATAGTTGTGTGTGGCATCAATCTATCATACATCAAGCGTCGATTGTACTTTTGGTTCTTGTCTCTTTATAGACATTAGGTCAATGTGTCGTTGGTGTTCCATTCAACGCAAGCTTCCTAGCGCAGAGCAATTATACCAAGGTTATCGTCTCAATATAGGCGAAGGGTTGAGGTGTTGTGAGTGTTTCACCTGCATAACTTGTTGGAAATGATCGAGCGACGACCACCTCACACAATTGTGCCGTGGAGTCTATCATATAAGCTTTGAGCGATATAGTAAATTAAGTGAGATGTGAAATGGACTTGGGTCCAAAAGGTGGTTAAGTATGGCTCTCTAAGAGATCAGAGATGCTTAACCAAGTAAAAATCAAAGTGTGTCTGGGGTACTCTGAGTTTGTTGGGTTATATCTATATGCAAATTTTAACCAGTTTAGCGTAAGAGCACCCGTATTGCTTTCTTAAAAAGGTAGATATCTTTATGTTGGGCCTAACAGGTTCGATGTATAACTCCTGCATTGCAGGTGAACTCAGCGATCACACGATCCGATAGCTGAAGGTTAATGAGCCATGTAGTTTAAGCAACGTGATGTTAACATCATTCCCGCCAAAGATGAGTGGGAGATGTTAGATTTTGGATTAAACCCAACTGGGGCACCCATGGAGCGTCCGACCCATTTGATGGTTACAACGACTCACTTGACTTAGTCCACTACCCTATTATATCCCCCACAACTTTGTTTAATGGGTTAGGAGTTGAGAATTATTAGGAACTAATCAGTCTATTTAAACTGAAAATATGTTGATTAGTTTCCTGCTAAAAATATAGAGAGAATACATTGTTATCAAGTCGCTCCTACACGCTTATTATTAAGTTATTAGGATTTTGAAATTCACAATCATTATCAATTGTGTTCAATTTTTTTATACGATTTACCATTGTATTCCATCGTTGATCACATGCTTTCGCAAAAGGTAAATAACGGTGGGATTCACATAACTGGTTGATGGTAAAATCGAATTTGATGTTTCTAACTATCTTATATAAATGCATGTGTAGTTTACCTACACTTCACTTTTCTTGTGGAGCTTGTTCTTCGCTTTTCACCAAACCACCAGCCCCAACAATCACCAAACCTTGGTTCTCAAATATCTTTAATGGCATCACAAGTATCTCTAATCCAAATTCTTTAACAACACCACCAATTTACTCTTTCAGGTCTAATGGATCTCAATTCTGTTCAATCATTTCTTACTTTTTTTTAAATTTCTTACAACGAACCAACATTATTAGATCCCAAAACACCATAATTAAAGCACCCATACTAAAAAAGAACCAATTATTGTGAAAAACCAGACCCAAAATAAAGATTTATCAGATAAAGCTGGAGTCTTTAAGCCTAATAAGACCAAAATTGAAGCTCTAAAAGCTCTAGTGTTTCACAATGCTGGTAACCAATTATTGTATAGGTTGTGTTTTGCTGGATTTGTAATTTGCAAGTTAGTAGATCTCTAAGATTGTTGTGCGAAAGATTGTCGAGAAGGATCCAGGATCATATAGTATTTCAATCTTCATAGAGTTGATGCATTCCACTACCTGGCTGAACCATCTCTTAATGACTAATGTCTTTTTCCAAAGTAATCGTAATGTAAACTTCATTGAGTGAGCCCGACAACGTCTTGATACCTATCCAATTTTTGGGCCAATTTCCCCTTGTTGGGATTGACTCATACTTCTCGGTGAGCTGACGGGAGTTGTAAGAGGGCAGTGGCCCCTAAAAGCTAAGCATAAAGTGCAATTGGGCTTGAGGATTTATTAGTAGCCCGGTCTTGGGTTTTACTAATGTATTGGGCCTCATGTGGTTGAGCTCATGTTATAGCAGCTAGGGTTTTCTAGTTACTATAAAAAATATTATTTGATGTGTGGATCATTGTAGAGTGTGTGTGAGGCATCTTATGAATACATCAGACAAGCAGGACTAGCCAAATCGGTGAACATGGGTATATCGTGTGTTTTTACTTTTTCGTCTTTCATATAATATCTGTGTGATTGGAATATTATTCGTTCTTAAATTCTAACATTTGGTATTAAGAGCTACGTTTAAGGGTTCTAGGATTGTCAAATTTAAGATGTCGAATACAAGGTCATCACGAATTGAAATTGATAAATTCAACGGAAAGAGTTTTGAACTCTGAAACTGAAGATGGGGGATCTGCTCGTGGATAGGGATTTTTGGATAGTAATTGAAGATCCAAAGCCGTTTGTTATCGCTTAGAAAGAGGGGACGTCTTCGACTGAAACGGAGTTGGAGGAGAGCTTGCTGAATGGGAGAAGTTGGATCGAAAGGCTCGTGGCCTGATTCGACTTTGTCTTGCTGATAACCTCCTAGTTAATATTTCTGGGGAGAATACTGCGAAGGATCTCTGGACGAAATTGGAAACCCTATATCAAAGTAAGTCCTTAGTTAATAAACTGTTTTTTAGGAAGAAATTGTATAAACTTTGGATGGATGATGGAAGTTCGTTTTCTGCACACCTACATGAATTTAATACCTTGATTAGTCAGTTATCATCAATAAGTTGTGATAATATCAATGATGATGATAAAGCTATTACTTGCTCTGTTCATTGCCTGATTCGTGGGATAATCTAATTATTGCGATTGGTAGTGGTACTACAGAATTGTCGTTTGAGGGGGTTGTTTCAGCTTTATTGTCAGAAGATATCGACGACAGAGTATGGAGAGTTTAACCGAGGAGGCTTTGTTAGTTCGAGGGCGAAATCAGGATAGAAATTCAAAGTGGTCTGGAAACAAGTCACAATCACGAGGAAAATCTAAGAGTACTAACAGGTCAAAAATTAAATGCTGGAAGTGTAGTGAATTTGGGCATATGAAAAAGGACTACAAGAACAAGGGTGATAAATCTGCGAATGAGAAGAATGATTTGGGGAATAAGGATGAAACCGCTGGAGACTTGTACATAGCAGTTGCTTGTGTAGCCCAAACAGATGATGATATCTGGTACATTGATACAGGAGCTTCGTATCATATGACACCTCACAAGGATTGGTTTTGTCAATATGAAGCATTTGACGGAGGTACTATTATGATAGGTAACGACGCATCAGTGAAAATTGTAGGTCGTGGAAAGGTGAAGCTCAGGATGCATGATGGTACTGTTAAAACACTTCCGGGAGTTATGCATATTCCCGCCCTTAGCAGGAACTTGATATCGATAAGCACGATGACAGATGGAGGTGTCAATTTCAGTTGTGACAAAGACTCATGTAAGAAGACTCGTGGGCAATTGTAATAGTGCGTGGTAGAAGACATGGTACCTTATACAAGCTGCTGGGAAGTACCATAAAGAGGCAGTTTGGTGGCTCTTTTGTTTTTGGGATAGAAGAAAGTGCGGAGAACAGTTCGTCTATGTTGTGGCACTAGTTGAAAATTAATTCAACAAGAAGATAAAAGTTCTTAAAACTGATAATGGTAGAGAGTATTTTCAAGTTGATCAGTTTTGTGCTGAGCAGGGCATTGCAAGCTAGAATACAATTCGGATGACATCTCAACAGAATGATGTGGCTGAGAGATTAAATCGGACACTCATGGAGAAGGCGAGGTGTATGCGGAGTTGGGCAGGCTTAGAGCCTGAATTCTGGGCAGAGGCAGTTGCTACAGCATGTTATTTGAAGAACCGAACACCTACATCTGCATCGAAGGATCAAACTCCTTTTGAGGTACTTTTCGGGAGAAAGCCTAGTATGTCTCATATTCGAGTGTTTGGTTGTGATGCGTATATGCATGCGCCGAAGGAAAAAAGGAACAAACTTGACTTCAAGTCTGAGAAGTGCAAGTTTATTGGCTATAAGGAAGGTGTCAAGGGATACAAGCTATGGAATCCAGAGACTAGAACTGTTTTGTACAGCAGGGATGTAGTGTTTAGAGAAACATCGAATGAGCTAGTTGTGGATAAGTCTTCCGAAGAACTTGATTATGTGCAGATTGATATGAGCATAGGAAAGTAGGTGGAGACTGGGAATTCATAGTTGGCTATTGATTTTACAAATGATGAAGTAGTTGAGTCAGAACATGCTCCTTTGCATAATGAGGAAGATGAGGATGATTCAGATGTTGAGGAAGATGCTGAGGTGGAAGCTGAGGAAGAAGTCGATCCAATATTGTGTAGGTCCATACGGGTTCGAAGGCGACCAAGCAGGTATTCACTTAATGCGTATCATGCCTTACATGTCACTAGTGATGAACCATGCACAGTTAAGGAGGCGAGGGCCTCGGGGGAGTCAAATCAGTGGGAGCTTACTATAAATGAGGAGATGCAGTCACTTGATAAGAACCAGACCTGGAGTCTTGTTAAATTATCTAAGGATGGAAAGGCAATTGGATGCAAATGGGTGTTTAAGAAGAAAACAAATGCGGATGGAAATATAGAAAAGTACAAAGCACGGCTAGTGGCAAAAGGGTATTCTCAAATATAGGGAATTAACTATGATGAGATCTTTTCTCCAGTAGCAAAGTTGACATCCATCCGGACAGTTCTATCTGCAGCAACTGTATATGATCTAGAGGTTGAGTAGCTAGATGTTAAGACAACGTTCTTGTATGGTAACTTGGAGGAGGAGATTTACATGAATTAACCAGATGGCTTTGAAATCAAAGGCAAGGAAAATCTGGTATGTAAATTGAAGAAGTCCTTATATGGGCTTAAGAAATCTCCGAGAATGTGGTATCAAAAGTTTGATTCTTATGCTTTACAACTTGGATTCACACGGTGTCAGGCTGATCATTGTGTTTATGTGAAAAGATTGGGTGATATTTTTGTTATTCTAACCTTGTATGTTGACGATATGTTATTGATTAGAAATAATAGGAAAATGATCAAGTCTGTGAAAGGTTTGTTGGCACAGCAATTTGATATGAAGGACCTTGGGCCAATAAATTTCATCTTGGGTATGTATATACACAGGGATCGTAAGAATCAGAAGTTGGTGTTAGGACAGAAGAAGTACATTGAAGGGGTGTAAAAGAAATTCAATATGATTAACTACAAACCGGTTGTTACCCCTATGGCAACAAGAACTAAATTGTCTGCAGATCAGTGTCCTAAGACCAAAGAAGAAGAAGAGGAGAATGCCAACATTCCATATGCAAGCGCAGTCGAAAGCTTAATGTATGCAATGATATGTACGAGACCAGATATTGCCCAAACAGTGGGAGTATTGAGCAAATATATGTCAAACCCCGGGAAGGAGTATTGGACCGCCATCAAAAGAGTTTTCAGGTATCTTTGTGGTACTTATGATTTTTCATTGTATTTTGGAGGTAAAGAAAATGAGAGGAACTTTGAGGTGGTAGGATCTGTGGATGCTGATTAAGGTGGAGATGTTGATAGCAGGAAATCAACAAGTAGTTATGTATTCAAATTGTTTGATGGTCTTGTGAGTTGGATGAGCAAGAAGCAAAGTGTTGTTGCTTTATCATCTACTGAGGCAGAATACATGGCGCTTACTCATGCAAATAAGGAAACAATATGGATTCATAGGTTGTGTGCTGAGCTTGGTTTTAAACAGAAGACAGTGAAGTTAAAGTGTGACAGTCATAGTGTTATTCACTTAGCAAAGAATCCTACATTCCACTCACGGTCGAAGCATATTGATATCCAGTATGACTTCATTAGAGAGAAGGTTGATGAGAAACTAATTCTCTTGGAGAAGGTTGACACAGTAGTGAACAACGCAGACTTCTTAACTAAAGCAGTTAGTTTGGCGAAGTTTGAGTGGTGTACATTTGAGGTGAGTTTCAAGAAGTATTCATCAAGTGGGAGAATGTTGGGATTGACTCATACTTCTCGGTGAGCTGGCGGGGGTTGCAAGGGGGCAGCACCCCCTGGAAGCCAAGCACAAAGTGCAATTGGGCTTGAAAATTTATTAGTAGTTCGGTCTTAGGTTTTACTAATGTATTGGGCCTTATGTGTTTGAGCTTATGTTATAGCAGCTAGAGTTTTTTAGTTACTATAAATACGTCATGGTACGGGATTATTTGGACTACAAAATCAAACCAGATTATAGAGCAAGATTTGATAAGCAATAGTCAACAAATTGGGATTCATCTATCAACAGATTTTTTTCTTCCATTTGAACTCATTTCAATAATTCTATTAGTTGCGTTAATAGGTGCAATTGCCGTAGCTCGTCAATAAAAAAATCTTTCAAACTGGAAATCCAAATCAAACTTTGTTCCGAGTTGATGTGTGGATCATTATAGAGTGTGTGTGAGGTATCTTATGAATACATCAGACAAGCAGAGACTAGCCAAATTGGTGAACCTGAGTATATCGTGTGTTCTTACTTTTTCGTCTTTCATATAATATCTGTGTAATTGGAATATTATTCGTTCTTAAATTCTAACAACCCTTCGTACTACCAAAAACATAAGATTCTTACAGAATCTGAGTTTGCTGCTCCAACCATTCTCAACGATAGATATTAGCATAGCCAAGTTTAAGGCTGCGAACTAGACAAAATGATCGTAAAGCTCAAAGAGGCCAAGGATCGTAGTGTCAAGAGACCTGACGATTACTCTTTCTAGGAATTTCCCTCATTGGACTCTCAATACCAATATTGATCTTATCTACTCAAGTCATGAAAACTAGGTGTTGGGTTATGGGTTCGGGATACCCGACTCGGTGTGGAGGATCCGAACCCATTTGGGATTTAGTTGGAATAAAGTGACTCAGTTAAGGAAACTACTTTCTAACTGGGTTGACTTATATTCTGATGGAAGCATTTATTATGATTTGGTTGATGGAGACATATGCTTTATTCTGTCAAGTGGGACCAGGTGTGATGATGACATAAGGAGGTATATATACAAGGCTTCCCTCTCGGATTCAGAGGTAATGCAAAAACTAAACACTAAACTAAAAACCTCCATTGTTATCAAAACCTTGATATAGCCTGTACTAATTCTCACGCCCGAGCTATCCCCCGGTGGCATAACCACCCGGAACTTTGAGTGAGGTATCGTTATTGTGCAGGATTAGCGCATTTTGTAGTGACTGAAGTGTGCAGACAATTCTTGGCGTTAACATTGGCGCTAGAAGGAGGGCCTTTAGTGTTAGTTCACAGTCACTGTTAAAGCTAGGGAACAGATATGGTGAATACAGCCCATAACGGAGGGGAAAGATCAGCTGATTCCCATACACCAACTCGTAGGTCGGTCCTTGACCGACTCAGGTCGTCGGCTAGGGAAAGGTTGGGACCAAGGGATCGGACTAGGGTGCCTTTGCAAGTCCAATCTGCCCCGGTTCGTCGTCGTCTGTTTCACACAAACCAGCAGACGCCAGAACCTTCGGCTCATATGACTGCCAACCCAGCTCGAACCCTTGTTCATTCAGGCAGTAATGCCGATCATGGAGATAAACGGCAATGGATCCTGACCCAACGAAGGGCAAAAGATCAGGAAGTAATGGAGGCCTTACGCCAACAGCAGCGAGAAATAGCTGAGCATTTGGCCAGGCTGGAAGGACAGGAGGAGGTTTCATCAAGCCGACCCCCTGGCCGACAGAACACTGACAGGAACCAGTCCAGGACTAATCGTTCGGATGGTTCCGAACCAGTTCGGAGCAGGCGTCAGAGCCGCTCCCCGGTTCGGAGCAGGCGTCAGAGCCGCTCCCCGGATCGGAGCAGGCGTCAGAGCCGCTCCCCAGTTCGGAGCAGGCGACAGAGCCGCTCCCCGGTTCGGAGCCGGCGACATAACCGCTCGGAGAATGAGAGCAGGCGAGATAGTCGCTCCCCAATCCGTAGCAGGCGTCAAAGCCCTTCGCGCCTGAGGAGCCGGCGTCAGAGCCGCTCCCCTGATCGCAGAAGGCACAGAAGCCGCTCACAGGACCGAAGCAGGCCCGGGAGCCACACTCCGGATCGGAACAGGCGGGTAAGCCGTTCTCGGCATGGTAATATTAATGAGGGAAGGGGATTCGGTTCAGGTGGCAGGCCTCGGTCGCCACCCCGAAGAAGCGAAACCGATCCCGTTGTTATACGATTGGCTGAGTTAGAAGAAAAACTAGCCGCGGTGGTTCAGGCCAGGGAGTCGCCGAACGTAACAAATTCACCTTTCACTAGGGAGATCGAGCAGGTCAAAGCAGACAAGACCAAGAAAATGCCTCCCCTAGACTCTTATGAAGGTAACTGAACGGCGATCCCTATGATCATACTCACGGCTATAACCAAGTGATGAATTATTATGATCAATTGGATGCCGCCAAGTGCCACATGTTCGTCACTACTCTGAAGCTTGCAGCACGGGAATGGATGACATCCCTCTCCCCGAACTCTATTGGATCGTGGCAAGACCTAAGTGATAAGTTTCATGCGCGATTTGGGAGCAATAAGAAGAGAGGAAAGCTAACCACCGCCCTGACGCAAGTAAAACAGAGATCGGGTGAAAGCTTGGGTGAGTATGTGAAGAGATTCCGTGATATGGCTGGTACCGTGACTAGTTTGAATGTGCAGCAAGCAGTCGGGTTCTTCACGACTGGTCTGGATGCCACGAAGTCGAAAGACTTGTGGAAAGATCTCATTCTTAATCCACCAACAGATTTAGCTGAAACCTATGGTCGAGCTGAAGGACTTATTACCATAGAAGAAGCCTACAAAAGCTTAAATCCTCAGGCCCGGGATGAGGGTAATTCAAAACCGAAAGATAGGAATTATACTCCTCGGCCCGGCGGCCAACCGAAAGGCAACTTCTATGGTGGATCTGGGTCGGGAAATGGCCAGGGAGGGGCTAATTCGGGAGGTGGCAGGCCGCCTTTCCCGAAGAAGAATGTGAATAAGGTATATACCCCTCTCACTAAAGATCGGGCAAGGATTCTTGAAGAGATTAGGAATCAACCCTCATTTGAATCCTGTCCGACCGCAACCCGATCCCACCGGGGCAACCCCGACCGTTATTGTGAATATCATCAGACGTCCGGTCATGATACGGAGGATTGCTATAACTTGAAGGATTTGATAGAGAAGAAAATCCAAAGTGGTGAACTGGTGCAGTACGTAGTAGGACGGCAAGATTCTACTTCGAAGGGCCGAAGAGGGTCAAACCGAGGAAGACGTCTTGAGGCCCCACCTCCACCGAACCCTCCAAGAAATTGTGTTGATGTCATCACTGGAGGGTCGTTCGGGAAGAAAGTTGGGAAAAAGAGAAGGGGCCTGATGGATGCCGTGTTGTCAGTTTCGGAACGGCCTCCGGTTAGAGATCGCCCATTTCCCAATACGGTGATATCATTTACCGAGGAAGATTACCCCTCGGAACCAATTGATCCCCATGAAGGGGCTCTAGCCATCACAGCCCAGGTCGGGTCAATGGATATGAAACGAATAATGATCGATAATGGATCTTCGGTCGACATATTGTTTACTCATGCTTACAACAGGTTAGATCTGGGGGGAGCGAAGATGGAAGTGGGTCAGGAATCTCCGTTGTATGGCTTCAGCAACGATCCTGTTCGCGTGGCCGGAACCGTGGAGCTACCGGTTATCTTTGGCACGGCACCGAGGCAGGTGGAAGTCATAGTCAGATTCTTTGTGGTCCAGATAGATTCGGCCTACAACGCCATTTTAGGTAGACCCACTTTGGCAGCTCTTCAGGCGGTTACCTCAATAGGTCACTTCAAGATTAAGTTTCCGACCTCGGAGGGGGTCGGCGAGGTAAAGGGTGATCTGGACATGGCACGCAGATGTTATCGGAATTCACTGATATCCTCGGCGGTTGGGGTCAGCAAGCAGAAACAAACAATGGCTATAGAGGTGGAGCCGTTCACTGAGGGAAATTCCGAACCATTAGCGTTGCCCGCCGAAGAGACAGAAGAAGTAGAATTGATTGCCGGAAAGAGTGATAAGCTGATCAAGATAGGTTCGGGGCTGGTGGAGCCATTCCGGACTAATCTAATCGAGCTGCTTCGGGTATATGTGGACATTTTTGCATGGGAGCCTTCTGACATGCCCGGAGTCGATAGGTCGGTGGCAGTTCATAAACTGTGTATTGACCCTTCTAAGAAACCTATCCGTCAGAAGAGAAGGATCTTCGCCCCTGATAGGCAAAAGATCATTGACGATGAGATTGCCAAGTTGCTAAAGGCGGATTTCATTTATGAAATTGATTATCCGGAGTGGTTAGCAAATGTGGTATTGGTGCGGAAGCAGAATGGCAAATGGAGAGTCTGCATAGATTACACCGATCTGAATAAGGCGTGTCCGAAGGATTTTTACCCTCTTCCGCACATCGACCAACTGATTGATGCAACTTCAGGGTTCGACATGCTCAGCTTCATGGACGCCTTCTCTGGATATCACCAGATCTCCATGGACAAGAAAGACATGCCGAAGACGGCGTTCATTACGCACCGAGCAATATACGCTTACAAGAAAATGACGTTCGGATTGCTTAATGCGGGAGCTACATATCAGAGAATGATGAACTATGTGTTCGCCAAGTTATTAGGTCGAAGCATGGAGGTATATGTTGATGACATGATTGTCAAAAGCACGGGAGTTCGGAACCACCTGGATGACTTGGAAAGCTGCTTTGAGACAGTTAGAAAGTACAAGCTTCGGTTGAACCCGACTAAGTGTACCTTTGGCCTTGGTTCGGGTAAATTTCTGGGGTATTTGCTCAGCAAGAGGGGGATCGAAGCTAACCCGGAAAAGATTAAAGCCATTTTAGACATGAAGTCTCCCCAATCTTTTAAAGACGTTCAGCGATTGACCGGTAGAATTGCTGCGCTCCGGAGATTCATGTCGAAATCGGCGGAGCGGTGTCTACCCTTCTTTAACACTTTGAAAGGACCAAAGAATGAAAAAACCTTCCAGTGGACTTCAGAGTGTGAAGATGCGTTCCAAGGAATAAAAAGGTATCTCTCCTCAGCTCCACTTTTGGTAAAACCTCTTCCTTCGGAACCCTTGTACTTATATCTGGCGGCGAGCTCATTGGCCGTAGGAGCTGTATTAGTTCGGGAAGTAGGGGGCAGGCAATGCCCCGTCTACTACGTCAGCCATGTACTTCGGGATGCCGAAACCAGATACCCCAACTTGGAAAAATTTGCTTATGCGCTCGTGATAGCTAGTAGGAAGCTGAGGCATTATTTCTAAGGAAGATTGACGGTAGTGTATACTGATCAACCTTTGAAGAAAGTCATGAACAAGCCAGATTTGTCGGGACGCCTCTCTGCTTGGGCAATGGAGTTAACTCAGTTCATCATAGAATACCATCCTCGAACCGCCATTAAAGGTCAGGCATTGGCCGACTTCATTGTGGAATGCTCGTTTACCGAACCCGATGCAGATGAAAATACACAGATTGTGAGTTCGGTATCGGCTAATCAGACAGGTCGTACATCATGGACATTGTATGTGGATGGCTCTTCGACTTCGGATGTCAGTGGAGCAGGGGTCATTTTGATTAGCCCGGAGGGATTTAAGGTCCAACAGGCCATTCGCTTTGAATTTAGGGCGACCAATAATGAGGCCGAGTATGAAGCCATTTTGGCCGGATTGCGGTTGGCAAGAAGCTTGGAAGTAAAGCACTTAATCATCTTCAGTGATTCCCAGTTAGTGGTTAAGCAGATATTGGGAGAGTACGAAGCCCGAGGGGATAGGATGACGAAATACTTGGCCGCAGTTAAAGACCGACTACATTATTTTGAGTCGTATAGTGTACAAGGAGTTGGTCGGGAAAATAACACCATAGCCGATGCCTTGGCGAAATTGGCAACAACAGAAACTACTTCTTTTAGTGGGTCGGTGTACCTGGAGATTCTGGCTGACTCAAGTATTCGGAGGTCAGAAGTATTCCCAATAGAAAGGATGAACTGTTGGCTCACGCCATATATTTCCTATCTGGCGGATGGCGTCCTCCCTTCGGATCGGTTAGAAGCCAAGAAAGTTAAACATCGAAGTTCGTTCTTCATCTTAATCGATGGAGACTTGTACCGAAGGGGGTTTTCTTCACCATTGCAGAAGTGTTTGACCCCTTCCGAAGCGGATTACGCACTTCGGGAAGTCCATGAGGGTATATGTGGAGACCATATGGGCGCTAAGGCATTAGCATATAAGATCCTAAGGCAGGGTTACTATTGGCCAACCATCTTCCAAGAGTCTAAAGAATATGTTAAGAAGTGTCCTAAGTGCCAGCTGAATGGAACGATCCCTCACCAACCTCCCGAAGAGTTGTACTCAGTCTTATCACCTGTCCCGTTTGCTGTGTGGGGGATTGATATTCTGGGACCATTGCCAAAGGCCAAGGGGCGGGTTAGTTTTGTTATTGTGGCAATCGACTATATGACGAAGTGGGTAGAAGCCAAACCTCTCAAAGCGATTACAGAGCAGGAATGTCTTAAATTTCTCAAGGAATTTGTTGTATATCGCTTCGGTATTCCAATGGTGTTAGTGTCGGATAATGGGAGGCAGTTTGTAGGTGCAAAGTTCGAAGAATTTCTCACAGATTTGGGAATTCAGCACAGGAAGACTTCGGTGGCCCATCCTCAGTCAAACGGCCAGGTAGAAGTCACCAATAGAACTCTTCTCAATGGAATTAAAAGGAGGTTGGATGAAGCCAAAGGAAGATGGCCCGAAGAGTTGCTTAGTGTGTTATGGGCATATCGGACAACAACCCGAACGACGACAGGGGATTCGCCTTTTCGTCTCGCTTACGGGACCGATGCCCTTGTTCCTGTTGAGATCGGATCCCCATCATTTCGGGTCAGTCAATTTAAGGAGTTGTATAATGACGAAGGTCTTCGCCTCAACCTGGATTTGTTAGATGAGGTTAGAGAGTCAGCTTTAATAAAGTTGGCGGCTTATCAGAGGAGGACTGCCAAGCACTACAACAAAGGGGTGAGAATAAGAAGGTTTGAAGTTGGGGATCTGGTGCTTCGAGAGGCTGCAGCATCAACTCCTCAAAATTCAGGCAAGCTTATGCCAAACTGGGAGGGACCATATGAAGTTATTGAAGTACCCAAGCCAGGAACTTACCGGCTTCGGAATATGGATGGTTCAGATATTAAGAATACATGGCATGCTGGGAGACTTAGGAGATATTATCAGTGAGTCATATTCATTTCTTTTTACCGATTATGTAAATATTTATGTCTATTGAAATGAAATGATATCGGATTGCATTGACGAAAGATGTTTAAATAATTTCATTAATGTTCATTGGGGTTACAAGTTGTACCATTTACATTTGAAAAGGAAAAAGCAAGTAAAATAGTCCTATTGGGTCGGAGGAGACAGTTCTTTGAGTTCTTCCTCATCGTCCGAAGAGTCAAGGATAGAGGTATCCAACCCCGCGGCCGTCATCTTCTCCTTGATCTTCTCTTTGTGGCCTTGGTACCCTTCGGAGAACTGCATGATGACCTTATCGGCCAGTTCAGGAGATGCCTTGTACTCCTCTATTATTCGGAGCTTGGCTTCTTCGGTCAAGGAAGGCCCCTGGTTCTTTAGTTCGGCGTGCTCTTCTTCCAATGCATTAAGGGTGCGAATCAGGTCGGTCATTTTGGAGTGTGTCTGCTCCATTTGTTCTTCGAGGGCCGTAATAGCCTCCTTCTGGTCGGCATCGTTTTCTTTCAACAGGACTCGCTCTTCCATGAGTCGGTCGATCTGTTTCTCATGCTCCACGATCTCCGCCTGAAGGATCTCGACCCGATTCCGAAGTTGATAGCTCTCACGACTGGCTTCGGTGAGTTTGTCCTTGGTGCCAGCGTGAAGTTCCCTTTCCTTCTCTAGCTCAGACTTCAGAGTCTGCACATCATCTTTTAGGGCTTCGTTCGCCGCTTCGATTTCCCTGTTCCTCTCTGTTAATTTAAGCAGGGATGGGAGAGATCGGGCGAACACCGAGCTAGACTGTAAAAAGTGTGTGTTAGTTGGGTGGAATAAGTAAGTAAGTAAAGTAACTGTCTATAACAATAACCGAAATCAGAATTACCTGGAATTGAAGTCTGATGAAATCTTCAAGGAATTGGTCTACGTTATGATTTCTGAATCGCTCGTTATCGGCTGGCATAATGAAGCGTTCAAGAAGATCATAGGGAAAGGGGTCGGAGCGGTTTTGGGGCCAAAGGGTTCGGGGTTTGGATTGGTTGCTGGAAGAAGGAGCCGTAGTCCGAGGATCGGGTGACCTGCCTCCACCTGGATGGATTTTGGTCTGATGCGTGGGTGCAGTTGGAAGTGCTGAACTGGTCGAAGGCTCTTTACGAGGTCTCTTCGTCAAAGGCTCTAGGACTTCATCATCAGTTTCTTCCTCGTCGATGATTCCCAGGGTGGCCGGATCGGGAATTGCCACGGGAGTCTTTACTGGCTTCGGTGGCACCTTCTTCTTGAGTTGTTTTTTCTTCATCAAAGCCATTTTTTCCGACCTGCTCATCTCTAAAGTATTCTTCTTGAGGACTTGGGTCATCGGGATGGCTGAAATTGGGCGAGCCGCTATCGGCACCTGGTTTAGAGGCACGTCTCCTAGGATTCCTTCGGGATTGATGAAATTCGGTTCGATGATCCGAGGGACGGTTCGGCCTACTTCAGTCGGGGCGGTTGGCTTAATAAGAGTTACTGTAAGAAGTTGAATGTTATGGGTTAGTTCGAGTTAAAAGGGATGATAAGCAATAAAGTTAAGAATTAAGGTTCGGGATCTAGTTCTTACATCCGTGGTCGTACAACCAGGTATGGTTGCCAAGGAGCTCGAAGTCCCACTCCTCGTCGGGCATCTTGCTGATGAACTGCTTGAACTCGTCCGTGCGATCGGCTGGGAATGCTTCAACGTTGTTGGTATTTTTATTAAGGCCGATCCAATCCGATATCAGGTTGGTATCGGGCCCTTTGATATAAAACCATTGAGGATGCCAACCTTTGTTGCTTGTGGGGGTCTTCATCAAGGACAGCTTCTGAGCCCCTTTGGCGGGCAGTTTGCTGATCTGCCGAAACCCTGCCTCGCGAGATCGGATGACCGTGAATAGCGCGAAGAAGAAGTCCAGGGTCGGTTCGACCTGACAATCATGGCAGTAGGCGATGAAGCATACCAGATGGATGAAGGAATTTGGGGCTAGCTGGGCGAGTCCGACCCCGACCACGCTCAGAAAAGTAAGCATAAAGGCATTGAGGGGGAATCTGAGCCCATATTTTAGGGCTTGGACGGATACGGCAGTCCAGCCATTGGGGCGCTGGTACATCCTCTCGTTGAGATCGGCTGTGCGTATCTGGTAGGATATAGGAATCTGGTACAGTTCCCGGATAGCTGCGAGATCTTTAGTCTGAATGGAAGATCTGGTATTTATATGGGAGAAAGTTTTTTCCGAGGAATATTCCTCCAACATCTTCATGTTCTGAAGTTCGGCTTCGGTGCGGGGCGACGTAGTAGGAAAGGGGTTGCCAGGGAAATCAGAGCTAGTGATAGGATCTTGGGATGAAGTGCTGAGTCCCAGTGAGGTGGAGCTGGTTTCAGCGGCAGAAGTAATGACTACCGGCGCGGCGGAGACGACGATTGTTGGTATAGCAGTGGTTGTGACGGTGGTAGCTTCTGTTGTCACCGCTATAATGGGAGCTATGATTTCGTTAGCAGTAGAGGCTGAGGCACTGGTTTTTGATGGGTTGGAAGAGCTTGAGGCATCGTTTGTCGCCATTGATGAATAGAGGAGAGGTGCTGGATTCGAGTAGTTGGAGTAAGATGGGGATTGCAGTGAAAGTTGCAGAGGAGATTTGACAGGTTTGAAAAAATTCAAATTGAAAGTGACGGTTGCATTTGGGGATGATTTAATTCTATTTGAGAGTGGCCCTTTGAATCCGGCACGGTTCCCACAGACGGCGTTACTTTATTAAATGTGGTGGGCCCCTTTTATTGGCACGTGACGTTATGGTGATAATGGGGGTGATAATTTGAGGCGGTTACAAGGTTAAGGGAGTGATTGGATCAGGGATTAAGGGTATATTTATTCTTTTTACTCTTTTATTATAATTCTTTTTATAATTAAAGAGTAGGGGGCAATGTTGGGTTATGGGTTCGGGATACCCGACCCGGTGTGGAGGATCCGAACCCATTTGGGATTTAGTTGGAATAAAGTGACTCAGTTAAGGAAACTACTTTCTAACTGGGTTGACTTATATTCTGATGGAAGCATTTATTATGATTTGGTTGATGGAGACATATGCTTTATTCTGTCAAGTGGGACCAGGCGTGATGATGATATAAGGAGGTATATATACAAGGCTTCCCTCTCGGATTCAAAGGTAATGCAAAAACTAAACACTAAACTAAAAACCTCCATTGTTATCAAAACCTTGATATAGCCTGTACTAATTCTCACGCCCGAGCTATCCCCCGGTGGCATAACCACCCGGAACTTTGAGTGAGGTATCGTTATTGTGCAGGATTAGCGCATTTTGTAGTGACTGAAGTGTGCAGACAATTCTTGGCGTTAACACTAGGGAACAAATTAAAGGGAATAAGACAACTTTACTAACAGTTATATTTTCAGTAGCAAAGGCATGCGTCTCTCTTTGCAGTCCCTGGTACACTATGAACAATGACATCTCATGTTACAGCCGACCAAGCTACACCATAAGGAATAGGGAAATGCCAAGTGTCATTCACAGATTTATCCAACGGGTAAAATCACAAATGGTCTATATAAGGGCCATGAATCCATCCTTTAAGGACTGTTAATCAATATCTGAGTCTAAAAAGAAAGATCGAGCACTGATTTTCAAACGCCGTCCTACTCCACGATTCAAGAGATCATCAATTGTTGCTAAGCCCTTCTCAATTCAGAGCTTCCCAATTCCTTAGCAGCAACACTCACACAAACCTCATTATTCATCCAAGTGATTTCATCTAGTCTTGGTGATTAATTAAAGAGTTAATTGCACATTATACCCTCCAAGATCCACCCATTTTACAATTAGGCTCCTAAAGTAAAAATCCTCCCAATATAGACCACAAAATACATTTAAGTAAACGCAATCCGTATAAATACTTATTAAATTCATAAAAATCCATATTTAGCTTATTAAATTTATATACTTATATTATATCCGTATAATTTGATTATAAAACTATAAATACAATTTAAAATTATAAAAAATTATAAAAACCTATAAATACAATTTATAAAATTTAAGTTGTGATATAATTTGTAAAATTTATAATTTGTGATATAATTTATAATTTGTAAAATTTATAAATATAATTTGTAAAATTATAAATACAATTTTAAAATTAAAAAAAAATTAAATTACTTTTCAATTAATTTTACTTACTCATAATTTATTTTAAAAATAATTTTCAATCCATCTTCAATCTTTCTATCGGACCATATGTTTGTTGAATGCTTTCATTCCACCATCACTGCCCCACGTCCGTCGTTGCTCCTTTACGTCGTCGCCCCACACCATCACCACCACACGTTAACTCCTCAATCACTGTCAGCACCCTCCTCATCGTCAAACTTCAAACCGTAACCTTAAGCCTCCAATTTCACAATCACCACAACAATATTCACTATATTCACTTCAAAAATCTCAACCCTAAATAGATAATAAAACTTTAAAATTCACAAAATGTGCGGATCTTAATATCAATTGGTTGATTTTTCTTTCTCAAATATGGATTGTACGTGGTAATATTCATTGAAAAAAAGAGATAAAAGAAGATAAGAGGAATGGGGACAGATTAATGACCTTGAGGCCACCATTGTACAAAAAAGGGAGACCGATCAAGGGAAGGAAGGACAGGGGACGGGAACGTAAGGAAGGGAACGAGGACAGAGGGACGGGATTGGAGGGAAGGAGATGGGGATGGAGGAAGAGGGGGCAGAGGACGAGGATGGTGGAACAGGGGAGGGGAAGGATCAAGGAAGGGGGAGAGAGAAGAGAGAGCAAATGGGTCCTTTTTTTTTTTTTTTTTCTTTTTTAATTTTTTCCTCCTCCTTTTGTATGCTCTTCCAATATAAAAGGGTATTATTTAATTAATTAATTTTTGGGTACTTTTGTCAATTGTTTAAAAGTTTAATGTTATTCGTTTTAAAAATATAGTTTGTAAAGTTTATTGGTTTTTTTGGTAATTAAGTCTTTTTTTTTAATTTGAAAATAAAAAATTGTATGTGGTAATCTTTGTATTAATATGCAATTTTAATAATGAACATATAATAATTATTATTTATAAGGATTTATACAGATTTAATACGTCAAAATAAGTATTTATAAAGATTTTAAACGAATTTAATAAGTCAAATACGGTCAAACTGTATTTTTCAAGTATTTTTGGCCAAAATCTTGCTGAAATATCAAAAAGGGTCTATATTAGTTACTTAAACGAACTTTGGAGTCTATTTTGGGAGGATTTTACTTTGGGAGCCTAATTGTAAAATGGGTAAAACTTGGAGGGTCTAAAGTACAATTAAATCTTAATTAAATTAACTAGTCTTTGTGACTAAAGTTTCTTTGTGAAACTCTTGTAACCATTCTTTGTAAAGATATATCTTTGTGGATCATCCATACTCAACGGAGTATAAGTGAGTATTAAGAGATATTTGTGATCCGATTCTCTTAAAATCTTGTGTGTTATTTCCTTTCTACATTTATTTTGTGTGCTTGAACTCTACATTTGCTAAACTCATTACTAGGTATTTCTATAAAAAAATATATATATCTTAAGGGGATTTTCCTAATTTATTCTGCTGCATAACTGAAGCTAGTTTAATTTTTAACTTGGTAAATCTTTAAGAAAGATCTTTTAAAAGAATCTATTTAATCCCCTTTTTAGATTTCTAACAAAATAAATTAACTGAAATTTTACTTATTGCACCAATTCTTTCTAAGACCAACTCATGATGTCATCTAACTTTAGAGATTTAATCCTAAAAGGTGTTTTGCATTACACATACGAGAGTGAGTGAGAGTACCTATTTAGTTAGATGATATATAAAGGCATAAGGCTAACTGTGAATCATTCTCTATAATACTTAAATTAACAGAATTAGTATTTTTATTAACAGAATTTGGAGTGTATACATTTATACGTTATTTAGCTTAGTTAATTACCGCAAGAACCCCATGCTGCATGAATACTGGTTGTTTCCTCTTTCTTCCATAATAATTTCCTCCTTCGCGACCCTCGGGAAATCTTTGCAACCTTAATATATACCCATCACCGGTTGTCACCTGGAAAAAAAATTTAAAAAAAAAATATGCATGATTGTTAAATTAATACTGTTCGCACACATATATATTGACTATAATTAGTTAATTTATTCTAGCAATTATGCTTAATTATCTTATATTCCCTCCGTCCCAAATTAATTGCATTTCTAGGACTTTTTAAAGTCAAATTGACTATTTTTAAAACTAATCTTTTTACTATTTTTGCTAACATATAGGTGAAGATATTATAACCAAAAGAAAGTATATACAATTTATTACTAATTTCAATTTTTATAATTCTAGAAATATATTTATATATGCTTAATTATTAATTTTAAAAATAGTCAATTTGACTTAAAAAAGTCCTAGAAAAGCAATTAATTTGGGACGGAGGGAGTATTAAAAATGACCCTAAAAGACAAGGTTAAAATCAAAGTTGTCAGTCAATTTCAAAGTTATCCCTTAATTATAAAAGTGAACACTTTAAAAAGAGTCACTTAGGCTCCATTAATTTGTTTCACGGAAAGTATTGTCCGGAAAATGTTTTCCTCAT
Source organism: Aralia elata (assembly GCA_034770075.1). Lineage (NCBI taxonomy): Eukaryota > Viridiplantae > Streptophyta > Magnoliopsida > Apiales > Araliaceae > Aralia > Aralia elata. Next base: position 27,894,460 of record CM068381.1, read on the forward strand.
TTTCCTATGATGAGCAAGTCTCTCTCCCAACGAAACTTCGCTTTTTCTTCTCTCTTACATCTCTCTTATTTGCTCAATAAATTCACTTATTTTTCTCATATCTATCATCTCTTATTCATCTTCAAACTCTCAAATTTTGCAATACTTCTTTGCTTCTATACCTATTACGTTCAATTTTTTCCTAAGATATTCTAGATCAAAAGTTGAGTCGAAACCAATGGAATTGGGTAGATGATAAACACAATTTATAGGGTCTACTGAACATTGAATCCGACTTTTGTCTTTTTGAAACCGTTCTGGTGGAAAATAACTTGGGGAAGAGGATATATACTTTGTGTTTGCATGTGTGGGGGGTATATATGAGGGTAAATATTTTGTTGGAATCCTTTGGTTCTGATTCCATTACTTATTTATTTTGATTGTGGGTTATGGTTTTTCATAGCTGAAATATGGTGAGTTTGATTATGGAGATGACAGAGGAGAGGAATAAATCTTATATTTGGGGAAGAAAAGAAATTGCTACCTGCATATGCATATGTATCCTATTTTCAGTTTCGTTTCCAATTTGTGAACAAACAATAGAAAATACGTCATTTTTATTGAAAATGTTTTCATGAAAAGGTTTTTACATAAAAGAAACAGACCTTTAGTGTCAATTTTGTTTCTTGAGTTCACTTTTTTTTTTTTTTCAATTTCGTGTCATAAGTCGGTCATGCGACTGTTTATGAGAGTATTTTTTCTATTTGACTATATAAAACATCCAATTTTCATGACTAATACGTAAATTATGTGAACTAAGTATTTTATAAAGTCAAAGAAAAAAATACCTTTATTAAACAAGTCCATAACTAACACGTGATACAAAATTGAGAAAGTCAATCAAATGATCAATGAACATATATAATTGACATTAAGCAACACCTATTAAAAAAACAAGTGTTCACTTTAATTATAGATCTATTTTGAAATTGACTGTCAACTTACCGGCACATACATATAATTCATTCAAAAATCAATTAACACAAATTTAATAGCCAAAATAAATTGAGCTCTTACATCATATTCCTCGCACTTATAACCATGCGTCAACGTGTTATCCGAACATATACTAACGGTTGGTCCAACGCCAACTTGACCCCTGGTTAGACTGTTGTTTGAAGCCAAGGCTGTAGCTTCATAAGGATGAATTATTACAAAGACTAGAACGAAAACCTTGCTCAACAAGCCAAAAACTGCCATTTTAATTCTCTTTTGCTTAATTTGTGGAAGTGTTAAATAGATGAATGGAGACCCCCTTTGTACAAGAGATGAGAGTATATATAGAGGGAGAGTGCGTGCCGAACAAAAATCACACTTCTGCAAATAGGAATAAGAATTTTCTCTCTTAGCTTAATTTTACGTATTTATTCCACAAAATGAGTCTTATTTAAAAAATTTATAAACTTTAAATATCTATATTTTTTGTATATTTAGCACTGCATATGACGAGTGCTTATTATAATAATAGTGACATGATATATAATAGAACTGTTATGATAAATTGTACTCCCTCCGTCCTAAATTAATTGCTCAGTTTTGACTTTTTTAAGTCAAATTAACTATTTTTAGAATTAATAATTAATCATATATAAATATATTTCTAAAATTATAAAAATTGGGGTTAGTAATAAATTGTATATACTTTCTTTTGGTTATAATCTCTTCACCTATATTTTAGCAAAAATAATAAAAACATTAGTTTTAAAAATGGTCAATTTGACTTTAAAAAGTCAAAACTGAGCAATTAATTTGGAACAGATGGAGTATCATTTTATATTATGGGTTTGGAGGAGATACCCTGCAGGGTATATAAGTTATATACTCTAATTTTATAAAAATGAATTTATCTTAATTTTATTAATAAAAGATGAAAAGATCATGCTAAAATATTAATAAATATATATTTTTATTTAATTTGTGTATCATCATTATTATAACCTTGTAAAATAAGTATATTTTTTGACAACTTAAATTTATTGAACTTTCATTACTATATATAAAAACGATAATAAATATCACCAAATTATATAAAAATTCATATGTTCCAATATTTTGATATGTTCTTTATATCCGTATCGTTGGATTTATCTAAAAGCCCCTAAAAATTGACGTATTAATAATATGGGACATACTAGTTAGATACCCTCAGAATATTTTCCTTTTTCATTTATATTATTATTTATATAAATGACACGTTTTTATTAGAATCAAAAAACTTGGTAAATGAGAATCTTTTTATGAAAATAATTATGGATGAACGCAGATAAAACAAATCTATCTCGATCAGGATTCGGTCTTGAATAGTAATTATTTTTGCCTTTATTCTTAACTAAATCTACACTTCAGTATTATTTTTTGGCTAAAACAAAAACTAGCACTAATAAGTACTGTACTCTTACAACAGAGAAAAAATAGGACTCATTTCATTTTAAAGATATTTTTACTTCTAAATATACTAAAGTTTGCCATATGAATATATGCTATATTTCATCATTATACATGTGTGTGTGCAACTGATTCCCGGTTAATGGAGTGTTCCAAAGAGCTTCCTTTTTTTTTTTTGTTTTTTTTTTTTAATTCTAGCTGTCAAGTACTCCTTCCGTTTCAAATTATGTAATTATTATTGACTTTTAAAAATTAATTTAAAATATTTTCAAATTTAAAATTAAAACGACACATTAAAAATTATGAAACAATAAAATTTACAATGAATAATATATTTTAGATAGTTTACAATATTCATTATTATATTAATTAAAATTAAAAAAATCTATGTCAATTTTGAGTTTAAAAATCTACTCCCTCCGTCCCCAAAAGGATGACTAAAGGTACAAATTATTTTTGTCTCTAAAAAGATGAGATAAAATTTATAAAGTGAAATGTAACTAAGTCATTTAGCAGGGTCTATTAGTATAAAAAGATAAAAGTACTCATTACTTTATATAATCTTGTGAGATTACTAAGGATAAATTTGAAATTTTTTTTTCTTTCTTCTACTTTTACTTTTCTTAATGTATGTGCAAATTATATTTTACTTATCCTTTTAAGAATGGGGGAGTATTAAGTTAAATTTAAAAAATCAACAATAATCAAATATTATATAACAAAGGAATTATTTGCAAACTGAGGAAGAGAGATGGTGAAAGGTTAATAAAATCTTCATCAAATCTTGATTATTTTTTAAAAAAAAATTCTTTCTAATCTTTTTTTGAAATTAAATCTAACCTCGGAAAAAAGAAAGGTACTCACGTCTGTTCTGTAACTTAATATGAAGTCGTTAGGCTCATGTAATTCGTGTGGTCCGGTCTCTTATTTCGTTTGTCCTCTGTTTCATAACAAATAAATGTCAAATGCATTGGATTTGGCTACTCCTCAAACTCAATACACATTTCTTACAATTTCATCCGCTATATTAAAATTTTATATTTTTAATAAATATAATTCATGAAATCAATACCTATCATCAATAACTATATATTTATACTATATATAATAAAAAGAACAACTAAAAAAGTTGACTGAATTCCACTGAATTTTTTGATTAGTCAACAGTTGATGACTCAAGAAAGAAATATTGTTTTCAAGAAAGGAATATTGCTTTTTGAGTAACCTAGTGAAAATATATTCTTAAAACTTTATCCAAAAATTAAAGCATACTTATCAAATTAAAAAGTCATATTATCTCCTCCAACAAAGAGTTTGTTCCCCTCCCCCCTCCCCACCCCTCTCTTTTGTTATTATGAGATAGTTAGTTAATTTTATATACTCATTTTGTTTCAAAATAAGATTATTATTGAATTTTTAAATTTTATTTAGACATTTTCAACTCAAAATTGATATAAATTTTACTTTGTAAATTATGTAATAAATATAACTAATTATAATATTTGTTATTGTATAGTTGTAATATCATATCAATTTAAAATTTAAAATGTCTCAAATTAAATTTTAAAAAATCAACAATAATTTTATATTTTGGAACAAAGAGAGTACCATATATGATATTAATGGAGGTTTGTGACAAAAATATATATAATAATCTTAAAAAATTTAATGTGCATAATAAGATAATATAATACCATTATTAATTATTAATTAATTTTTATATCATATATGATAATTTTTTATTTAAAAAATAATCAAATAAGAAAAAAAATGCAAGGGCATGCAAACTAGTAATATTATATCCATACCATATAATCAATCAATATCATTCAATACTAATATATAAATAGACAAAGGGCGATCCTTTCAATTGAAAAACTCAGTTTCCAATTGAAAAAGTCACTGAGTCAGCTCTTAATTAATTAAGAGTTAACTCGAATGATTTCTCCTCTCTCGAATCGACTGAATTTTGTTGGAATTCGTCTGATCTATTCCTCTTCCTCTTCCTCTTCCGTTTCCCTTCTCTCTTCATCTCTTTATCTTCTTCGTCGTTTACAAACCCGAGAGCCGTTCCATGAAAAACACACACATCTATCATTTTTCAGCTTCATGGTAACCTCCATCGCCGCTCTTTATTCACAGCAACTTCGTCTTTCTCATCTTCCCTTTCGTGTCTCTCTCATCTCCATCTCCATCTCCCTTGGCAATTAATTCTTACAGGTACAATATACTCTCTTCGTGCGGAACAACCAGAGTTCCCATCACCCGATCAATTCAGGATGCTAATTCAAATCGAAGGTAATGATTTGTTCTTATCAATTTTAACGCATAAAATTTTTCTGATATATTTGCTCTAGTACTTGAGCAATTGCTCCAGGCCAAATCGGATAGAGTTTTGAGTTTATTCATTAATTTTTAGGTTTCCTTATTTATTTCAAGCATTACGATTTCAATTCAATTTAATTTGTAATCTCTTGAATCTTTGACGTGATGATCATGATCTGTAACTTGATGAATTTTATTATTGCGCTTCAATTTTAGATGATTAAATTTGAGTTAATATGGGCAAAATCTTAAACTCTTTACTATAGTCCAATCTAAAGATTAACATGTACATTTATACATACATAATTGTGGAATTATATTGTTTCTTTATTCTTTAATTTATTTTGGAAGTTGAGTTTGAGTGAAAGTTTCAGTTTCCATTCTTAAAACTATAATTTATTTAGTTAAAATTTTTTAATTGGTTTATATTTACACATTAAATGTTTTTTGAAATGACACAAAGAGATCATTACATTATATTAGAAGTAATGGAATCTCTAATTTAAAATTCAAACTATTATCTCCGTATTAGAAGAACATCGTATTTGTTGTCTTGAAAAATCACTTGATTTGACTATTTTTATTAATGGAGGGAACAGACAAAGAATAAGAAGAGAGGTGGGTATTGTGGTAACATCATCAACTAACTGTGGCCGCAGCATTTTGGGACAATTGGACGCCAAACAAGGATTCTAAAGCTCCTTCCTAAGTGAGATTTTTTTGGCCTGCTGCAGGGGCATTTGCAGCCATGGTAGTGTTTGGGGAAATGGACCAGTTGTTGGCACCTAAGGACTTTCCCTCACAATTGCACCTTTAGAAGTTGTTTGTGTTGTTCTTTTTGCTACTCTTTCCTCCCCTGGCGCTCGGGTACGCACTTTCTCTCTTTGGACTTCATTACACACAAGCATTCTTATTTCTAACCAACCACAAATTAACCATTCTTTTAGCTGAGTATGTAAAGATAAATACTAAATCATTGTTAATCCAGCTCCTGCTTACCGATCCTCCTAAGCAGGGAGATTTTGGATACTCAACCGAACGCTTTGTATAAATTTTAATACTAATATGAAACTTTCTCTTTAGTAATCAATTCTTATATATAAAGACACGTCCAAGGATGACGTTAGTTGACGTAATCAACCCTTAATTAATTAAGAGTTAACTCGGCGATAACTCACAATTGCTCCGATCGATCTTCCAATTCGGCTCTTCCTGTTCCGTTTCCCTTCTCCCTTAAATTCAATTGTCTGTTCATCTCTTCTCCCTCTCTTAACCTCATTCTCCCACCTCGAGAGAAACTCACAAACTATTTTGTACAAAAAGGTAGAAGATATCCCTAGATTTCCTTTTCCTTGCATCCAAACTCGCTCAAAGTTATACACAATTTTCTTATATAAATATAAAATGATAATAAAGGGGAAGAATTCCAATGTCTAAACTAAATAAAAGGGAAACTATTAGTTTCTACACCAACCAAGAAGAGCATTTTGTACTCTTTGTTGAAATGGAAACAATAGATACGAGTTAATTGCTCGGTTCATTTAACACAACCTAATTCTAACTGATAACCAATCCATTATACTACATCAAACTCGAAGAAAATAGCTCTAACATATCTAACGAAAAGTTAAATACAATACTACACTTCGAACATATCTACAAGAAAATTGAAATAGTCCTACATTCATAAATGGTAGAGATAATTTGTATGCATGTCTAATTTGAATAACGGCTTTTGAGGCGTTGAAGGTGAAACATATTGAATTTATGATATACCTTTTAACACCTAAAAGTAAGAAAATTACAAAATGGAAAAAAGAAAAAAAGAAAAAGAAAAAAACTGCTTAGTCAATAGCAATTATGATGAATCAGAACAACCAAGTTACTGTACTAATTTATATGTACCAAACTAAAAGGCTAAACCTATTTCTCTCTCCATAGCTACAATTTTGAGCATTAGTTACATCTTTTTCCTTAAATAAGTATAGATGGTCATAAGATGGATACTATGAATATAATATAAGATGGATAAATTAGTATAGTATAAAGTTGATGATGACATGTAGGTAATATGAGATGGATAATAGGCGATCCATGAACGGAGTCGACTCTTAATTAATTAAGAGTTAACTCGCTAAATTGGAAAACTCAGGCGAGTTTGGAATTGGTCAGATCAATCGTTCGTCGGCTCTTGCTCTTCTTCCACTTTCAGTTTCTCTGCAGATACATCAAGATGCATCTCTCTGCCACACCTTCCTTTTTTCGACCCTTTGGTTTCCATCAGATCACTTCTCTTCCCTTCAGTTCTCTCAAATCTCTTCTCCTCCCTCATGTCGATCTCTCTATTTAATCCAGGATTTTCATCTTCTCTTCCACTTCCCACTTCCCTCATCTTCTGCTTCCAGTTCTGTGACAGTGGAGGACGACAAATTCAGCGGAGTTGCCGGCGGCGAACGGAAAATCAAAGAGAAACTTATCATCTATCGGAAAATTGTCATTATTGAGAGTTAGGTTTAGGTATGTCTCACTAAATCGGTAAACCCCCTTTCTCTAGCCGTGGAAGGCCAGAAATCCCTCACGGCTATTGGCGTTCCTCTTCACGGCAAGGCGGATTTGTAGCAGTGTCAACGAGAGAAGGTCGGTGCTTTCCGTTTATCTACGAAAGGTAATCTTTGAATCCATATTTTGCCTGTGTATAAGAGAGTTTCTTGGTTTGTGAATATAAGATAATAATTTCCTCCCCGAAGCATTGATTTATTATTGAGATACCATGTGTAGTTATTATTTGTGATTGGTTATGTATTTGGAATACTGATATGAACAAAGATGGAAAATTTTAACCCTTTTTCCCCCAGTTTGTGAATTTCCAGTTACTTTCTTGCCTAATTTTGTAAATTAGATGTTTAATTTAAGTACTCTGTTTTTTAAGCTCAAAGGTTATTTGAGTTATTGTTTGGATGTCATCAACTTCAAGCATTGTTGGAGATTGGTTTTTCTGCCTGTGAAGTGGTCTGCCTATGAAGTGTTTGATGAAATTCTTCAATGAAGGTCATAGGGTGATTGGGATCGGGGCAAATTATACAATCCGTTTATATGGCTGATTTGGAATGTTTCAATTGACTATACTCGAAATTGGTGTGATTTACCTTTTGTTAAATGCTGGAGAGCAATTCCTAAGCTTGCAGGTAACCATTGATAATATGTCATCTTTCTTCTCTTCGCTTTTATAAAAACCTTAATTGCCTGTTTGATTCTGAACAAAACTGTCAAATATAATGGTTAGAGGAAAGTGACCGACTGACTAGGGGCATTTTGAAAGACTTTTTTTGAGACTCCTACTTCATATTAATCCAAAGTAATAATACAAAATAACCAACAAATACTCTCTTGAAATTTTATTTTTGGTCGATTCTGCATCGTTAGATTTTCATATTTTGATTTACGGTCGAACTAATTTTTGGAAAAAAACAAACACTGGTAGTCTTTAGTGTATATAGGCCATTCAACAATGCCAAAGTGATTCTTGCAGATGAGAACACCAACTATATTTTTTATTTTATTTTTGGATTGCAACTGAGTGTATGCTATCAACTACAAAGTAGTCGCGGAAGATCTTTCATGATATCATTAGTTTATCTATCTCAGAGTGGTTTGGGTGCACCATTTTGTTGTTAGCCATTTTAGCAAATACTGGACATGTCTTGATCATTCAATTCAATATTAGTGGTGAGTGATATAAGACTGCTAAAGTAGATGAAGGGTTGAGATAACTTCTTTGGTATTGTCCTGTATTTTGTGTCACTGAACTTGCATCTTTTGACATGAGAAGAGGTCTTAATGATCTGACTACATATTGTTTTTCTTCCAGAATACATATCTCCATGCCTTCTCATAACAACATTGACTTTTGATTTCTTTCTTTCCTATCTTATTCGATTAATTTATATTCACGAGGCTTATTTCTTTTAGTGAATTTAATTGCTTCAAAATCTAACTCTCATTTTTTTCTTCCTTCTTTAATATTACTTTTTCCTTTATATTTGTAGATTAAGAACTTAAGGCTCCCAATGAAGTTTGAGAACCATAGAGGCTTTGCTTTTGAGGAGTATGTTACAAAACAGGAATCCCAGAATGCTCTTAAAGCTCTTTCAAGTACCCATTTGTATGGATGTCATTTGGTATGTCTTCTTCCTTTTGCTCGGAAATATGTATATGCTTACATACATTGATATCCAGCTCTAATCGCCTACTTAACTTTTAGGTCTTGAAGAGAGCAAAGGAAGGTGAAAGCTTAGAAGAATTACGTGCTAGAACCGCTTCTCAGTTTACAGATGAGCAAAACGGCTTTCAAAATTCAACCAATAAAGGAAGCACATGGCTGTCTTGGATGAAGGTAGTTTTAAGTTTGAAAGAATAGTGGATTAGTGGCTTACCACACAGTTCATGTAATATATTAAAGGAGTATAATATTTTTTTGGTGTGTTTTCTTTTCTAATATATTACTTTATAATGCAAGTGGATGCAGCTGGGATTGTTCTTTAGTTTATATAGATATTTCATGTCTGTAAAGTGTATTTTGCTTTATATAATTTGAAGCAATTTACATAACATTTCAGGATTTTAATTAAGTCAAGAATTAACATTTTGGGATATTGTAATTTCGTGTTTCATATAACATTAATACAAAAGAGTGCTTTGTGGCATACATATATCAATTTTTTCATGGATTTTTTTTTCACAATTCCACAAGACTCTCCACACATGAATAGTAAGTGCATTTGACATTAATGTGAGAACAGTTGGGAAATATTTTATTGTGTAAATGGTAATTTTCTAATTTCAACAAAATAAACGTAATAATAATAATAGTTCATATAATTATGTCGATTGATTATTCAAATTATTTGTCACCTTAAATTTAAATTTAGCGGTCATTTCTTGGGAATGCTTGCTCTTCAATCTTAAGATGAATACAAGCTAAGATATATGATGTACCACTTCATTTTGTTATTATGGGTGCTTATGATTTATGTTGCATTTTAGTTACAAAAGCAATTTGCAATGGAGTAATTCTTAGGAATTGACATGGTCCTCATGTAAAAAACCTATTATGGGTGCTTATGATTTATGTTGCATTTTAGTTACAAAAGCAACTTACAATGGAGTAATTCTTAAGAATTGACATTGCCCTCATGTAAAAAATCTGGGTTTACAACTTAATATGTAACAACGATTCACTATTTTACTCCATTTTTAGATAATGAAGTTAATATTTAGTTGAGATAATAGTAGGGGATGACTTAGATGTCATGCCTGCTATGACTAATCCCCCATTTAAGTAGATGAGAAACCTATGCTCCTTCCTATTCCAAATCATTCTCTTAGCAAGTGGATTCATCACTAAAGGACAGTCTTTGCTGGCGAATCATTCCTGATCTGTTATTCAAACTAATTGCACGGGCTATCACCTAGTATATATAATAAGGAGAACAACAAAAAAAAGTTGGTTGAGTTAATTAGATTTTTTTAACTGGTCATGATGAGTTGACTCAGACACTAATACTATATTTATCTTTATATACAAAATTTTATCTTTAAATTTTTAGATGAGATCGTGATTGAAAGTATATATTTATCTTTATTACGCAATTATTATCCTTATTCTATTTATTTTTACATACATGACATAAGTATTGACAATGTATTTACATATATTTTTACATGAGATAATGTTTAGAAAGATAGAAAAAGAATCCAAAAGTTAATATATATATATATATATATATATATATATATATATATATATATATATATATATATATATATGAGTCCATCTCTAAAAAACAATATAACGAAAAAAGAGTCCAAAATAATTGTTACAATATTTACGTGATAGGTTTGGTTCTAAAAGATTTGATTCCTCAGAGATGGAGTCCTTGCGCTTGCGTGTCTAATTTGGAGAAAAATAATCAAATTTATTTTTATGCTACTAACTTTTTTTTGACATATTTATGTTACTAATTTTTTTTAACATATTTTCCATAATGTTCCTAAATTTACTCCATTTTCTATGTGATAACAAATAATAAGAGTCCAAAGACATTTTAAATTTTCTCTTCACAAATTTATTTCTACTTTCATCAGTTAGTTTTGATTTATAATAAACTCCATTTTCTATGTGGTAACAAACAATAAGAGCCAACAGAAGTTTTACATTCTCTCTTTACAAAATTATTTTAACTTTCAATTAAATTTGATTTATAATAAACCAGAAAACATTCCACCATCACATACATTCTAAAATCATATTTATCATAATTTATTCATGTTTATCTTCTGACAATTAATATCTTTATAAATTTTTATTCTTCTTTTTATTTTTCACAACTCATTGTAATTTTAACTCACACTCATGTAGTCATTTTTCACCACCACATACCATCTTCCAAACCAATTTTTATATCAACAACAATAACAACTAGACATGGCTACTGTTAACGTCAAAATATGTTTACTCGACGAATCATCAAACAACGAATTTAACATGCACAGTGAATAAACGATCACACCAAAAAGCTTGACGACCGGGGCTGCCGGAGATTAGCTCTGGTGTGAGAATAAGTATAGACCAGAAAACATCAACAATGGAGGTTTGTAATTACTTTAGTGCGTAAAAATAGATAATGTGTAAGTACCTGGAACCTGAATTATGTCTGTGTATTTATAGTTTGACCACACCTCCCCCAATTGGACTAGAAGTCCTGTGTAAAGATAACTATAAATTCCTTGACTGAATAGAATTCAATTTCCTCATAAATAGGAAGTCAAATAGAACAAGAGAGTCATAAGTCAACATGGACTATAGACCCTCTAGAATGTCAAATCCCCTACTATGATATTTCGCCACGTGGCTTGAGTCCCACCGAATCTCCCAGACCCATCAAACTATACTCCAACATTGCCCTCCACTCTTTTATTATAAAAAACTTAAAATAAGAAAGTACAAAAATTGGTCAACAAATAATATATTACTGCTACATAAGTCAAACCATCACCCTCCCCCCATATGCCACGTGCCTGACTGGGACCTACCACTATCATCATCACGTCGTAAATAGGAAAACGTGTCCACAAGGTTTATCATCTCTTAAGTCTTCGCCTCCAAGCATAGGAACCACTACTTCTCATCCACACATTCAAACTTTTCCAAAAAACTCAAGCCTCTACTACCTCTCTCACATCGAACGAAAATCTTCTCCGACCATATTTGATAGACTCCACGGCATGCTTACGTGAAGTGGTCGACGCTCAGATCGTTTTCAACAAGTTATAAGGTGGAACGCTCACGACACCTTAACCCAATGGCTATAAAGAGATGAGAACCTTGGTATTATTGATCGCACAAGGAAGCTGCGTTGAATGGAACATCAATGACACCTTGACCCATCGCTTATATGTAAGCGGTAACCTTGATACAATCAACGATTGATACGGTAGAAAACGCCATAAATAACTATGTATTGTTGTATGATAAGTCAATTAAACATTCATAGACAAACCATGAACAATTTGGGAGTTCTCAAAGAACCAAAAGGAGAATAATTTCACCAAAAGTTTATTAATAATTTGAAGTATATTACATAAGTCATGTATTTTATTTATACTAATAGAATAAACCTTAAAGAAACCCTAAGTCCTAAAAGGAATAGAAATACTAGTTAACAAGTTAGGAATCAAATCTATCTAACAAATATCCTAATTATATTAGAAATCTAAAAAATATGAAAATCCCTACAAATTTGGAAGCAAATATGCCAAAAATGCGTTTCTTAGAATCTGTGTCGCGTGACCAACGCAGGGCGCGCCAGAAATACACTGAGAACGACGCGGGGCGCACCAGATGACCAGAACTTCTGCGTAACTGGCGCGGGGCGCGCTGCTACTAATACAAAACTGGCGCGGGGCACGCTGCTGGACCAAAATTGGTTCTTCATTGTTTTTAAGTTTCTTGATCCTTAGTCTATTCTTTATTTCCTCCACCAAACTCTAATCTTTGAATGAACCAAATGAATGAACTTAGAATCATATCCAATGATGAATGCTTTACAAAGAAGCTTGAATCCTTCTCCATTAATCCGTGCATTGCAACCTAGTGTGATGAATTATAATCTCTTAGACAGGCTTGGACATCCACAATGTCGCGTGATCACTAATCCCTCCTTGAATCGAAACATAACTTTGTCGAAGATTAGACGATACGAATAAACACTGAATTAATGACTCGGCATGCATTGATCCTCTTCTCATGATCCGTTTGAATTGAGCTCCAATGTAAGCATCCTTGAGTAGACTTTAGCTCAATCACTTGAAATCATTTGTTGAACCCTTGACGCTTGAGTTGATAGCTTGACAAAAAATTCTAACCCGACCAGTCTGTCATCATTCTCCTCCTCTGAAAAAGATTTGTCCTCAAATCTGGCATCTCTTCCTCTCGAAAAGAATTCGTTCACAAATCTGATCCTACACCCAAACAACCTAAGTCAATAGCAACAATCAAATCACAAGCACAAATCTCAACTTGAAATGAAATATATAAGCAATTCAACAATGCAAGAAAGAATATGAAAAGAATAATCAAAAACTTCAACTCTTGCAAAGAATAAAGCAACATCTGGCATGATCCTCGTAATGACATGAACGACTTTTAAATGTTTCCTTTCAAACGATGCTCGACATAGGTGAACACACTGCAATTTCTTAGTAACACCACCTGGAAACTTAAACTTTCGATCTCTCTTAATCAAGAACCTGTCCACATCAACATGATGCTCTTCTACAAGAAGGCCAAATTCTTCTAAGATGCTAACTAAAACAGAACCAACTAAATTAGCAACTAAAGCAAAAACACAACCAAAGTTTTTACCTAACGACATAAACATATAGGTAATGAAATAAATACAAAGAAAACTATGAAAAGCTCTATCCCCTCCTAGATCAAATGTCAGTATGTAGAACTCTTCACACTGCATCAACTTCCATTCACGAATTCTCGGATCAAAAACTAACGTGATGATCTCGTCCATTTGTAAATATATCCATTGACGAATTCCCGGATCAAAAGTGATTCTTATGATCTCGATCATTCGCACTAACATCCATTCAATTGCACCTGGATCAAATAACAATCTTTAAAACTTCTCACATCGTAGATGTAAACACTCTTGAATTCCTGGATTAAACAAAAAACAAACCCAAGTAACATGCATCTTTTGTGTAATCACGGAAAACTCAAAAAACTCAAATTCACAAGCATAGTCTACTAGAACAGAATTCAAAACACTTCCCTGTAGACTTTCAATGCATTGCTTGAATTGTTTTGCCCAACGAATATTATTTTTCTCCTCGACGAGTAAGAACTCATCCCGAATTTGCAAAACAAAACTAACCTTCCCATTTCTATCGAAACTAACACATTCAAAATCAAATAATAGAATCAAAAGGTCACACTAAACGTCACAAGATGAAAACTCAATAGCATAATTACAATGATCACAATCAAACTCAACAAGTGCTAAAGAATTTTTCCAAGCGTTGATAAAAATAGGAATATCATCAAAATAGACAATAACAAATTTTTCCATGAATGAATGCAAAATATGACACAATAATTTCATGAAAGCACGTAATGCATTAGCTAATCCAAAAAATTTAATTAAACATGCATATAAGCCATATCTCACTTCATCTTGATGATAAACTCTTCCAAAACTAAGTTTAGAATCCTTTCCATTCAAGACAACTTTCTCCAAATCATGCAATGCAAACGACTCGAATGGAAAGACATAACCACCGCTAAGTATTGATAACTCATGTACAGATTGAACAATATGAAAATAAGAATACTCACAAGAAAACCTAGAATGAGTAGTATGACAATAGGCACATTGAAAACGAGAATAAATATCATGATCATAAACTAACTCAACAAAAATTAAATATTCTCCATAGTTTACGATAAAGATGATTCTACCATCAAAATAGCTAACAACAAATTTTCCAATGGAAGCATGCAAAACATGTTTTAATAAACTCATGAAAATACTAGATGCATTAGTTAAACTAACTGAAATAACCAACCACCTAAATAAATCACACATTAACACAATTTTTCATTTATCACAATCTTTTAAGCTAACTTGACTAGGCAATATCATCACATGGTCAACATCAAGCGTATATAAAACATAAGTACTATGCAATTTATCAAGCATATTATCTAAGCAAAGAAAATAACGATATTTGTTTACCAATTTAAAATCAACGCACAAGCTCGACATCTTATCTTCCTTAGGTATTATGATCTCACGAACAACACAAGAACTCATGTCTTCATCCACGATACCTCTCTCTACCAACTCCCTTACCTGCCTCGGTGACTCCTTCATCTCCTCAAGAATACCATAAGCTGACGGGTATGGAACGATAGCACTGGGTATGCATTCACTCATCTGTATAAGAGAAACAATAGAACTAGATAAAACAGAGTTAATCTGGATAGTATTCAAAAGCGTCGTCTTGTACGAATGTACAATCATTGGCTGTTCAAAATATAACTCTCTTTTGCTCTCACTCTCTTTTTCGTAGTCACTTATTTCTCTCTTTTTTTTTCTCATTCTCTCTCTCAACTGTTTCTTTCTCTCGTTTATTTTCAATCTCGCTCTTTTTACTCTCTTTTTTCTTTTCATTCCCATCCCTCTCTAATTCTTTTTTTTCACTTTCAATCTTTTCTTTTTCACTCTCAATGTTTTGATCTATTTCTTTTTGTCGTTCACTTTCTTTCTCTTGATCACAATGTTTTTGTACAATCATTAGATCTTCATGGACTTCATCATGTACACTGGAATCTAACAATTTTCCTTGGATTGCATATTTTTTTTCATCTTCCATCTCCCTCGACTGATCTTGCTTCTTTTGCGCCTTAGAGATGTTTTGTAGTTGCATCCAACAATCCTCCATCCCCTTACGAAATGAATCCATGATGTTTTCCCTTGCCTCCTTAGAAAATAATTGTTCTATATTTGCCTTAGGAGTTTCTTGTGACTATCCTATACGAATCTACATGCCTATCTATCCGCCTATGAGCCTCTTTGTCATCATCCCATGTTGATCGCCTTAAAGGTTGCTCTACATGTCTAGGAGATGCATACTCATTCCTCCTATTAAGCTGTACTGGAATAAACCGCTTCCTCATCACAGTTTTCAATTCTTCCCATGTCTCGATCGGATGCTCTCACTAATTTTTTCCTGTGACGCTTAAACTGAACCTACCATGTAATTGCATGATCGGAAAACTCTTGAATCTCTAGTTTGAACTTTCTATGCTCTGAATAATTATGATATCCAAACTCTCGCTCCATCCTATTTTTCCATCTCAAATACGCGTCAGGATCATCCTCACATTGGAAAGAATTCCTTCGAGACCCATGAGTACTTCCACAATTATATCTATACATGTTTACTGGAAAACAAAAGTTAGTAGATAAAACATTTCCTCACACATTCCCTTATATGTTTCGCTCAACAATATATTGCACAATTATGAAAACGCTCGTGTATGCACTCAATTAGGCTTTTACCCTCAATTAAGCTCACACTTTTGCCTTTTACCTCTCTACGATTCTCTCTTATAAGTTTTTTTGAATTCACCAAACACAATCATAGTTTACTAATCAATTCAAAAATAACTTATCAAGAACAATTAAAGAAGGTATGATTATGGTTACTAACAAGAATTCACGATTGGCAATTATACCCTTCTTGAATGAATTCTCAACAATCTCAAAACTTACGGATACCAAGCAATTTGCCACAAATAATAATTTTCCCCAACAATAGAAACCAAATGAAATAACTGAATTTTTTTCTATACTCTTTTTTTTTGCACAACGATTCAAACACGAAAAATAAAGATAAATAACTCACTAGAAGACTTAGCTCTGACACCAAATGATAAACTCTACGGCACGCTTGCGTGAGGTGGTCGTCGCCTGAAATGTTTTCAGTAAGTTATAAGGTGGAACGCTCACGACACCTTAACCCAACGCCTATAAAGAGACGAGAACCTTGGTATAATCGATCGCGCAAGGAAGCTGCGTTGAATAGAAAATCAATGACACATGTACCCTTCGTTTATATGTAAGTGGTAACCTTGGTGCAATCAATGATTGATGCGATAGAAGACGCCATACACAATTATGTATTGTTGTATGATAGGTTAATTGAACATTCATAAACAAACCATGAAAAATTCGGGCGTTCTTAAAGAACCAAAAGGAGAATAATCTCACCAAAAGTTTATTAATAATCTAAAGTATATTACATAAGTCATGTATTCTATTTATACTAATAGAATAAACCTTAAAGAAACCCTAAATCCTAAAAGGAATAGAAATACTAGTTAATAAGTAATTAGGAATCAAATCTATCTAACAAATATCCTAATTACATTAGAAATCTAAAAGATATGAAAATCCCTACAAATTTAGAAGCAAATCTGCCAAAAATACGTTTCTTGGATTCTGTGTTGTGTAACCAGCGCGGGGCGCACCAGAAATACATTGAGAACGACGCGGGGTGCGCCGGGTGACCAGAACTTCTGCATAACTGGCGCGGGGTGCGCTGCTAGACCAAAATTATTTCTTCAATGTTTTTAAGTTCCAAACTTGATCCTTAGTCCATCCTTTATTTTCTCCACCAAAATTTAATCTTTGAATGAACTAAATGAATGAACTTAGAATCATATCCAATGATGAATGCTTTGAAAAGAAGCTTGAATCCTTCTCCATTGATCCATGCATTACAACCTTGTGTTATCACGTGATGAATTGTAATCTCTTAGACAGGCTTGGACATCCACAATGTCGCATGATCACTAATCCCTCCTTGAATAGAAACATAGCTTTATCAAAGTTTAGATGATATGAATAAACACGGAATGGATGACTCGGCATGCATTAATCCTCTTCTCGTGATCCGCTTGAATTGAGCTCAAATGTAAGCATCCTTGAGTAGACTTTAGCCCAATCACTTGAAATCATTTGTTGAACCCTTGACGCTCGAGTTGATAGCTTGACGAAAAATTCTGACCCGGTTAGTCTGTCATCAATATTTCCTTTCACCAAACTATTGTACCCCTCGACCATACTTTCCCAACCATGTCTGGTGAACACGATGTCCAACTCCCCCCCGGTGACCAAACCCTCGCTGCCACCACCTCTACCACCACCTCCATCGCTCTACCCACAACGACAATATCGCCCATCAACACCGAAGGAACCACCATCACTAACAATAGCGCCATTCCCCCTACCACAACTCAAGCCACCACCACTACCATCGATTCCATCTTTCCAACTCCCCCCTCACCTGTAATCAAAAATTCCTCCTCCCCCGAAATGAGTGAGGCTGAAATTAGAGAGATGAGGATTAAGGAAAAATATCAATCGAAAAAAGCATATTCCCACATCAATTGCAGATCCTCCGTATCAGAACGCGCGTTTCCTCACCTCCAACTTTAGTCCCAGATACCAGATAGTATGAACTCCGATCACCAAACCTATTGGAGAGAATGTACTGGCAACCTAGGGGTGAATGGGTCGTCGTCCCCATATATGTACTGAAATACAGGGTTCTATTCCCTCTCCCCGAATTTATTTCATCTTTTTTATGCTTTGTTGGGATCGGGTTTACACAACTGGTGCCGAACTCTTACATTTACCTCATCTACTTCATCGCCTTCTTCCATGAGTGCGGAGTCGAGCCTCGTTAGACTTCTTCTTCGCCATGTTTACCCCGGGGCGACGTGTATGGATGAAAACCCCCTCCAACCACAAAGGGTGACATTCATATGGGTCTTCATCCAAGACCTTGACACCTATCTGCTCTCGAACTAGGGCGAACCCTTAAAGACCACCTTCGGGTTCGACTCCACCCCCAGGACTGGACCGAAGAGTTCAAAGCCTTTTACTCCAAGATGCCAAAGATGGACTGGTCCCTAGACCTGCTATCCGATCAATCTTGGCTTTTCAACCATAAATGTAAGTCCCAAACTCAGTATGGTATAATACATACAAAATCTGTTTAACTTTGATCCTCACTGATCATTATTTATTTGTAGTAACCATCTTCAAACTGCAACCGATAGCCTAGATCGTGTAATATTCCGAACCCTAATAAGATTTGTATATGTAAATTATGTGTTTAATAAATGAATTTTCATGATCTGACTTTGTATTATGTGATTGTGTATTTTATTAAACAATTAGGTCAAATAAAAAAATTTCGTCAAGCAGCTGTGTCGTGCTTAATCGGACAAAATGATTAATCGTGCTTCCGGCGAATTCACCGAGAAGCGTCTCGACAAATTATTTTTGTAAGCTGTTGTGTCGTGCTTCGGAGTTAATATAATATCATATTAACTTATGAAATTTTAAAATAAGTTAATTAGGGTTTAACATGTTAAACTGAAATAGAAACCCTAATTAAGAAATCCTAATCGGTAAAAGTTGTCCGAATTGGTCAATTAAAACCCTAATTACTGTACAAGAATCTTAATTGATATAATTAAGATCTAAATAATGAATCATAATATTAATTATGAATTATTGAACTTATATTAAAACCCTAATTGAAGATTGAAACCGTAACTGTAGGATTGAAAACCCTAAACCCTAATTTGAAACCTTAAAACCCTAATTTGATTTCATAACATTAAATTATGAAATGATAAACTTTAATTATGATATATTATCTTAATTAAGTTATTACTAAACATGATTAAATATCCTAAACATGATTAACAAAAATGTAAGTTTAATTAGTAAGTAAATAAATCAAAAATAAAATTTAAACCAATGAAAATGAAGTTAGGAGTGTGCAAGCTTGTGCTTAACACACTCCAGCACAAGCATGTCAACCAAGATCAGATTGGAGCAGCACAAGTTCACAAGCTAAGATATTTTGGAGGTTAAAATGGCAAAGAAACTTAATAAAACCCTAATTCTAAGTTGCTATAAATAGAATGAGATTCTGACCATTTAACCTACGAAGTTTACAAAGCTTATACACTTATAAACATACCATAACAAGCCTCTACAACCACAAGCTGAGAATCAAAAGCCAGAAATCAAAATTTGAAGAAAAAGGTGCATAAACCCTAATTTTAAGTTTGATCTTCAAGCCTGCAAAAATTTTGTGTTTTAGATGTTTAGTATTATGTATAAACATGTTATATGATGATCTGGATTGGTTAAACAAGTAACCATAACAATTAAAGGGTCGAATTTAAAGAAAAACCCAAACTGTTCTTAGCAGTCAAGAACAGTCTGACAAGCCTTTTTGTCAGAGCTTTTGATCGGCTTAAAATGTTTGTTTGATGTGTTTTAAAGCATGAATCAGTAGTATGCCATGTTAGCTTTAAGATCCAACTTGTAGAATGATTAAATTATCTCTAGAATGAAAGTTATAGGTGGTCAAAACCCATTGACCGACCATGAGAACCTGTTTCTGGGTTACCTAGAAACTTGAAGAACACTCTAACAGACCATGGTCAAACCACGTTGACCGACCATGACTGACTGAGTTTCTGGGTTGCCCAGAAACTCAAGAACAGTTATGAACGACTAGTTTACCATGATTTTTAGAGCATCAATTGATGTTGTTTGAGTTGAAATTTAACATGTCGTTATACACTGCCATGTTGGCTATAACAACAAACAAAAATCTAAACCAAAACATTAACTAGTTGGAATTAATTTGAGGTCAAATGTCACTGTTTGACATTGACCAAGTGTTCTTCATGAAGAACACCTTTAGCGACGAAATGCATGTTTAAACCCAGAAACTATAAAACTTATGAAGACTGTCGCTAAAGCCCTTCAGCGACGGATTTTCAATAAAAATAAAATAAAAATTAATTAAATAAATTATAAAATAATAAATAATTATTAAATAATTATTAATAATTAATAATTATATTTCGAAAATTCATTTTTAATTATAAAAATTTATTTTTAATATTTTTATATAAATCTGAATTATTGTTTAATTCAATTAAATAATAAATAATAATTATAATAAATCATTTAATAATTGTTTTAATTATTTAAAAATGATATTAAATTATTAAATAATTATATTAATTATTTAAAAATGATATTAAAGTAAATAAAATTATTATATATAATAATTAAATAAAATATTAAATATTTAAATATTATTAATGATAAATAAATTATTTAAATAATATATTAAGTATTTAAAAATGTTATAAATGATAATTAAAATCATTTAAATATTAAATTAAGTTTTGGAAATTATTATAAGTAAAAAATAAATTATTTTAAAGATAAAATAAATTCTAACAATATTATTAATGATAAAATAAATCATTTAAATAATATTCTATCTTTCTAAAAATATTATAAATGATAAATGAATCATTTAATTAATATTTTAGGTATATAAAAATATTCTAATTGACAAATAAATTATTTAAATAACATATTAATGTTTTAAAAATTATTCTAAGTGATAATTAAATCATTTAAAATTATTCCTAAGCTTGTAAAATTATTTAAAAATACTTCCAAGCTTATAAAAATTATTTAAAAATAATATTAAGGTTCTAAAAATATTAGAAATGATAATTACATTATCTAATCTAATATTTAAGCTTCCAATCGAAGTTTTATCGAACAATCTATGTGTTTAGCTATTAAGGACGCGACCGAGATACCGAATCAACGTCGAACCTTAATGAAACTTGTCTAGATTAGCGTAATACATGTTTGTATAAGTTCTAACACTTATATATTTGTCAACGTAGACCACGTACGCTGACACCTTGTGTGAAATTAAGTTTAACGAACTACGCTAAGGCAAGTGTCCTAACCTTATTCAATTTATATTTATGCAAGTCCTCTTTATCTTGCTATCGATTATTGTGAGGTTATTGCTTCTTGTTCAGCATAACTTAAAAATGAATCATTGTTCATATATTAAAGCTTAAATTTATTGTGTCAAACCAAATTATTTTGGTAAGACATCTTATACTGAGTAAAATGAGACACCTTGGAAGGAAGGTGATCTCGAAAGCCTTATGATAAGGTAGTGTGACGTCAATGGAATAAAATTGACATAAATGGTAGGATGATATGCATACTCCTAAGATATTGGTGAGGCTGATCACCTACCAAATATCCAAAACTCAAATGGTTCTAAGTCATCAAAGACTGATAGAACTAAATAAAGTATATAGTTCCTATACAGAACCCTCAGTATACATCATTGACATCTTTCAAATCAAACACATGGTGTTTACATATTCAAATGAACTTGTTGAGCATTTGTAGCTCATTCTTGCGCATATCTTCTTTGCAGCTTTAATTGATAATCCCAGCACTTCTGGTACAGATAAAGGGAAAGGACATGTGTATTAGTTTTAATTTCTGTTCTGAATAATTCAAGTCTTTTATAAGGCTTTGTTGTAATAACTTAGTACTGAGAACAATGTAATCGAACCAAATGATATGTAATATATTATGATCCTTTATTTCATCGAATGCGTTATACTCTGATCTTTACTTTATTTAGCATAGTTGTACTAAGTTAAATACAGTATCTATACGAACTATATATCTGAATGAGGGTATTTAAATGATATTGAAAGTCCTATAAGCTCTGAGGTTACACTTAATGAGCACCGGTAAGGTGCCATCTTTACCTGAATGCGCCCCTCAGTTCTATGGATAATCTTATCGTTAATACTGTGAATATCAGATAGATAGGGAATATTGATATGATAGAAATATTCATTGGATATGAATCTATACATCCAAGTGAGGGTATCCAAACACAAACAACGTTCTGGCCGGAACTAGTACCTGTTATAGGATACTTTGAATCTTGGATAGATAGAAGTCATACTTTATTGAATATTTATAGTTGTATAGTTTCACATGAGCACCAGATCTGCTACAGGGGAGTGTAGAGATTTGGGGGCGTCACAGGTTGGTATCAGAGCTGTAGATTATAGCTCTAAGGTAGTTAGGAAATACTTTAAGATATAGACTTTGAGTCCGTAAAATACTTAATGATACATAAAATAATCTTAAAAGCTTTATATTATGTGTAAATTTGCTTCGCGTTAATACTAAACAAACTAAAATTCTTTTGTAGGATGGCAGTAGTAGATCAACACATGGTAGGATGGTTATTAGATAGTGAGTCAGATGAGGTTCCAGATTATGAACCAGCTACTCCTGAGTTAGACCTAGAGGAGGACCCAGAGGAGGATCCAGAGGAGGAACCAGAGGAGGAAGAACTTCTGCACGATCAGGAGATATTAGACGCAGAGGAGGCTGATCATCCCATAGATAGACAGCTAATAGATTCTGATCCTGAGGAGGTAATTGGAGCGAATCAGATGATGCGTGTCGACAGACACGAGGAGATAGTGACCGGATTAGTCTAGCAGTCAACCACAGATCTAGAGGCGGCCAATTTTCGAGCCTATGTAGCTGAAGGGTTATTGGAGAGTGAGAGGGATAATACTCACCGTCTTAGGACACTTCTCCAAAATGCTCAGAAAGAGAGGCAAGAGGCCCAGATGTATTTATACCGAGCGGATAAGGGATGTCAGGAGACGTTCGGCAATTTAGAGCATCGGGTGCTAAAGTACCCAGTAGAGGAGAACAAGGTGGATTATATGATTGACCGAGTAGTGGTCTGCCATATGATTCAAGATGCTTCTAAAGAGGCACGTGATTGTTCGGTTTAATTTAATACTTAAATTTGTTTGTTGTAGTTGTATTATAAGAATTTTGGGGTTGTAAAATAGGGAATCTGTTGTACTAACTAGTGGTAGGATAAACCACTAGTCGAATATGTAACCGTTTTGCATGTTATATACAAATTTTGTTTGAACAAATCAACTTGTTAGTTCTATAAGTGGTAAATACTTGTATTTATACATGTTTTTCTTTATTTTAGAGTCATGGCATCAGGACGAAGAACCCAGACCAGAAATGAAACCACTGAACCAAACCCAACTCAACAACTGGTAGATTTACTGTTAGGAGCCCAACAAGGTCAACCACCACATCAGCCTAACCCAAATAATCCACATAGGTCGACATTTAAGGATTTTAAAACCATTGGACCACCTGAGTTCAAAGGGACTGCTGATCCAGTTGAAGCTCAAATTTGGATAACCGAAATGGAGAAGTTTTTCACGGTAACTAATGTAAGCGAGGAACAGAAGACCATATTTGCAACCTTTTTTCTAAAAGGTGAGGCAAATTTTTGGTGAGAAACCACAAAGACCAGAGCAGGTGAAGGAGTAGTTCCGTGGGTGAGATTCAAAGAATTATTCTTTGAAAATTACTTTCCACAAACAATGCAGGACCGAATGGAAGTAAAATTCTTAGAATTAAAACAAGGGGATATGACTGTATCTCAGTATACAGCTAAATTTAATGAGTTGTCTCGTTTTGCTCCACATCAAGTGAACTCTAAGACGAGAAAAACTAGAAGATTTGAGGAAGGGTTAAAACCTCAAATAAGGAGTAAAATATCAATCTTTCAGTTAAAGACATTTTCGGAGATTCTTGAGAAGGCTGTTATAGCTGAGATTGAGAATGAAAATCTTCTTAAGTTTCATAAGGAGAAGAAGAGTCAAAATGATGGTGGAAAGTTTAAAGGAGAAGTTAGTACAGGGGGTACTAATAACAACAAGAGAAAGTGGGATACCACTTTTTCTACTAACTTTGGAAGAAAGGGGAATAATTACAATAACAACAACAACACCAACAGAAACCAGAATAATAATAATAATAATAGGGTAGGACGTTGTGTCACATGTGGAAAGAACCACCAGGGAGTGTGTCGTCAGAGGGTGGTTACTTGTTACAGTTGTGGTCAAGAGGGACATTATTCCTCTGATTGTCCCAAGAAGATTAATAATAATACCAATCAGGGAAATCAGAGTTTTAAGTGTTATATTTATGGCGCAACGGGTCACATATCGAGGAATTGTCCAAGGAATAGGAACTAAATAGGGGGAGGAAATCAGGCCCCAAACAACACTCTCAAACCCACAGTAGCAGGAGCTGGAGGTTCGAGTCGTCCAACCGCCAGAACGTTTAATATGACGATGAGGGATGTTGTTGCTACACCGGACGTGGTAACAGGTATCATCCCTATGGCACGTTAAATGCATATGTGTTGTTCGACTCTGGTGCTACTTGTTCATTCGTATCTAATAGCTTTGCTAAGAAGTTGAAAATACCATGCGAAGACTTAGACATACCTTTCAATGTGGAAATTTCCAATAGAGAGATAATTCCTGTTAAAACTGTATATAAAGGTTGTAACGTAGAGATTAAGGGACACAAGTTTCTTGTGGACCTCTTTCCTATACAGCTCGGGGAATTCGATATAGTCTTAGGCATGGATTGGTTGGTTAATCATAATGCAATAATTGATTGTCATCGGAAATGTGTAAACCTGTTGACTAAGTCGAAGTCAAAGGTAGTGTTCAACGGTGGTTGTTCACTAAGCGATCTCGATGTTTGACAGTAATGCAAGCAGAAAGATTACTTAGGAAGGGTTGTACAGGTTATTTGGCATATATAGTAGATACTCAAAAAGAAGGAGCAAAGTTAGATCAAATACCTGTAGTTAGAGAATTTCCGGATGTATTTCCAGATGATTTAACAGGTCTACCTCTAGATAGAGAGATCGAATTTGTTATCAATCTTGCACCTGGTACGACGCCAGTTTCTAAAGCACCGTACAGGATGGCACCCGTAGAGTTGAAGGAGTTACTTGTGCAGTTACAAGAACTCTTAGACAAAAAGTACATACAACCCAGTGTTTCACCATGGGGCACCAGTATTGTTTGTAAAGAAGAAGGATGGTACGTTAAGGTTATGCATTGACTATAGAGAATTAAATAAGTTAACCATAAAGAACAAATATCCTTTACCACGAATTGATGATCTGTTTGACCAGTTGAAAGGGGTCGAACACTTTTCGAAGATCGACCTACGATCAGGTTATCATCAATTAAAGGTAAGAAAAGAAGATGTGCCGAAGACAACATTTAGGACACGCTACGGACATTATGAGTTTCTTGTGATGTCTTTTGGATTAACAAATGCGCCGGTAACATTCATGGACTTGATGAACCGAGTGTTTAAACCATGCTTAGACAAATTTGTCGTAGTGTTCATCGATGATATTTTAGTATACTCGAGAACAAAGGAGGGGCATGTTGAACACTTAAGGAGCGTATTGGAAATATTACGCAAGGAACAACTTTATGCAAAGTTTTCCAAATGTGAATTTTGGTTGGAAAGAGTTCAATTCTTGGGTCATGTGATTGACAAGAATGGGATTGCAGTAGATCCAACAAAGATAGAAGCGGTTGTAAATTGGGAACAACCAACAACTCCAACAGAAGTGCGAAGTTTTCTCGGTTTAGCAGGGTACTATAGACGTTTTATACAAGATTTCTCAAAGATAGCGACCCCGCCAACCAATTTAACTTGAAAGACAGTGAAATACGTCTGGACAGATAAATGTGAGGAAAGCTTCCAAGAGTTGAAAAAGCGATTAAGCATGGCACCAGTGTTATCTTTACCAGATGATACATGAAGTCTTGTCGTTTATAGTGATGCTTCACACAAGGGATTAGGTTGTGTATTAATGCAACATGGGAAAGTGATTGCATATGCATCAAGACAACTCAAAGATTATGAGAAGAGTTATCCTACGCATGATCTAGAGTTAGCCGTTGTAGTATTTGCTTTAAAAATTTGGAGGCATTACTTGTACGGAGAGAAGTGTGAAATATACACAGATCACAAGAGTCTAAAGTATATATTCACTCAGAAGGAGTTAAACATGCGGTAGAGGAGATGGCTAGAGTTGATAAAAGATTTCGACTGTGAAATTTTATATCATCCAGGGAAAGCCAACGTCGTAGCAGACGCGTTAAGTAGGAAGAACCAAGAAAAGTTAAATATAATCACCAACAACGAGGTACTGATAAAAGAGTTTGATAAACTTGAGATCGAGGTAAGAGTTCCAGTGAATTCTACCCAAAGGTTATTTGTTGTGGATAATGGTTCAACTTTATTGGAGAAAGTCAAAAGACTACAGGAGACAGATGTAGAGTGTCAGAAGTATAAGGCAGAAATATCCCATAAAAAGAATGTCAAATTTAGAGTGGACAAAGATGGAGTACTGAGATACGAAAATAGAATTTGGGTACCTTCAGCATAAGAACTAAAAGACGAAATACTGAATGAAGCCCACAGTTCTAAATTCGTTGTACATCCAGGGAGTACAAAAATGTACAAAGACTTGAGCCAATATTTTTGGTGGTCTATTATGAAAAGACAAATAGCAGAGTGGGTAAGTAAATGTTTAACGTGTCAAAGAGTCAAAGCTGAACACCAAAAGCCGAGTGGATTATTACAACCCTTAGAAATTCCTGAGTGGAAATGGGAGCATATTACCATGGATTTTGTCATAGGTCTTCCAAATACACAGAAAGGTCACAATGCCATTTGGGTAATTGTAGATCGTCTTACCAAATCAGCTCATTTTCTACCCATTAAAATCAACTTCAGTCTTGACCAGTTAGCTAAACTTTACATCAATGAAATTATTTCTAGACATGGAGTCCCTGTTTCTATAGTATCAGACTGAGATCCACGATTTACTTCAAATTTTTGGACGAGTCTCCAGAAAAATTTAGGAACTCAGTTGAGACTAAGCACAGCATACCATCCATCCACAAACTGACTGTCAGAGTGAGAGAACCATTCAAACATTAGAAGACATGTTACGCTCATGCATCATGGATTTCAAGGGAAGTTAGGAAGATCAATTACCTTTGGTAGAATTTGCCTATAACAATAGTTACCATGCCAGCATAGGAATGCCACCATTTGAAGCGCTGTATGGAAGAAAATGTAGAACGCCGTTATGTTGGGACGAGGTTGGGGAACGACAAATGTTAGGACCCGAAATAGTTCAACAAACCGCCGAGGTAGTTCGAATTATACGGGGAAGATTACAAGTGTCTCAAGATCGACAGAAGAAATATGCGGATCAACACAGGAAGCTACAAGATTTCGATATCGGTAGTCACGTGTTTTTAAAAGTTTCTCCGTGGAAGGGCAAAATATGTTTCGGCAAGAAAGGAAAATTGAGTCCACGATTTATTGGACCATTCCAAATATTGAGAAAGATAGGTGAAGTAGCTTATGAGGTAGCCTTACCTCTTGAGTTAGAACATGTTCATAACGTGTTTCATGTGTCCGTGTTACGACCGTACAAACCTGATTATAAACACGTTATCGATTACGAACCCATTCAGATCGAGACAGATTTATCTTATGAGGAAGTTCCTATCGAAATCATAGATAGGAAAGAACAACATCTACGAAATAAAGTAATCCCTTCAGTCAAAGTTATTTGGAGGAATCAAAACATAGAAGAAGCTACGTGGGAGCTCGAGAGTAAAATGCGAGATAATTACCCACACTTGTTTTTATAATTTGTACCATAATTTCGAGGACGAAATTCTTATTAGTGGAGGTGAATGTAATATTCCGAACCCTAATAAGATTTGTATATGTAAATTATGTGTTTAATAAATGAATTTTCATGATCTGACTTTGTATTATGTGATTGTGTATTTTATTAAACAAGTAGGTCAAATAAAATTTTTTCGTCAAGCAGCTGTGTCGTGTTTAATCGGACAAAATGATTTGTCGTGCTTCTGGCGAATTCACCGAAAAGCGTCTCGACAAATTATTTTTGTAAGCTGCTGTGTCGTGCTTGAAAATGACGAAGTGCTTTGTCGTGCTTCGGAGTTAATATAATATCATATTAACTGATAAAATTCTAAAATAAGTTAATTAGGGTTTAAAATGTTAAACTAAAATAGAAACCCTAATTAAGAAACCCTAATCGGTAAAAGTTGTCCGAATTGGTCAATTAAAACCCTAATTACTGTACAAGAATCTTAATTGATATAATTAAGATCTAAATAATGAATCATAATATTAATTATGAATTATTGAACTTATATTAAAACCCTAATTGAAGATTGAAACCCTAATTATAGGATTGAAAACCCTAATTTGATTCCATAACATTAAATTATGAAATGATAAACTTTAATTATGATATATTATTTTAATTAAGTTATTACTAAACATGATTAAACATCCTAAACATGATTAACAAAAATGTAAGTTTAATTAGTAAGTAAATAAATCAAAAATAAAATCTAAACCAATGAAAATGAAGCTAGGAGTGTGCAAGCTTGTGCTCAACACACTCCAGCACAAGCATGTCAACCAAGATCAGATTGGAGCAGCACAAGTTCACAAGCTAAGATATTTTGGAGGTTAAAATGGGAAAGAAACTTAATAAAACCCTAATTCTAAGTTGCTATAAATAGAATGAGATTCTGACCATTTAACCTACGAATTTTACAAAGCTTATACACTTATAAACATACCATAACAAGCCTCTGCAATCACAAGCTCAAAATCAAAAGCCAGAAATCAAAATTTGAAGAAAAAGGTGCATAAACACTAATTTTCAGTTTGATCTTCAAGCCTGCAAAAATTTTGTGTTTTAGATGTTTAGTATTATGTATAAACATGTTATATGATGATCTGGGTTGGTTAAACAAGTAACCATAACAATTAAAGGGTCGAATTTAATGAAAAACCCAAACTGTTCTTGGCAGTCAAGAACAGTCTGACAAGCCTTTTTGTCAGAGCTTTTGATCGGCTTAAAATGTTTGTTTGATGTGTTTTAAAGCATGAATCAGTAGTATGTCATGTTAGCTTTAAGATCCAACTTGTAGAATGATTAAATTATCTCTAGAATGAAAGTTATAGGTGGTCAAAACCCATTGACCGACCATGAGAACCTGTTTCTGGGTTACCTAGAAACTTGAAGAACACTATGACAGTGTTCTGACAGTTTTTCAACGCGCCCAGATCATGCCTAAACGATATAATTTATGAGGTTTTAATGTTTGTAGCTGTTCTTTGCCATCTAAACTATAATTACAAATCATTAAAACACATTTAGCTAAACTGAAATCAAAGTTATTCATGGTCAAACCACGTTGACCGACCATGACTGACTGAGTTTCTGGGTTGCCCAGAAACTCAAGAACAGTTATGAACGGCTAGTTTGACCATGATTTTTAGAGCATCAATTGATGTTGTTTGAGTTGAAATTTAACATGTCGTTGTACACTGCCATGTTGGCTATAATAACAAACAAAAATCTAAACCAAAACATTAACCAGTTGGAATTAATTTGAGGTTAAATGTCACTGTTTGACATTGACCAAGTGTTCTTCATGAAGAACACCTTTAGCGACGAAATGCATGTTTAAACCCAGAAACTATAAAACCTATGAAGACTGTCGCTAAAGCCCTTTAGCGACGGATTTTCAATAAAAATAAAATAAAAATTAATTAAATAAATTATAAAATAATAAATAAATAATAAATAATTATTAATAATTAATAATTATATTCGAAAATTCATTTTTAATTATAAAAATTTATTTTTAATATTTTATATAAATCTAAATTATTATTTAATTCAATTTAAATAATAAATAATAATTATAATAAATCATTTAATAATTGTTTTAATTATTTAAAAATGATATTAAATTATTAAATAATTATATTAATTATTTAAAAATGATATTAAAGTAAATAAAATTATTATATATAATAATTAAATAAAATATTAAATATTTAAATATTATTAATGATAAATAAATCATTTAAATAATATATTAAGTATTTAAAAATGTTATAAATGATAATTAAATCATTTAAATATTAAATTAAGTTTTGGAAATTATTATAAGTAATAAATAAATTATTTTAATGATAAAATAAATTCTAAAAATATTATTAATGATAAAATAAATCATTTAAATAATATTCTATCTTTCTAAAAATATTATAAATGATAAATAAATCATTTAATTAATATTTTAGGTATATAAAAATATTCTAAATGACAAATAAATTATTTAAATAACATATTAATGTTTTAAAAATTATTCTAAGTGATAATTAAATCATTTAAAATTATTCCTAAGCTTGTAAAATTATTTAAAAATACTTCCAAGCTTATAAAAATTATTTAAAAATAATATTAAGGTTCTAAAAATATTAGAAATGATAATTACATTATCTAATCTAATATTTAATCTTCCAAACGAAGTTTTATCGAACAATCTATGTGTTTAGCTATTAAGGACGCGACCGAGATACCGAATCAACGTCGAACCTTAATGAAACTTGTCTAGATTAGCGTAATACATGTTTGTATAAGTTCTAACACTTATATATTTGTCAACGTAGACCACGTACGCTGACACCTTGTGTGAAATTAAGTTTAACGAACTACGCTAAAGCAAGTGTCCTAACCTTATTCAATTTATATTTATACAAGTCTTCTATATCTTGCTATCGATTATTGTGAAGTTATTGCTTCTTGTTCAGCATAACTTAAAAATGAATCATTATTCATATATAAAAGCTTAAATTTATTGTGTCAAACCAAATTGTTTTGGTAAGACATCTTATACTGAGTAAAATGAGACACATTGGATGGAAGGTGATCTCGAAAGCCTTATGATAAGGTAGTGTGACGTCAATGGAATAAAATTGACATAAATGGTAGGATGATATGCATACTCCTAGGATATTGGTGAGGCTGATCACCTACCAGATATCCAAAACTCAAATGGTTCTAAGTCATCAAAGACTAAGAGAACTAAATGAAGTATATGGTTTCTGTACAGAACCCTCAGTATACATCATTGACATCTTTCAAATCAAACACATGGTGTTTACATATTCAAATGAACTTGCTGAGCATTTGTAGCTCATTCTTGTGCATATCTTCTTTGCAGCTTTAAATGATAATCCCAGCACTTCTGGTACAGATAAAGGGAAAGGACATGTGTATTAGTTTTAATTTCTGTTCTGAATAATTCAAGTCTTTTATAAGGCTTTGTTGTAATAACTTAGTACAGAGAATAATGTAATCGAACCAAATGATATGTAATATATTATGATCCTTTATTTCATCGAATGCGTTATACTCTGATCTTTACTTTATTTAGCATAGTTGTACTAAGTTAAATACAGTATCTATACGAACTATACATCTGAATGAGGGTATTTAAATGATATTGAAAGTCCTATAAGCTCTGAGGTTACACTTAATGAGCACCGGTAAGGTGTCATCTTTACCGGAATGCGCCCCTCAGTTCTATGGATAGTCTTATCGTTAATACTGTGAATGTCAGATAGATAGGGAATATTGATATGATAGAGATATTCATTAGATATGAATCTATACATCCAAGTGAGGGTATCCAAACACAGACAACGTTCTGGCCGGAACTAGTACCTGTTTTGGGATACTGTGAACCTTGGATAGATAGAAGTCATACTTTATTGAATATTTATAGTTGTATAGTTTCACGTGAGCACTAGATTTGCTACAGGGGAGTGTAGAAATTTGGGGGCGTCACAGATCGGATCCAAGCCGCCCACTAAAGGCTTCCCCACACCAACCACCGAGACATCCCCCGACAATAACTGACGAACAGAGAAGCCAATCGCGGTAGAACCTCTTTTCGCCGTTCCCATACCAAAGCTTGCACCTGCACCGAAGAACGCCTTGGAGCTGGATGATAAGGAGAAAAGGGCTATGCTAAAAAAGAAAAAACAAAGGCTGGTGAAGCCAGTAACGAAAACCTCTTCTACACCCTCGACTCCTTCCACCGAACCTCCCCAATGCATCATTCTCAAACCCGTATAACCATCGATTGCAACCAAACCCCCACAATCAATACCAAATGAACCCATACCTAAAAAAAGAAAACGACTCGAAGAATCAACCATCGAACCCCCTTCCAAGAAAATATATATAGATTTAAGTCCAACACCTGCTGAACCTTCTTAACAAATAGCACCGTCCTCGAAAACCGTTGAACCTCCTTCCGCATCAGTACCAAGACAAGGAACCCCTCCCCCGACCACTATATGGCCCGAAAACATACCTGACGACTACCCCATTTAGCTCTTCAACGCTTTCGTCCTCCTAGGGGATGACGGGAGATTCAAAGGACTCAACCCCCAAGAACTCCTCGTTTCTAGTGCAGTCATGGGGGTTAGATAAGCACAACAAACAACTCGTCTAAATATATTTATTAGCTTAGTAAACTAAGTATAACATTTCATTCTTTCAGGCTCTAGCCACCTTTGGTCGATTATTGCACAGTCTCACTTCAATAACGACCAAAGAAAAAAAATTGGAAGTTGAAGTTGAATGCCTCCAAAAAGAAGCTAAAACCCTGAAGTTCGATCTAAAAAAAGAGCAGGGTCAACATGCCAACACCACATTCAAGTCCCAAGAGATACTGCGCCAGCTGAAGACGCTAAAATGGTAATGTTCCAAACTGGCATAACATAGAGGCTCTTGGAAGACAGGATCAGGCTGAATGAAGAGAATGAAAAATTAAGGAAGGCCATGAAAGACTACGAAGGTCATCTTCAGTAGATGCACATCCGAATGAAAAAGCTGGTAAAAGCCATTTCAAAACTGGAGAAAGAGCTGAATCAACTTCGAGCCCAAGGCCCATAAATTTTTGAAGCTAATCAGCAGAAGGTCATTGAAGAATACAAAGCATCGCCCGAACTGACTGAGGTAGTCTTGGAACAATTCGACAAAGGTTACTAATATGCCAACGCAAAAATAAAGGCTCTGGCTTCGACCCCATACTCCTCGGCTTCTCCGATGATGAAGATAAAAGGATCGATGCCGAAAAAGACCCCCCTCTAACCAATAATTGTACATGTAAATAATATTTTTTTAAAACTTGTATAACATCTTATGTATAAAGAATCAATATATTGAAATTTTTTGCAAGTACAACTCATCTAACAAAAAACTGACTTTATTAATAATGTAATAAGTCTACAAATCCACTATTTACACCCGCCAAAATTACATAACTACAAAGTTTAAATGAAAATATTACACTTGTAAGTAGAGAATATATCTTATTGGTAATATTTTCGAAACCTCCCAGTATGCCAAGTATTCTTAATGTCCTCACCATCTATGGCTTCGGCACACCGATGATTTTATATGGTCCATCCCAGTTAAGCATAAGTTTTCCCATATTTTGAGGGGTAAAAGCCTCAGCTTCCCGAAACACCAATTCGCCAACCTCGAACCTTCTTTGTTTAACACCCCGATTGTAATGTCGAGCAGTCCGCCGCTGATAGATAGCCAATCTTATCATCGCCGAATCCCGAACTTTGTCTAACAAATCCAGGGTGAGCCGAAGACCCTCATCATTTTATAATTCCATGTACTGGCTAACCGAAGAGAAAAGGACCCGATCTCCACTGGTATAAAGGCATCGGTACCATACGTCAACCGAAAAGGGGAATCTCTCGTAGTGGTCCGAGGAGTAATTTAATAGGACCATAAGACACTAAGAAACTCCTTCGGCATCTAGCCTTGGCTTCATCTAACCTCATCTTGATGTCATTCAGTAAAGTTCGATTCATGACTTCTACCTGACCGTTCGACTGAGGATGTGCCACCGAGATCGTACGGTGTTGGATATTCAAATCCCTTAGGAATTGTTCAAACTTTGTCCCCATGAACTAACACCAGTTGTCTGATACAATAGCCATAGGAATACCAAACCGAAACACCACTGACTCCTTGAAAAATTACATACAATCCTACTCGGTAATCGTCCGAATAGGTTTGTTCTCTACCCACTTAGTCATATAGTCGATAGTAACAACCACAAATGTTAGCTGACCCTTCGCTTTCGGTAGCAGACCCAAGATGTCAATCCCCCAAACTACAAATGGGATCGAGGAAAAAAACGAAGACAACTCCTCCGGAGGCTGATGCGGAATAGGACTGTTGAGCTGGCACTTAACGCATTTCTTTACATAGTCCTTCGCCTCCTAAAATATGGTCGGCCAGTAGTAACCCTACTTTATCAACTTGTATGCAACGCCTTAGCCCCCATATAATCTCCACATATACCCTCGTGCACCTCCCGAAGGATATAAGCCACTTCAGATGACACCAAATATTTTAAAAAAGGGGAAGAATAAGCACGTCGGTAAAGATCCCCATCGATCAGACAAAAATAAGAACTCATGTGCTTCACCTTTTTGGCCAACATTTGGTTTGAAGGCAATTTTCCTTCATTGAGATAATCAAGATAAGGGGTAAGCCAACAATCCTACCTCTCTATTACCAAGACCTCCGACTTCTGAATGCTCGGGGTATTAAGAACCTCCAAATACACCGACCCACTGAATGAACTCACATCTATTGTGGCCAACTTTGACAAGGTATCGGCCACAGTGTTATTTAACCAATCCACACCCTGATGGAATAGGAATTAAAGTAATGGAGCCGACTCTTAACTTTAGCCAAGTACTTAGTCATTCTTGCCCCCTGAGCCTCGTACTCACTTGCAATCTGCTTAACAACTAACTGCAAGTCACTGCACATAATCAAGTGTTGAACCTCCAAACTCTTCGCCAACCACAACCCTGCCAAGATCACCTCATATTCTACTTCGTTGTTGGTGGCTTTGAACCAAAAACGAATAGCCTGCTGCACTTTAAACCCTTCGGGGCTAGTTAATATAACCCCTACTCCACTAACATCCAACATTGATGATCTGTCGACATAAAGAGTCCATGAGGACTGTGTTGGCTGAACATCGGTAACCAAACATACTTTTTCAAAAGATTAAACCTGTAGATCCGGTTCGATAAATAAACACTCCACCACAAAATCGGCCAAGACTTGACCCTTTATCGTTGTCCGTGGATGATATTCCAAGGCAAACTGACTCGAATCCATTGCCCACGTAACCAGTCGACCCGAGACATCCGAATTATAGCACTTTTTTAAGGGACTGATCCGTATAAACCCCTTAAAATAATGTTGAAGCTTCTAACTAATTATAATTAAGGAGTTAGCGAACTTATCTAGGTTTGGATACCCAGTCTCAGTATCCCAAAGAGCGTGGCTGACATAATAAACATGATACTATTTTTCACTCGACTCCCTTACTAGAACAATATTGACTGCCAAGGAACTCGCCGCTAGATACAAATATAACGGTTCAAAAAGAACCGACTTCATCAACAACAGGGCTAAAGACAGATACTTCTTTGTTCCATGAAACGCGTCTTTGCACTCTAAAGTCCACTAAAAAAATTTCTCATTCTTCGGCTCCTTCAAATTATCGAACAAGGGGATCGAGACATCGCTCCGCTGATCGGGACATAAACCTCTTGAGCGCCGCAATCCTCCCCGTCAACCGCTGAACATCCTTGAAGGTCTGTGGGGACCTCATATCATTATAGCCTTTATCTTCTCTGGGTTGGCTTCGATCCCCCGTTTGCTAACCAGATACCCGAGGAACTTCAATGATCCAAGACCAAACGTGTACTTGGTCGGGTTTAACTATATATTGTGGTCCCAAATAATCTGAAAGTATTCTTCCAAATTTTCCAAATGATCCCGAACCGTCGTGCTCTTGACAATTATGTTGTTAACGTACACTTCCATGTTATGCCCGATCTATCTTCGAAACATCTTATTCATCATGTGTTAATAGGTTTCCCCTACATTGATTAGTCTGAACGACATCTTCTTATAAGCATATATAGCACAGTGCGTGTTGAAAGCTGTCTTTGGGATATCCTCATTAAACATCGAGATCTGATTATATCATGAGAAGACATCTAAGAAACTCAATAGAGCGTGTCCGAAAGTGGGGTCAATGAGCTGATCGATGTGTGGAAATGGATAAAAGTCCTCCGGGCATGCCTTATTTAGATCAGTGTAGTCGATATACACTCTCCACTTCCCATTCTACTTCTGTGCCAACACCACGTTAGCCAACAACTTTGAGTAATCAATCTCAAAGATAAAATCGGCTGCCAACAGCTTGGTTATTTCATCGTCAATAATTTTTTGACCTTTCGAGGCAAAAATTCTCCTTTTCTGTTGAACAGGCTTTCGGGTAGGATCCAAGCTAAGACAATGTACAACCACTGACTCGTGGATGCCCTGCATATCACTACGTACCCAAGCAAAGATATCTGTATAAATCCAAAGGACATCCACCAAACCCGTTCGAAGAGGTTTCCCTAATCCCGATTCGATCTTAACTGTCTTAATCGAGTTTCCCAGAATTAATTTTATATCTTCGGTCTCTTCGATTGTCAAAGCAAGAGGTTCGGTAGCACCTTCGATGAATGGCTCAACTTCAATCTTCATTGTCTGACGTTGTTTACTAACCCCGACTCTAGATGATATCAATTTATTGCGGTAGCATTGATCGTCTGGATATGTCCAAATCTCCTTCAACCTCACGATCCCGTGTGGTGTAGGGAACTTAATTTTGAAATACGATATGGACGTCACCGCATGTAACACTGCCAATGTTATCCGACTAGTATAGCGTTGTAGGCAGAATCAACTTGAACCACAAAAAACTTCATATTCACCTGGACCTATTGGGGGGCTGTACCGAAGGTGACTTACAGCTCGATAGTACCTACCGCATTGACCGGATCATTACTGAACCCGTACAAAGGAGCCTATTTTCCAACCTCCATCTTCAGTCCCTCCAGATCCATCCTTTGGTAGGCGTGACTGTAGAGAATATCTACCGGAGACCCGTTGTCGATCATTATTCTCCATATGTCCACCGGCTTGACCTGTACTGAAATGACCAGTGCTTCTTCATGTAGTTCCACCATGTCAGGTGGATAATCTTCATCAGAAAAGGATATTACAATGTTAGGGTAAGGTCGATCCCTCCTTGTTGGCTGTTCAGACACTGTTAGAATGGAGTCTAATGAGCCTCAACGCTTCTTACCTGTCACACGCCCCACCGAACCTCCTATAATGACATCGATCACCTGACAGATGGGTAAAACTTGATCGGGTTGTCGATCCATACGACGTTCGTGATCACCATCCTTATGTCTTCGTCCTGACCCTTCCCGACTAGCAACATAGTGGACCAGTTTTCCATTCTGGATATTTTTCTCAATTATGTTTTTCAGTTGCCAACATGCCTTAGTTGAATGCCCTATGTTTTGGTGGTATTGACAGAATAAGCTCTGATATCTTTTTCGTGTATAGTTACTGACTGGGCAGGGTTTGAAAAACAGTTTATCCCTGATCTCTTCGAGGATCTTAGCCTGATCGGTGTTGAGCAGAGTATAAACCTTATTGACACTCCAATTGTGGAGGAGGTCGGTCGTTTCCCACGGGCCCATTGCAGGCATCCTTCCTCTGCTATGTTTCTGGCCTAGGATCATAACTCCTATCCTGATCCCGATCCCGAGGCCTATCCGTCCTGCGTGGCTGCGGCTTAAGGCTTCCCATAGCATCGTCAATAGCAATGAAATCTATGCCCTATCATATGCTTCGGATAGATCCTTTGGAGGATTAAATATGATGTCTTTTAACAACTATCGTGATTTCTCTGTGTCCAATCTAGTGGAAAAGAACCCGAGCACTTGAGGTACGTTAAGATTCATCACTGTACCAACCACCTCTCTAAACCTCTTCACGTACTGACTCAAACTTTCGTTTGGTTGTTGTTTGATTTGTATAAGGGAAGCTCAACTTTCCCGTTCTCATGTTACCCCTGAATTGATCGTGGAATTTGTTACAAAGCTCCTTCCAAGACCTGATGGAATTAGGTGGCAATGACGTCATCCACAATCATGTTCCTTTCTTTAGAGTGGTGACAAGCATCTGGCACCGAGCAGCATCTGAATGCTCATAATAACGCATGAGACAGTCATATGTGTGAGTATGATCGTAAGGGTCGCTAGTGTCATCATAAGTCTCAAATGGTGGAATCTTTTTAGTCAGACTGGCCCGAACCCGATCGATTTTTACTGTAAAGGGAGACTTTGGGTTAATCGACAATTGGTTCACCTAGGCTACTGATGATATCTTCTATTCTAACTCTGTCAGCTTCTACATAATGGGGTCGGGTATCTCCATTAGGGAGGATCCTCTATGCCGATCCCTCATATATTTTGGTGAAGTGACCTATTGACGCCGTTCAGACCATACCCATCCCTCATCTGGGTCCCGAAAGTGTGGCTTGCGTTTACTCTTTCCTTCCGAAGAGACTCTCGTTCGATGAGACCCGGACCGACTCTAGGGCGCAGACTCCCAGCCCCCACACCAACCCGGGGAGACCTCTCATTCTCCTTCCAATTCAGCCAATTGTGCATCCCATTCTTCCTGTTGAAGGCGTTTCTTCAAAGCCTCCTTCGCCTGTTGGATCTTGCACATCCGAATTAACTCCCGCCTGTCCTATCCCTCCTGCTCTCGATCCCGCTCTTGGTGAGTGTGTGTTTGGGACTGATTATTTGTCCCGTGGTTGTAGGGATCGAGAGCCTTTTGGCTTGTAAAGAATAGTTTTCGTCGAACCGGAGCCGACTAAGCTTTTGTCGAGACCACAACGGGGTTGTTGGGCCCGAGCCTATCTTTAACCGAGCTACGAACTTGTTCTATTAGATTGACCGAGGACCTTTCCTGGTCAAGAACCGCCTTCGCTTTACCCGTTATTTGTTCAACTTAAAAGTAGGTTGGTGATTGTGAAAAAGTAATAGTAAAATATGCCCTCCTTATAGCGCCAATGTTAATGCAAAAATTTGTCTGCCCGCTGAATCACCAAACAGCGAATTTAACATGCACAAAGAACAAACGACCACACCAAAAAGCTTAACGGTAGGGGCCGCTGGGGGATAGCTCCGGTATGAGAATAAGTACAGGCCAAAAAACGTCAATAATGGAGGTTTGTAATTACTTTAATGCGTAAACATAGATAATGTTTTAAGTACCTAGAATCTGAATTATGGCTGTGTATTTATAGCTTGACCACACCTCCCCCAATTGGACTAAGAGTCTTGTGTAAGGATAACTAGTAATCCCCTGACTGAATATAATTCAATTTCCTCAGAAACAGGAAGTCAAATAGAACAAGGAAGTCATAAGTCAACTTGGATTGTAGACCCTCTAGAATGTCAAATCCCCTACTGTGCTATTTCGCCACGTGGCATGGGTCCCACCGAATCTCCCGAACCCATCAAACCACACTCCAACAGCTACCAATGCTGATAAAAGAAATAATTCAAAGTGAAAGTCTAGAATATATTGCTTTGAGGTTTAAATGAAGAAGAGAAAAATACCAAATGAAAAAAACTCAAATTCTTGGCATGATATTGAATTATTGATAAAGTTTTGCGACAAATGAATAAATACTAATTTATAAACTTTTAAAGTACATAATAATATAATATTATGTTATTATAAATTGTTAATTACTTTTATATATTATAAATGATAATTTTTATTATTACAAAAGATAATCAAATAGGAACAAACAAAAAAAGAGACCATTGCCTTGTAAGGGGATACATGTTAGTTATATAACCAAAATGTTGGCTGAGTTAACTAAATTATTTTAGTTAATCATGAGTTAACTCAGGAAATTGATATTCTTTTCTAAGTTATTTATGAAAATAAACTCTACAAACTTATCCCAAAACTGAACCATCCTTATCATATTAAAAACTTATATTATCTCCTCTAAGAAAAGCTCTTTTTTTTGTGAGTAAATTTATATATTGATTCTCTAAATCTTTAGAGTACACAATATACAAGATTTTGTTATTACAAGATTGTTAGTTATTTGTATATACTCTTTCTACCTCAAAATAAGATTATTATTGATTTTTTAAATCTTGTTTGGACATTTTCAAACTGAAAATTGATATAAATTTATTTAATTTTAGTCTATAAGTATCTAAAAAATACAAATAATTATATATTTTTATTGTTGTATAGTTTTAAAATCATGCCAATTTTTAATTTGAAATGTCTCAAATTAATTTTCAAAAAATCAATAATAATCTTATATTTTGGAACGGAGATAGTACTATATAATAATTTTTAAAATTAAAGTGCATAATAATATAATATCACATTATTATAAATTGTTAATTAATTTTATATATTATATATGATTTTTTTATTAAAATAAATAAGTAAATAAGAAAAACAAATGCATTTATGTTGCAAATGCATGCATTCTAGTGTGTGTGTGTGTGTGTGTATATATACACACACACACGTATCCAAGAGAGGATCCTAAATTGAACTAATTTAGTTGGTCATCAATATCTATTTTGTGAGCTCAAATTTTTCGCATCAAGGCTAAACTAACCAAAATCTACTCTCCTACTTATTCGTATGTGTGTATCTATTCTATATTATAAATTCTCCATGGGAGGTTTGGTGATTTTGTGTGGCACTCTTTTTTCTCTTCTTTTACCTCTACAACTTTAATTATATTAATATTTTATCCTTTTTATATTAATTTTTGATCTTTCTACTTATAGCCCTCCAAATTTTATAAAAGTCTTATTTTATCTCATATAACTTATACACATAACGCATGTCCCACCAATGCTAATACATATAATCTCTCCACATATATTTTTTATAGTGACATTTTAATTTTTTAATGAGCTATATATAAGATATATACATATATATATATATATGCTTAAAATTCAAAATATTTTATTTTTCTATCTATATTATAAAGCCTCCCTCTGAGCTTTGGTGATTTTGTATCACACTCTTTTTTTTTCTCTTTTACCCTTATAACTTTAACTATATTACTATTTTATCCTTTTTATATTATTTTTTTTATCATTCTACTTATTTCTTTAAATTTTAAAAAATTCTTATTTTACCCCACATAATTTATACATGCAACATATGTACCACTGATGCTAGTGTGTGTGTGTGTGTATGCCATAGCGTAGAGCATGGTGCGGTTTGGTACGGTTGAAAGCTCAAACCGTACATGAAACTGCTTGGGCGCGGTTTAGTAGTTCTAACACTGCACATGACACCGCTTGTGATTGGTGCGATGCGAT
Organism: Aralia elata; assembly: GCA_034770075.1. Taxonomy (NCBI): domain Eukaryota; kingdom Viridiplantae; phylum Streptophyta; class Magnoliopsida; order Apiales; family Araliaceae; genus Aralia; species Aralia elata. The sequence goes on from CM068381.1 coordinate 27,936,390, forward strand.
TTTGAAGTTTACGGTGCGGTTTCATTTAGTTCGGTTTCGGTTCCAAAACCAATTAACATACTCAACACTAATATTAAATACATTAAATTCATCTTTATGTATAAGAAAAAAGTTAGATATTACTATGTAACTTTATGTGAAATGAAACAACAAAAACAATTCAAACACTAATCCATTTTATAAATAATAGAAAAAATTGAATGAGAGAAGAAGTCTTATGAATAATAAATTGAGATATAAAATTAAGAGATTATACTAAAACAGTGAAACAATAAGCAATACAAAATATACCATTGGCAAGAGCGCACTACAAACATGATTATACCAACATATATATGTGTATATATATATCTATAACATAAAAGTGGTACGGTGCGACTTGAACGGTATGGGAGCCTCCCAAAATCCCATCCAAACCGTATATACGGTTTTCTTTCCAACCATTCTAACGCTGCCACATATGCCGGAACCGGTGGTGCGGCTCAATCGATGCGGTTTGGTCGATTTTTGGTGTGGTTTCAGGGCCAATTTCGGTTCCTTGCTCAGCTCTAATATGATATGTTTTAGCCAATATTGGTAAAAGGCTAATAATAAAATGACTTAGTTTTGTATAAAATATATAATTAATAATTTTTTTCGTAAATCCCTAAAATACAAAACTTAACCCTAAAGGGTAAAATTACGTCGTTTTATTAAGCAGCCTTAATCAAGTTTGCTAAGGCATGCCTAAGATTACTTTTTCTATATATATATATATATACACACACACACACACACATATAACACTCGAATTTGTTCGCACGTTCAACCACCAGCTTGGACGTGAACCTGCATAGAAAAAACCACTAGAAAGTATTTGATGGCTTCGGCCGCTAGGGGATACTTCTAGCGTGAGAGTAAGAACAGGTTCAAGATAGGTTAACAATAGAGGTAGTGATGAGTGGGTTTTATACCTGCGAATCGACTATAATTAGACTTGAATTGTTGCGAATCTCAGGTATTTTGTGTTACATTTCATGCATTTGCTTTAATTTTGTAGGTATTGCAACATTGGAGCTGAGTTAGGACCACAGATGTGAGTCGCAAAGCAAAATTAAGGAAGGGTGGGAAATGTCAGGACCGGCGCGGCAACGCCCAAATTGTAAAGGAACGTCGCGCGGTCGCACACTCTGAAGATGAAAAAATATCCTCTGTTGAAGCAGCGTGGCAATGCTTATAATCAAGTCAATTCTGGCGCGGCCGCGCTAGAGCAGGGATTTGACCATTGGTTGACTTTTGACTTTTTCAGCTAATTAGGTTGTAATTTGACACTTAATTTCTATTAGGATTAGGATTTTTTTATGTAAGGCTATAAATAGATGGGTTTAATTCATTAGAATGGATATATATATATATATATATATATATATTAGAGGAAAAAACCCTAGTTTTGAAGAAGGCATTTAAGATTGAAGCAAGAGAAGGTGCATGAAGGAGACAACTTGAAATCTTGCAGAAGAGATTAAAGGATTGCTTCAACAATTTTTATTCCCTTCTCTATCTTTTAATTTGTATTCTTGAATGCTTATTCAATTGTGGATGATAGATTTTAATTCAGTTATGAACTAATATTATTTTAAGATTACAATGGAACTTGATGTGTAGTTTGATTTAATATGCTTCTTTGTTAGTTAGTGTTATTATAATTGGATTGTCTATTATGTCTTATGCTTAATTGTTTAATTGTCTGATAAACAATTATCGTGATAATCTATATGAAATTGAGAGATGGAGTGTATAGATTTAGACCTGGCCATAATAGCATATGATTATGATTTCTACATGTGTTAGGATTCATGATTTGTGTGTATATATATATATATATATATATATATATATATATATATGTTGTATGTAATCTGAAATAGAACCTGAGCTTTAAATCCTCTTTAATTGTAATTTGCATAGATATATAGTGAATTAGTTAATTAGGGTGTTCTACTTAATTCTATCTCTTGTGGATTTAAGTTGATTTGTTTATAAGGCATCAAGAGATGATTATAAATACTTACAAGTTCTTGATTAATAATCTAACATAATTGCCATAACTTAACAGGAAGTGCCTTAATTCAAGTGAAAGATTAAGAGAAATTATAATCTTAAGTCTCTATTATCTGATTCAAACTTATGGTAACTAGTCGTAGCTTAATTAATTATTTAATTTTCAAAAATTCATAATTTTAACCAATTGTTTAATAAAATCGATTTAATACAAAGTTGGTAGTTGTTAGTATAAATTGCAGTTTTCTTTGTGGGAACGATACCTTGCTTGCTCTATAGTAGATATTCGATCGTGTATACTTTTGTGTTGTGCTAGTATAAAAATTAGGCAAACAGGTAGCAAGTATTTAGTAAACTAGAATAATGTTTGTGTACCTCAATTGTTTATTCTGTATTTATAGTTTAGCTAAATCGACTCAATAGGATTACAATTTCTAATCAGAATCATATAAAGAGATGCTAGTAGAAAAGGTTACTACCATATAGAAGTATTATTGGATATGGTAATTGAGAAATGCCTTAGTTAGTAAGGCGACGACCCAAGCCTATTAGACTTAGGAGTCTATTATGGGCGCTCAAGACACAATGGGTTGATCGACTGGGTACGAGACCCAGTAGGGGCAGCCCATTAATGTTAATAAATATGCGGCCCAACATTGCCCCTACTCCTTCAACGAATGAGATGAGGTGGAGGAGTAAAATAAAGATAGGGTCCTTAACACTAATATACAACAATTAAAAAGTAATTACAAAAATAAAACATACATAAAATAATTACAAAAATAACACACAAATGAACCTGGCAGGACATTAAGAGCCATGAAGATGAGATGAGATGAGCCAGTTCATATCCTTCCTATTCTCAAAGTCCACCATATGATTACCAATATGAAGAAAGGCGTTGTGGAAAACAAGCTTTTGCACTTACTAGAAAGGCGGGTTCAGATCTAGGCCTTAAAACCTCTAATTTCCTGAGTCCTACTCGTTTGAGTGACCACACTTATGAGAACAGGTTTGGGAATGAGTGATTTAATTCTAGAGCTTCAGACTATTCTGAAGCTTCTTTCTTTCTTGATATGGTGGACGGCGGCGGTTGTGTCGTCGTGATGAAAAATGAGTTGAGGAGGAGGAGGGTAACCAACCCTTAATACAAAGGTAACCATGAAAGTAGTATGCACACAAGTCAATCATATTTGATATGATGTAGCATATACTTTGTAATCTTATTTATTTATTAATAAAAGAATTGATTTTCTTAAAAGGCATTTTATATTATCTACATAGTGTTGTTATATTAAATGTGATAAACCCATAGTTTTGAGCAATGCTTTTAGAATCATGATGGTGATCATGCTAATGAGATCTAAATTCTAGATAGCTCACAAACTAAAATTGTTCCTAATCGTTGGATTACTAAATAGGGGATTAGTGAATCCGGATAGATTAGTACATATGTTGCTTACTCTTAAGAAGAGGATGATTGATCTCATAATCATTTGTGTGGAGACACTAAAACAAGTATGTAGGTGCTTATTGGAGAATAAGTTCACTGACGTGGCTCGCTAAAGAATACCTAATAGAGTTTTACTCGTCTGTCAATAGGAATTCCTATAGTGATAGTAGTACAAGTGATCCTTGGACTTGAGATCATCATAGTATCTTGTATATGATGAGTTATACTTTGACATGTCCCTAAAGACCTTTAGGGTATATCAAAGGGTATGATTGGGTATAATAAGTTGTACATGGAGATAGGTGAATGATCAACAAAGAATCTACCACATCTAGTAAAAGATGTGAATGTCCTATGTGATTCGATAAATGACAACTCAGTAGTCCTTGGCCAAGGCAAAATGAAATTAGAAAGGAGTTTCTAATTTGCATTATTTAGAGTTGTGCATTTGGGAATCGAAATATATATAATTAAATAAAATAAGACTTGACAGTAAATCCATGTCTTATATTTAATTGGGACATTGTATGGTAGAAGGATTGAATTGTACGGTAACTATTCACTGAAAGGTTCTTTTGTGATTAATGTTGAAATCTATATTATCTGGAAAGTCGTTGATCGCTAAGGGGGCTTACCCTTATTGTAGAATAAATATTATTTATTTAAATGAATTAAATAGTTTAATTTATTTATTTAAATAAAATTAGAATTGTTCTAATTGATTTATTCACAACCGGTTTAATATGGAGAACCTAAAGGGTCACACCGCAAAAGAAAAATATTTATTTAAGAACTAAATGGCATAATTGTAATAATAAGTTAAGTGTATTTAATTTAATCTATGGAGATAGAATAAATTAAATAGCTTAATATTTATTATTTAATATTTTAGAAATATTAAATATAAATTAATAAGAGGAGTCTTATTATTATTATTATTACTATTATTATTATTTAATTCCTAATAGGGATTGAGAATTAACTAATAGAAGTACTCTCCCATGAATTCCTAATTGGATTAGGAGCATAATTAATTAAAGGAGTTTAATGTAATAGAAACCCTAATCCTAAATAGTTTAGGGAAGGGTTATTCCTACATCTATAAATAAGAGGAGTCTTATCATAGATTAGGGTTACACACTCTTGCATTAGATTGTGGAGAGTACTTGCAATTTCTATAGAGATAGAAACTAGGGTTTTGCCAATACCCAACTTCTTAAATACCTATTCTTCCTTGGTGGATCACCTCTAGAGGCCAAACACTTGGGTGGCAAACGTTAATCAAAGGAAGGAATCTCATCCGTGGAATTCAAGGAGAACGCGAAGGAATTAGAGGTGAACTTGTACCCGAGGAAGCACGGTTCTACGAGGGTATAATTTCTTAATCTCTATCGCTTTCGTTAATTCATAATTGAACACAAGGAAAGATCATGGTGATGGTTTGTATGAAAAATTTTAAAATCCGATTTATCACGCTTCCGCTTTATTTATGTAATTTGATTGCATGTTCGCGTTATACGTACAAACCTAACAGTGGTATCAGAGCCAAATCCTTGTGTTAATTATTGATTTTGATGATTCCATGTATGAATTGATATGCGATACGATCGGATTTTTGGGCTAAAAAAAAATTTCTGAATCTGCGTCGCGGCGCGGCCGCGCCGCTTCCAGTTCATTCTAGAGCGCGGCCGCGCCCTAACCCAAAAAACGTTTCTGGGGGTGAAGTGATGAGTAGGTTTTATACCTACTTATTGGATACTAATTTGCTTCATTTGTTGCTTAATCTGCAGCTCTTTAGTATATTTTCATGCATTTTCCGTTTCTTTTTGGAATTGCTTCACCTTGTGCGTCTTTTGGCTTTTGCACAGTTTTTGGTTATGTTGGCACGTTATATAATGCATATTATGATTGGGATCTGAGTGAATTATAGTTGCTTGCACAGGGCACGAGATTCGAGAAATCAAGCTGAGTAAATCAGCGCAGCAGCCGACTGACATGCAGCGCAGCTGCGCCCATGTTGGCTTGGAAGCCGGCGCAGCTGCGCCAGTGCCCTGCGCCCAGATGAATGCCTGCGCAGCTGCGCCCTGCTTGGCCTTAAGGCCGGCGCAGCTGCGCCCCCCTGTTCCTGCCGATGCTCCTCGGCGCAGCTGCGCCTGTCGCTAGCCAGCCATGCAAACACGTTTGTGACAGCGAAACAGCATTACCAAAAATCATGCAATGCCAGATTTTGAGGGATTAGTGGAGCAAAAACTTTATTAGTGGGAATCAGAATAAGTCAATAGAAGACAAATTGAGCATGTATTATAATGAATTGAGAATTCAATTGAGAGGGGCTGGACACACACGAAAATTAAAAAAGTTTACTGCATTTTTTTAGTTCCAACATGGAAACAACCAGCTGAGCATCAATTTTGCTCAGGAACTGAAGAATGGAGCTATATGGATGCTGAATTGAAGCTTGGGAGCAAGAAATCAAGAATTAACACAACTTGAAAAATCACCAGAAGTTGCAGAAACGGAAGAACGGAAACAGGGAGCTTTAATATTTTCTGTTTTTGATTAATTTTTCTTATTCTATAATTATGATGATGAACCAATTGTGTATGATGAATTCTATTATTATCATTATGAGCTAAACTTAATTTTGGGATTATAATGGATCTTTTGCATTAACAGAAAATTGATATGCTTCCTTATTATTGCTAGTTGGTTATGAAATGAATATCTAACATAATTTATACTTAATGTTTAATAGCTTGATCACCAACTACTGTGATAATTTATATGGAATTGAGAAAGGAAATATAAATTGAGATCTGATTATGCTAGCATATGTTCATAATTTTTACATTTCTCGTGAAGTTATGTTTCGTGCTTAGGATAGAGATATACCGAAGCATCATATGTGGCCAATTGAGAACTTGTACCTAAACCCTCTTGATTGTAATCCACATAGGAATATAGTGCGTTAGTCATTTAGGGTGTTCACATTCATTCTATCAATTATGAATTTAGTGTGATATGAATATGGTGCATCGAAAGGTGGTCATATTTTACATTCGTGTTCTCGACCAATATTCATAGTAATCAATTAGCAATAATAGGAAGCATGGAAATCTAAGTTTGCAATAAGTGAAATTATAATCCCAAGCCCATCAAATCTGTATTTATACAATCATAATTTGTTCTATTTGTTTCTTTAGTAATCATTAGATAATTTTGTCATTGTAATCAATTGTTTAAAGAGACCAAAATAATTATAAAATCGGTGTTTGTAGTCGTAAATGCAATTCTATTCCTCGTGGGATCGATACTTTACTTACTTTATATTACTTGTGGATCATGTGCACTTGCGTGTATGAGTTATATTTGTTATACATACAAATATCCAAACAAGTTATTGGCGCCGTTGCTGGGGAATTGTAATTGCGTTTATAACTTTCATCATCAATTTAAATTAGATTGGTTTTAGTTAAACAAATTTGTTCTTGTCTTAATTCTATTTTATTTTCTTCTACATTGTCATAGGTACCCTTGAGTAGTGTATGCATACTCGATCGAAGAATCCTAACCTATTGCCTTTCGTGGATAACATTGAGAAAAGGGTTCAACAGTCAAGGAAGTGTGCTGAAAATACTCTGAAGAATCTAGACCAACCACAAGCAATGGCGGGAGAAGAACAAAAAGCATTGAGAGACTATGCTACGCCAAGGATCAATGATTTGCAATCAAGTATCTCAAGGCCGGCCATAACAGCCAATTCCTTTGAAATCAAACCAGGGACTATCCATATGATCCAAAATTCTGTCCAATTTGGGGGAATGGTGGTAGATGATCCAAATGAGCACTTGATAAATTTTTTAGAGATCTGTGATACATTCAAATTCAGTGGGATTTCAGAAGATGCAGTAAGATTGCGGTTATTCCCATTCACATTGAGGGATAAAGCAAAGAGTTGGCTACACTCACTACCACCGGGATCTATTACTACTTGGCAAGATTTGGCGCAGAAATTCTTAGCAAAATTCTTCCCACCAGCCAAAACTGCTAAGTTGAGAAATGACATCTCCTCATTTGAGCAACATCATGGGGAATCTTTATATGAGACATGGGAGCGGTACAAGGAACTATTGAGAAAGTGTCCACATCACGGTTTGCCACAATGGATGCAACTTAACACATTTTACAATGGGTTGAATATTCAAACACGGGCAGGAATTGATGCAGCTTTGGGAGGAGCATTCATGGCTAAAAATTATGACGAAGCTTATGAACTCTTAGAGACCATGGCTGCGAATAACTATCAATGGCCATCTTCTAGATCCAGCCAACCAAAAGTAGCAGGGATATTAGAGGTTGACACAGCCACATCACTTCAAGCCCAAATATCGGTCATAGTCAAAAAGATTGACAACCTATATGAAGGAAAGAGGCAGCAAATTTCCATGATTTGTGAGCTTTGTGCAGGTTCACACTCTTCCGACCAATGTGCCATCAATTCTGAATCCGTGCATTTTGTGAGCAACTATTAGCGGCCAGCAAATCAATATCGAAACAACTACAATCCGGGGAATAGGAATCATCCTAACTTCTCTTGGAGCAACCGTCAAGATTATCCACAAGCTCCAAAACCTCTCAATCCTTCGGGGTTCCACAATCAGCAACAAGCCACAGCTACTGATAAGAAGGTTGCTGAAATGAATGAAAATTTGGAGAAATACATGGCCAAAACTGATAAGTTGGAGCAAGGCCAGACATTAGGTTTCAAGAATTTGGAAAACCAGATGAGTCAGTTGTTCAGTTTGCTATCTAATCGACCTCAGGGGAATCTTCCCAGCGACACAGAAATCAATCCAAGGAGAAATAGAAAGGAGCAATGTCAAGCTGTCACACTCAGAAGTGGGAAGCAGACTCTGCCAACCGGCGCAGCTGCGCCCAGTCTGCAAAGGGAACCAGCGCAGTTGCGCCCTTCTCCTGAAGTTGATCCAGCCGGTGCAGCTGTGCCCATTGTGCAAGGGGAGCCAACGCAGCTGCGCCCTTCCCCAGAATCTGACTCTGCTAAAATTTTTGAAAAGGAAGATAGCATTGAGAAATCTGAGCCCACATCAATAAACACCAGATATTACCCACCAGTTCCATACCCTCAGAGGCAGTAAAAGCAGAAAATGGACAAACAATTCTCTAAGTTTCTTGAGGTATTCAAAAAGCTACAAATCAACATACCATTTGCAGAAGCCTTAGAACAAATGCTGAGCTATGCCAAGTTCATGAAGGGGATTCTGTCAAGGAAGAAGAAATTGCAAGATTTTGAAATTGTAGCTTTGACAGAAGAGTGCAGTGCAGTATTACAAAGAAAGCTACCTCCAAAGTTGAAGGATCCGGGCAGTTTCACCATTCCTTACACCATTGGAGACCTGTCATTCAAAAAATGCTTATGTGATCTTGGTGCAAGTATCAATCTCATGCCATTGTCTGTCTTTACTCAGTTGGGATTACCAGCACCCAAGCCAACAAATGTCTCTCTTCAGCTAGCTGATCGTTCAGTCATCCATCGGAGAAGAATTGTGGAAGATGTTCTTGTTAAGGTCGATAAGTTCATATTCCCAGTTGACTTCATAATTCTAGACTTTGAGGAAGACAAGGATATTCCCATCATACTTGGGAGGCCATTTCTAGCTACCGGGAGAACTCTCATTGATGTGCAAAAGGGAGAATTGACAATGAGGGTTCAAGACCAAGAAGTCACCTTTAATGTCTTTAAAGCTATGAAATTCCCAACTAAAGAGGAAGATTGTTTCCGAGTAGATATCATCGAAAGTGCTGTGACCGAAGAATTCATAAAAGCCACACATAGTGACTTGCTCGAGATGACACTGACAGGAGACATCGACCTGGACGAGCCCGAGAACTGTGAGTATGTTCATTTTCTAGATGCAATACCCAGGATGGCAAAGTTCAAAGTACCTATTGAGCCTTTGAAAAGCTCAATTGAAGCCTCATCTCATTTGAAACCATCTAGAGAGGTACCTCCCAAACTTGAGCTCAAACCCTTGCCTAACCACCTCAGGTATGCATATTTAGGCACTTCAGATACTTTACCTGTCATTATTTCCTCTGCACTAACCTCTTTACAGGAAGGCAAGCTGATAAGAATCATTCAAGAATTCCAAGGGGCTATTGGATGGACCATCGCTGACATAAAGGGAATAAGCCCCTCGATTTGCATGCACAAGATTCTGATGGAAGATGACAGCAAGCCTACCATAGAGCATCAAAGAAGGCTTAATCCCATCATGAAAGAGGTAGTGAAGGCGGAAATTCTAAAATGGCTAGACGCAGGGATCATCTATCCCATCTCTGACAGTCCATGGGTGAGCCCTGTGCAGTGTGTACCAAAAAAGGGAGGAATAACTGTGGTAAGAAATGAGAACAATGAGTTGATACCAACTCGAACAGTCACGGGTTGGAGAGTCTGTATGTACTATCGAAAGCTCAACAAAGCCACGAGGAAAGATCACTTCCCACTTCCGTTCATAGATCAAATGTTGGATAGATTGGCAAGGCATGAGTACTACTGTTTGCTTGACGGATATTCTGCTTATAATCAAATTGCTATCACTCCAGAGGATCAAGAGAAGACAACTTTTACTTATCCATATGGAACCTTTGCTTTCAGGCGAATGTCCTTCGGTCTATGTAATGCTCCAGCCACATTTCAACGGTGCATGATGGCAATATTTTCTGACATGGTAGAAATCAACATGGAGGTTTTCATGGATGATTTTTCAGTGTTTGGAAATTCCTTCGACAGCTGTCTAGAGAATTTGGTCATGGTACTAAAGAGATGCGTGGAAACAAACCTTGTGTTTAATTGGGAGAAATGTCACTTCATGGTTCAAGAAGGAATAATATTGGGACACAAAGTCTCAGTAAAAGGGTTGGAGGTGGATAAAGCAAAATTAGAAACCATCGAGAAATTGCCTCCACCAACTTCTGTAAAGGGAGTTCGAAGTTTTTTGGGCCATGCTGGGTTCTACCGGAGATTTATCAAAGACTTCTCCAAAATCACAAAACCCCTGTGCAATCTATTAGAAAAGGATGTCACGTTCCTATTTGATGAAAATTGCTTAGCAGCTTTTGAGTTGTTGAAAAAGAAGTTAACAACAGCACCTCTGTGATAGTGGCACCGGATTGGTCTCTTCCATTTGAGCTTATGTGTGATGCTAGTGATTACGCTGTGGGCGTGGTATTGGACAGCGCAGAGATAAGGTTCTACATGCAGTCTATTATGCCAGCAAAACACTCTCAGAGGCCCAAATGAATTACACCACCACCGAGAAGGAATTACTCGTTATTGTTTATGCATTCGACAAGTTCCGGTCCTATCTCATTGGAACAAAGGTAGTGGTGTACACAGACCATGCAGCAATTCGGTATTTGATCTCAAAGAAAGATGCCAAACCAAAGTTAATCAAGTGGATCCTTTTGCTCCAAGAATTTGACTTGGAAATAAAGGACAAGAAAGGCACAGAGAATCTAGTTGCTGATCATCTTTCCAGATTAGACAATCCAAATTTGGAGAGCAAAGAGAAGGTTAAACTAAACGATTGCTTCCTTGATGAACAGCTATTTGCAATCACATCTGAGATCCCATGGTTCGCTGATATTGTCAACTATCTTGTGAGTCATGTACTACCACCGGATCTAACTTCTCAGCAGAAGAAGAAATTTTTACATGATGCAAAGAGATACATGTGGGACGAGCCTTACTTGTTCAAACAATGTACAGATCTTGTGATCCGAAGATGCATTCCCGATGTCGAGACTACCAGTATATTACATGCATGTCATTCTTCTCTGTATGGCGACCATTATGGAACGCAGAGAACTGCAACCAAAGTACTCTAGGCCGGGTTCTATTGGCCCACTTTGTTCAAAGATGCCCATCAATTCATAAAGAATTATGATCGATGCCAACGGGTGGGCAACATCTCCAACCGCAATGAAATGCCCCTAAATGTAATCTTGGATGTGGAGATCTTTGACATATGGGGCATAGACTTCATGGGACCATTCCCATCATCCTGCAACAATCTCGATATCCTTTTTGCGGTTGATTATGTGTCCAAATGGGTGGAGGCTTCGGCTTTACCTACTAATGATGCTAAGGTGGTAATTAGGTTCCTACAAAAGAGCATTTTCACTAGATTTGGCACTCCTCGAGCGATCATCAGTGATGAGGGCAGTCATTTCTGCAACAAACAGTTCACAGCCCTCCTGGCGAAATATGAAGTGAGGCACAGAATTGCCACGGCATACCACCCACAAACTAATGGGCAAGCCGAAGTGTCAAATAGAGAGGTCAAGAGAATTCTGGAGAAGATTGTCAATCCTTCCAGAAAAGACTAGTCATTAAAGCTAGATGAAGCATTATGGGCGTACAGAACCGCCTATAAGACACCCCTCGGCATGTCCCCATACCATGTGGTATACGGCAAAGCTTGTCATCTTTCGGTCGAACTAGAGCACAAAGCTTATTGGGCGATCAAGAAGTTAAATTTCGACCCATCTGCAGCGGGAGAGAGGAGACTTCTACAGCTAAATGAACTTGATGAGTTTCGTTTACAAGCCTATGAGAATTCCAAGCTCTACAAAGAAAAAGTAAAGAGATGGCACGACCGAAAAATCGTCGAACGAAAATTTGAACCTGGCCAAGCGGTCTTGCTATTCAACACCAGGCTCAAATTATTCCCGAGAAAGCTCAAATCCCGATGGTCGGGTCCCTTTACCATCACAGCTGTATTCCCACATGGAGCCGTCGAAATAATTAGAAAGGACAGTGAACAACCATTCAAGGTGAATGGCCAACGGCTTAAACACTATTGGGGTGGCGAAGTCGATCGCCAAGAATCCTCAGTTGTCCTAGCCATGGACTGAGCACCAATGGATAGTCGAGCTAACCGACTTTAAACCAAAGCGCTTCTCGGGAGGCAACCCCAGTTTACTGTCACACTTTTTATTGTTGTGTGATTATAATTTAATTAGCATGATTTCATGTTAACATGTTTGTTTGCTTTTCAGGTGTCCAATCACGCCCTCAACCGTATGACTTAAACAGACTTTAAGTTTAGGGCTGTAAAGTACAATGCATTGCGTATGCATCGTTTGTAAGTTCGAATTAAGATTTTTGTTCCTTTTTAGTTATGTTAGATGTTTTTAAGAATTGGGGTTTTCACCTAATATTCTAATGTGTGCCAAGTGTGCTTCCTATGTATTTCAAAAAAAAAATTATTATCCAAGGAGTTTGGAGGCCGGCGCAGCTGCGCCGTCCCTCAAGTCATCCGGTGCGCAGCTGCGCCGGGGTCTGTCAGCAAGCGGCAACTGAGCAACAGCGCAGCTGCGCCCCACCATCAGTACATCAGCAGCGCAGCTGCGCCGGGGTCTATCAGCGCCACGATCAGGAAGTTTAATGTTTGGCGCGGTGGAGAATCCCGTCCCAGTGGGTTGGACTTTATTATTGCTGATGCGGAGGAGGAGGATAGTGAGGAGGACGTGCCTGCACCGCAAGTGCAGCAGAGGGGAGTCGATGGACATGAGCGCGAGATACGCCGCCTGCAGCGCCGCATGGACGCACTGCACACGAGCTTCAGAGACTACAGTGTCTCCTTTGCAGGTGCACTGTCAGAGGCATTCAGCCAGCAGGGGGTCCATGTCGAGTTTCCCACCTTTGGAGCCAACATCCCTTATCCCCCGCCTGACACACCTCCTGGCGGCGCCAAGGATGACTCTTAGGGGAGTACTTTTTACCCTTTTATCTCCAATGAGGACATTGAATATTTTAAGTTTGGGGGTATTAGGCTTGCTTATTTATTTGTGATGCTTTATTCTTGATGCTTTTATTTATTTGTTTTGTAGTTAGTTAACTATTTATTTTCTTTTAGTCTTATTAATATTAAAAAAAAATTGGTGAATTTCTCATGCATATCATATCATGTAGTCTAGTTGCATGATCCTAACATCTTAGTAAACATTCTCACTTGCCTGTGATGAGAATTTGTTTTGAAAATTGCTAATTGCTAAGACTTGGGTCGAATGCCATGAATTACTGCAAATCTTGTCTTGTGTTGAGTCTGATAGAACCGGTTAGCACGCATTTAGTAGTTATCTTGCTTAGTAACTTAAAAATTTGCATAATTGAGTTCTGGAGGGAAAGTGATGTGTTAATAAAAGATAAACAAATGAGGGTAGTGTTAGCTGAGACAACATGTGTCTAAGTTTGGGGGAAAACTTAGTGGAGCATTTGAGCAACGAAATGGAGCGTAAAACGCATTCGTTGATATATAAACTTAAAATAAAAAAAAATGAATAAATGCTTGGTTAGCCTAGTTTTGTGGCCTTTGATATTCGAGTAAGTACGCCTTAGGGGATTTCTTTACACCTAGCGCCCTAAGACCATTTGGTTTGGGAGTCGTTGGTCGAAAGCTCGCTACATGGGTATCATTGAAAAGCCTAAGGGAACTAGTCATTGCACAACCAAGTATCATAGTCCGAATAACCTCTAAGTCGGTCCCCAATATAGACATAGCGTTGTCTTAACTGTAGCTTACCCCATTTGTTATGTTGCAAGTTTGAGTACACAAATTTTCCCCTAAGAAACATATTATGAGAATCATTTGGGTTGCTATAAGTTTGATGAATACTACACACACACACACGTTATCGCTCACTACAGGATTTGATTTGCATGACTATCATGGTACACGAACCAAGTTTTGGTGTGATGCTAGAATCTTCTGAGGCAAAGCATTTGGATTGTTTACTAATTGATGAGGGTCATGATGCATTCTTAGAGCGCCCTAACCCAGAAAACGTTTCTGGGGGTGCAGCGCAGCCGCGCCGCTCCTAGTTCAATTTGGAGCACGACCGCGCCGGTGTGCAGACTTTGAAAAATTTTGTTTTTCTCAATTAACATAAATGGTTTATTTAATTGATAAAAGTTTAAAATAAAGATGTTTATTTTATCTGGAATAGGATTTCAGATTGCTAAAATTAAAGGAGTTTAATTTGGATTTGGTTTTTGATTAAAATAAAAGAGTTTATTTTGTTTCAAAACTAAATATTAGCAAAAATTTTGCCCATTAATTGATATCAATGCATATATGGAATGGTTTTATTATTCATGAGATGAATGTTATTTATTGATACATATAGAGATATGTATGATAATAAATAGGGACTGATTATGGACTATTGACCAATGTGTGATTGGATTTATTTTAGAGGATGCTTTAATGTATGGGTTTTTATAAATAGGGTTTGCGTACCTCGTCTTCTCTAATTTTTCTTAATGTAAATTCTATTTTCCTTCTATGTATTTCCCCTTGACTGCTGATCAAGGTTTCTATTTATTATAAATAGTTTTTGTAATAGGACTAATTAGAATTAATTTTGAAGAATTGGAGACAAAGGAGCAAGGAGCGCTTGAAGACCTGTTTGTATTGGAGCCCGGGGTTAAATGTAATAGTTATATTTAAATTTAATTCTTGCACCCTAGGTTTGACCTTTTGGTTCACTTGGTGGCTCTAGTGAACCAAACTAGAATAAAAGTCCATAATCAATCCGGGTAGAATATAGTATTCTATATGTGCATGTTTACTATATATATATATATATATATGTGTGTGTGTGTGTGTGTGTGTGTGTGTGTGCATGCGCGCTAAACAAGATGAGACTAATAATTACAAACCCCTCAAAGCAATTATATTAAGTTATAAGCGTTCAAAGATATTTGGAATATCGAACGTCGCCTTCTAGCATAGTAAAGCGATAGAGTATTAAATATTTAATATGAGTTTGTTGTGTCACACAAGGCAAGTATTAAATATTTAAGATGTTGCTTTATTACATTTGATGCTTATAAATAGACTGAACGATGCTGTTTTGTTGTGTCACACAAGGACAGTGTTTTTCTTTCGAATATATGGGAGTGCTAGGTTGGACTTAACTTGGATAATTTTGATTCGTATGTGTCACACTTGATCAAAATAATCTAAGAGGCAAAATACAAGGAATTACATAGTGATGTAATTGATAATAGTTGTCTACCTATTTATTTATATATAGTTTGTTGTGTCACACAAGGATATATACATTTGAAATGGGATCCTTATTCTCACTAGCAAATCTTTAATTAGATTTGCCGAACTATATATTGAGGGTAATATAGTTTGATGAAAAAGTGAGAGATACCAATTTAAAATAAAGACCTAATTTATTTTGGTAATTAATTAAATGAATGTATGCTAAAATGTTGTCTATTTCACATGCAGAATTTAAAAATATCAAACTCACTATCACTACGTAGCATACTTGATGCTAACAAACTGATCGGACCGAATTACACGGACTAGTTAAGGAATCTGAGAATTGTTCTCACTGCAGAAAAGATTTCTTATGTCCTAAATTCGCCAGTCCCTGCAAATGTTGCAGAAACAGCCTCTAAGGAAGAGATTGCTACTTTCAGAAAGTGGCAAGATGATGCAATCATGGCTCAATGCATCATGCTCGCATCCATGAGTAACGAGCTTTAGCGTCAACATGAAACTGTGGATGCTCCTACTATATTGTTGCACCTCAAACAGTTGTATGGTGAGCAAAGTAGGACTGCTAGATATCAGATATCTAAGGAGCTCTTCCGATCTCGTATGACCGAGGGCACTACTGTTGAGACTCATGTCCTTAAGATGATCAATCTGATTGAACAACTTGGACAGCTAGGGTTCGTGATGGATGGGGAGTTAAGTCAAAATTTGATCTTGCAGTCACTCCCGGACACCTTCTCACAATTTGTTGTGAATTTTCACATGAATAAGTTGGACGTCAGCTTGCCTGAGTTACTTAACATGCTGAAAACTGCTGAAGGTCACTTCTCATCCAACAAGAACCAAGTCTTACTAGTGGATGATTCTTCCAAGAAAAAGAAGAGGCCCAAGGTATCTTCTGAAAAGAGGAAAAACAAGAAGGCTAAGGGCAAGGCGAAGAGAAAGGATAAAAAGAAACCTGATCCAGATAGCAAAGAAATTTGCTACCATTGCAATAAGCCGGGACACTGGAAGAGGAACTGCAGGGAGTATCTTGCGGACCAAAAGAAGCTTGGAGAAGCTTCGACTTCCGATCTAGGTTTGTTCATGATTAAAATTAATTTTTTTGAAAGTCAAAATTCTACTTGGGTATTGGATACCGGCTGTAGTTCTCACATATGTAATAATATGCAGGGACTAAGCAGAAGTAGAAAGCTGAACAAGGATGAAGTCGTCCTACGTATGGGAAATGTAGCAAATGTTGCTGCATTAGCTGTAGGGACTTATTGGTTAGCACTGCCTTCGGGCAAGTTCATTAGTTTAAATAATTGTTATTATGTTCTGACACTTATTAGAAACATTATTTCAATTTCTGTATTGGATATGGATGGTTTTGATATTATAATAAAGAACAACAGTTGTTCTATTTATAATAAAAATGTTTTATATGGTGTTGGGAACTTACTGAATGGACTTTACATACTTGACTTGCATGAAAATATACTTCAAATTGAACAAACTAAGAAAAGAAAAAGAGATGATGTTAATTATACCTTTATGTGGCACTGTAGACTTAGTCATATCAATAAAACAATATTATCCAAGTTGCATAAAGATGGGCTTTTAGAGCTATCTGATTACGAATCATATCCAACTTGTGAATCTTGTCTCATAGATAAGATGACTAAATCTCCTTTTAGTGAAAAAGGAGAAAGAGTTACAGAGTTGTTAGCATTGGTACACACAGACGTATGTGGACCTATGACAACGAATGCACGAGGAGGGTATTCTTATTTTATTACTTTCACCGATGATCATTCTAGATTTGGATATGTGTATTTAATGAAATACAAATCTGAATCGTTTAAAAAGTTCAAAGAATTCAGAAGTGAAGTAGAGAAACAAACTGGTAAGAGTATTAAGATTCTTCGATCGGATCGAGGAGGTGAATACTTGACCAATGAGTTTCTAAGTTGTTTCAAAGAAAATGGTATAATCTCACAATGGACTCCACCAGCGACGCCACAATTGAATGGTGTATCTGAAAGGAGAAATCGAACATTGTTGGACATGGTTCGTTCCATGATGAGTTTTACTGATCTTCCAATATCCTTCTGGGGTTATGCCCTAGAAACGGCTGCATATCTACTTAACAAGGTACCTACCAAATCCGTCCCAAAGACCCCATATGAATTATGGACAGGGAGGAAACCAAATCTTAAGTATGTTAAGACTTGGGGTTGTCCAGCTTATGTCAAAAGGTTTGAGCATGATAAGCTAAAGACTAGATCCGACAAGTGTAGATTTGTGGGATAGCCTAAAGAAACTGTAGGGTATTATTTCTATCATTCCAATGATCAAAAGGTGTTTGTTGCGAAACACGCTGCCTTCTTGGAAAAAGAGTTTATCCTTGAAGGGGTCAGTGGGAGTAAGATATATCTTGAAGGAGTTCAAGAACCACAAAATACTACGGATCAAAGTTAGGTACCTGACCAAGTAGAAGAACCTATTATACCACTACCTATTCGTAAATCTGGAAGAGTACCGAAGATACCTGATAGGTATGGATTCATCATAGAGGATGATGATTAGGTACGCATCATAGATGATGATGATCCATTGACTTACGAAAAGGCTATGAGTAGTGAAGACTCAGAGAAATGGCTAAAAGCCATGAACTCCGAGATGGACTCCATGTATGAAAACCAAGTATGGACTTTGGTTTCACCACCTGATGGCATTAAGCCTATTGGGTGTAAATGGGTCTTTAAGAGAAAGACTGGAGCGGACGGCAAGGTAGAGACCTATAAGGCCCGACTGGTTGCAAAAGGTTTCAAACAAAAACAAGTAGTTGACTATGATGAAACCTTCTCACCAGTAGCTATGCTCAAGTCCATTCGGATTTTGCTAGCAATTGCAGCTTATTATGACTACGAGATCTAGCAAATGGACGTGAAAACGGCCTTCCTCAATGGAGAACTTGAGGAGAATGTATATATGATATAGTCAGAGGGTTTTGTTTCAACGGTTGGAACAAACCAAGTCTATAAGCTACAATGATCCATTTATGGATTGAAGCAAGATTTTCGAAGATGGAACATCCGTTTTGATGAGATAATCAAAAGGTTTGATTTTATCAAAAATGAGGATGAACCATGTGTGTACAAGAAGGTTAGTGGGAGCGCTGTTTCATTCCTTGTATTATATGTTGATGATATATTACTGATAGGGAATGATGTTCCTATGCTACAGTCGATCAAAATTTGGTTATCTAAACACTTCTCCATGAAGGACTTGGGTGAGGCATCCTATATTTTGGGGATAAAGATCTATAGAGATAGATCTAAAAGGATGTTTGGCTTGACCCAAGGAAAGTACATTGACTCGATGCTAAAAAGGTTTAGCATGGAAGATTCCAAGAGAGGTCTCATGCCGATGAGCCATGGAATACATCTCTCCAAGAAACAGGCCCCAAAGACACCCGAGGAGAGAGACCGTATGAGTAAGATTCCTTATACTTCAGCAATAGGATCTATTATGTACGGTATGATATGTACTAGACCAGATGTCGCTCATGCACTTAGTGTAACAAGCAGATATCAGTCGAATCCAGGAGAAGAGCACTAGAAGGCAATGAAAAACATCCTAAAGTACTTGAGAAGAACTAAGGATGTATTTCTTGTCTGCGGTGGGTCTGAATTGAAACTAGAGGGCTATACAGACTCAAGTTTTCAAACGGACTAAGATGACAGTAAATTCATTTCAGGGTATGTGTTTACCTTAAACGGTGGCGCGGTGAGTTGGAAAAGTTCCAAGTAGCAAAAAGTTGTTGATTCAGTGACAGAGGCAGAGTACATAGCTGCAAGTGAAGCTGCAAAGGAAGCTGTTTGGATGAAGAAGTTCATAACTGAACTTGGAGTGGTTCCTGGCATTAGAGGAGTTGTACCTTTATTTTGTGACAACAACGGAGCTGTTGCACAGGCTAAGGAACCCATGTCTCATCAGAAATCCAAACACCTATTGCGACAGTTTCATTTGATTAGAGAGATCATTGAAAGAGGAGATGTCACCCTGGAGCATGTGGACTCTCAAGACAACATTGCAGATCCATTTACTAAAGCTTTAACACAACAGCAGTTTGATCATCACTTAGAGAAGATGGGTATAAGATACCATGGCGATTGGCTTTAGTGTAAGTGGGAGATTGAAAGTAGTATGCACACAAGCCAATCATATTTGATATGATGTAGCATATACTTTGTAATCTTATTCATTTATTAATAAAAGATTTGATTTTCTTAAAAGGTATTTTATATTATCTACATGGTGTTGTTATATTAAATGTGATAAACCCATAGTTTTGAGCAATGCTTTTAGAATTATGACGGTGACCATGCTAATGAGATCTAAATTCTAGATAGTTCACAAACTAAAATCGTTCCTAATCATTGGATTACTAAATAGGAGATTAGTGAATCCGGATAGATTAGTACATACGTTGTTTGCTCTTAAGAAGAGGATGATTGATCTCATAATCATTTGTGTGGAGACACTAAAGCAAGTATGTAGGTGCTTATTGGAGAATAAGTTCACTGAACGTGGCTCGCTAAGGAATACCTAATGGAGTTTTACTCACCTGTCAATAGGAATTCCTATAGTGATAGTAGTACAAGTGATCCTTGGACTTGAGATCATCATAGTATCTTGTGTATGATGAGTTATACTTTAACATATCCTTTAAGACCTTTAGGGTATATCAAAGGGTATGATTGGGTATAATAAGTTGTACATGGAGATAGGTGAATGATCAACAAAGAATCTACCACGTCTAGTAAAAGATGTGAATGTCCTATATGATTCGATAAATGACAACTCAGTAGTCCTTGGCCAAGGCAGAATGAAATTAGAAAGGAGTTTCTAATTTGCATTATTTAAAGTTGTGCATTTGGGAATCGAAATACATATAATTAAATAAAATAAGACTTGACAGTAAATCCATGTCTTATATTTAATTGGGACATTGTATGGTAGAAGAATTGAATTGTACGATAACTATTCACTGAAAGGTTCTTTTGTGATTAATGTTGAAATCTATATTATCTGGAAAGTCGTTGATCGCTAAGGGGGCTTACCCTTATTGTAGAATAAATATTATTTATTTAAATGAATTAAATAGTTTAATTTATTTATTTAAATAAAATTAGAATTGTTCTAATTGATTTATTCACAACCGGTTTAATATGGAGAACCTAAAGGGTCACACCGCAAAAGAAAAATATTTATTTAAGAAGTCAATGGCATAATTGTAATAAATTAAATAGCTTAATATTTATTATTTAATATTTTAGAAATATTAAATATAAATTAATAAGAGGAGTCTTATTATTATTATTACTATTACTATTATTTAATTCCTAATAGGGATTGAGAATTAATTAATAGAAGTACTCTCCCATGAATTCCTAATTGGATTAGGAGCATAATTAATTAAAGGAGTTTAATGGAATAGAAACCCTAATCCTAAATAGTTTAGGGAAGGGTTATTCCTACATCTATAAATAAGACGAGTCTTATCATAGATTAGGGTTACACACTCTTGCATTAGATTGTGGAGAGTACTTGCAATTTCTATAGAGATAGAAACTAGGGTTTTGCCAATACCCAACTTCTTGAATACCTATTCTTCCTTGGTGGA
The DNA here is from genome assembly GCA_034770075.1 of Aralia elata. NCBI lineage: Eukaryota > Viridiplantae > Streptophyta > Magnoliopsida > Apiales > Araliaceae > Aralia > Aralia elata. The sequence goes on from CM068381.1 coordinate 27,957,658, forward strand.
TCACCTCTAGAGGCCAAACACTTGGGTGGCAAACGTTAATCAAAGGAAGGAATCTCATCCGGGGAATTCAAGGAGAACGCGAAGGAATTGGAGGTGAACTTGTACCCGAGGAAGCACGGTTCTACGAGGGTATAATTTCTTAATCTCTATCGCTTTCGTTAATTGATAATTGAACACAAGGAAAGATCATGGTGATGGTTTGTATGAAAAATTTTAAAATCCGATTTATCACGCTTCCGCTTTATTTATGTAATTTGATTGCATGTTCGCGTTATACAAACCTAACAAACCAACCTTAATACATAGGTAACCAACTTTTAATATAAAAGTAACCAAACCTTAATACAGAGGTAACCAACCCTTAATACAAAGGTAACCAAACCTTAATAAAGAAGGTATCCAACCTTAAAACAAAGGTAACCAACCTTTAATACAAAAGTAACCAAACTTTAATACCAAAGGTAACCAACCTTTATACAAAAGTGACCAAACCTTAATATAAAGGTAACCAACTATTAATATAAAGGTAACAAAACCTTAATATAAAGATAATCAAATAGTACAGAGGTAACCAACTTTTAATACAAAAGGTAACCAACCCTTAATACAATGGTAACCAAAACTTAATACAAAAGGTATCCAAACTTAAAACGAAGATAACCAACCTTTAATACAAAGGTAACCAACCTTTAATACAAATGGTTACCTTGGTATGAAGGTTTGGTTACCTTGGTATGAAGGTTTGGTTACCTTTGTATGAAGGTTTGTCGAACCCATTAACCATTTGTCCGAAAAGAAGGTAGAAAAGTATAATATTATTTTTTAATAGGAGGCCTAATTCACAGTAGCTTTACCAAAGAAAAGACTATCATCAACATTCAGCAAAGAAGAGATGAGAAACTTTAGGAGCCCCGCGACTAACACTAACCCCACTGATCCGGTTCTGCAATTCAGTTTGCCTCAAAATTAGGTGGGAAAAAACCCTCTACACGAGATAAAAAGATAAGGCGAGAGTCAAGAGAGGGTCACCTTGTCTAACACCATGAGAGGGACTAAGTGTAAATGCTGAAAGTAGTTATCTTTGAAGTAAAGATGCACTTGATAGTTTAGGGAAAATACAACTGTTGGAAGGATGGATTTGAGCTGTTTTGATATTGTTTTAGAAGGAATTATCATTATGACTTGGGCTTTCCTAGTCGTCTTCCTAATAACTATCGACATGTGATAAGGACCCGGAAGAGGAGAGAGAAAGAGGAGTGAGGAGAGAGAATACTTCTGTAAATAAAAATAAAAAAGTGTAATACTTTTGTAATTATTTTATGGATGTATAATTTTTGTAATTATTTTCTAAAATGTACTAATATATGTATTAACCCATAAATATAAGGTCTCGGAAGCCATGAAGGCTGCTAAGATTAAAGGCAAACCTAGATGAAAGAGAATCCTCCATAAGGTGGATTGGGTCATCCTCAATTGGAGGTGATCTATATTAAAAGACACGATCCACCTAAGTGCAGGCTCAAGAGAGCATCCACTTAGCCATAGTAGGCTTCTCAAGAGGTGAATTCAGCCGATCATGTAAAGAAGTAGGGTCTGACTAACTTAACAATGGGCCAAGCCCAATGGATTTTGATTAAAAGGCGCTGCCCAATTGTTTACATTATTGGTGCACATGGGGATATAAAGGGTCGTATGACATCTTTAAAGGGGGCATTTCGGGCCCACGCGCTAGCATAACTTGGAGTTCGTGCCCCATTAATCCTAAGTCGTTGGATCACCACTAATGAGCCACTAATTTCAAATATAAATAGGGATGGGGTGAAAGCGTTTTTACTTTTCTGGCATTTTAAGGTGCAAAATTTTTAGGTTAAAAAGATTTGAGCCCTAGCTTACTTCAGACACAATAGATCGCCTTCTAATCCTCAACCACATCATCTCTAAGTAAGACTTTTCTCCCTTTTTTTAGTTCTGTCTTCCCTTATTTGTAATGGTTGGCTCTTCTAACATCCCTGGCCTGTCTTCATCCTCCTGTACTAAGGGCAAAGTTATTGTGGCAGTAAAGGGGATTCTCGAAAGGCAAACTTATCCTGCCTGTTATGGAACAAATTAGGACTCTAGTAAAAGTAGAGATGCACAAAGAATAAAATATGTTAGAGATATTTATAGGATGGCTAATACTCCCACTGAGATCCCTGCATGGGGATTTAGAATTGCTAAAGACCGAATTCTATATTTTTGAAGATTACGAGGTCAAGATGTCCAAAAAGAAAGGGAGGATATATTGGCAACCTGAAAAGGATTGGATAACTATATCCAAACACCTCCTCCTTTTTAACCTTTTTTTTTGACCCAAACAATAAGAGATTTATTCATTCAAATTTGCAGCAATTACATCCGAAAGAAAAGAGGGACAATTATTTTCAAAGACCCTCTGACCAGACACAGAATTTGCAGCTCTAGCTAAGCTATGGGCTACCACATTCGATGATCGTCTAATAAATGTTACACGACACTGATTTATCGCCTTACAAATGGCTCTATAATCATCAATAATAATTCCTAAACTTGAATAAAAAATATCCTCACCATTAACTGCATTTGATACTATTTGGGAATCAGTTTCCACAATGATAGATTGATACGATGCATCCTTTAGCCAAGATAACGCTTCCCTTAGGCCAATCGCCTCCGCTAAAATTGGAGAAAAACTACCCGGCTTAGACCCTTGTATAGCAGCTACAAAAGAACCAGTGGAGTCCCGTACAATGCACCCAAAACTCATCTTCTGTTCTCTACTAAACAGCGCTGCATCTACATTGCATTTCCAGCTCCTAGCTTGCGGCTTCAGCCATTTTTCCTTAGGCACCCCTTTTAGCACCGCCGCTGATATATGTGCAGACTGCCATTCTGCTTGGCAAAATGAAGCTTGATTAATAACGAAACTCGGCTGTTTCGCTTGTCCTTTCCACTTTGCATAATTCCAGTTTCCCCAAATTCTCCACAATAGACTAGCACACCTCTCCATTACCGAGCGCACCTGCACAAATTTGCTCCTATTCCACCATTGGATTAGCTTTTCTGTTGTGTCAGGCGATGCATTGAGCTGGGCTTTGGCTCAAACTAACTGAGCAACAGGGCAACCTATAAGCGCATGATCTATCGTCTCTTCTGCCTGATTACACAGAGAGCAATTTGATTCTGAAATTATTCGGCGCGCCATTAAATTAACCTTTACAGGCAAACACCCATCCATAGATCTCCATATAAAATTGCGAACTTTTGGAGGTACTTGAAGCTTCCAGATGAACCCCCAATCTGTAATCAAAGGAGCCATAACCTGCATATGTGCCACACAGAGAGAGTTGTATCCCGATTTTACCGAATACATGCCTTTAGAGTCCCATGCCCAAAACCACGAATCCTCCTTCGAATATTTTGGCAAAGGAATAGCCAAAATTGCCGCTTGATCTCTAACTTCAAACATTCCCCGTATAATGTCTTCATCCCATTCTTCAAACCCCAGTTTTACTAAAGCATCAACTGTCACATCAACTAACTCCTCATTAGTTGGAGTTTCAACATATGGATAATAAGAGTTGGCTAACCACGGTTCTCCCCATATTTTCGTATGTAACCCATTACCCACCCTTTTCCTACAACCCTCTTTCACTACATCTTGACTCGAAATAATACTTCGCCAAATATAGCTGGGATTATTTCCCAACTTAGCTTTTAAAAAGTATGATTTAGGATAATATCGAGCCTTAAAAAAATTTCCACAAAGAGAATTAGGACAAGAAAATAAATGCCATGCTTGCTTTGCCAACATAGCTTTATTAAAATTATGAACTTTCCTAAATCCCAAACCTCCGGGAATCTTTTGTTGACACAATTTATCCCAGCATCTCCATCGCATATTATTTGAACCATCTTTCTTTTTCCCCTACCATTGGTCTCAGTTTGAACTAAATGGTGCCCAATTGTTATATTCACCTCCATAGTTTTATGACCTTCTATCATGATAAAAAAAATTAAGCCCTCTTTAGATGTCTTATATCAAGTCTTCTCAATTGAAGCTTGTAAGGAAAAGGGTTCTACAAGTTCAACAAACAGATAGGTAGTGATGTATTGATGGGACCCCCTTAAGCAATAAAGGGTGGCATAAAGATTGGTTCTACATTAAAGGGTTAGCTATTGTCCTCATTTGCCCCTGGGCAGAGCCAAATTGATCTCAATTAAACCCCATAAATATTAATAGGGCTAGATTGGGGGAATTTGAGGCCCTTGACAAGGATGATAAGGAGATTCTGAATAATTAAGATCGATTATTTAGCTATAATTGTGAGTCAATATTATTTTGTTCTTGTAGTGTTTGTATAAATGCCTATGTGACATTGTGTACTATTTTGATTTTAACTTTTCTTATTCATTACTATAATGGCTAATCAACCCATGAAAGAGCTCAACGAGGCCATCTTGGTGGTTGCTGGAGTACTAAGAAAGCCTCGAACAGTAGCTGAGAAGCTCCAGCTTGGGAAACAGTAGAAGGTGAAAGTTATTGCCTCTTCTGCTATCCCAACGCCCATCCATAATAAGAGATTCCCCTCAATCCTCCCAGTTTTCCTCTAGTCATCACCATTGAGGAGCAAGTCCTAGTTACCCCCATTAATGAGGTGTCGATGACATCTGTGGTGGAGGACCATCGAGGGGAAAAGAGGAAGGTCCATGTTAGGGCCTGGGTTCGGGAGTCCCGACCCCACGTGGAGGATTTGACCCTACATGGAGGTCTTGGTTGGTTGGGACAACCCAGTTAAGGAATGTAACTTCCTAACTGTGTTGACTTGTAACTCAACCGGTGTGGTTGTTATGATTTGATTGATGGTGACATAACTTTATATTGTCAAGTGGGGTCCAGAGGTGATGAGTGGGCAATGAGGTATAAATACAAGGCTTTCCTCCTCATTTCAAAGGTAATGCAAAATATAACGCTAGTCATAAAACTTCATTGTTAAACCTTGAAACTGCCTATACTAACTCTCACACCTGAGCTGTTCCCCGACGGTCCAAACCGCCGGGTTCTTGAGTGAGATTTCGTTTTTCTGCAGGATTGACGTGCTCTTGGTGATTGAAGCGCGTGGAGAAATCTTGGCGTTAATAGTCCCATTAGAGGAGATCGGAGATGTGGCCCCTCTAAGCATCAATAAGAGGATAAAGGGTTCCACCCGAAAGCCTCATTAGAAGGTCAGAGTTGATGCCTCTTGCTTCGATAGGGATATTGATGACTTTTCCATCGACCCATACCTTATATTCAAACTCCCTACTGAAGATGGTAGGTTCGAGGGGCTAAGCATAGAATCTTTCATCCGCTAGGTAACTTATTATTCTACCAATTTTTTTCTTGATAATTTTCAAACTATTAACCCCCTTTTCCTCTTGAAAGGCCATTGACTTTTCTTACTTCTGGTCAGGCCAATGCCACCTACTCGTGCATCATTGTTAAGTATAAAAAGCTTACTAAATAATGTGAGGAAATGGAGAACCGTTATAACTTTTTGGAACCCGAGGCCTCAGATGCCAAAAAGTTGACTGAAGATCGAAGGGACCAGCTGAAGACCTCATATAATATCCTTCAAAAGGATGAAGCTAAGAGGAAGAGAGCTGAGGCTGACAAGAAATAATATAATGTTGTCGTAGAGGAACAAAGGGCCAAGGCAACTGGCCTGGAGCAAAGGCTAAGGGAAGCCAAGGCCCAACTTCTAGAAATGACAAATCAGATTCAGACACAAACCTAGCAGATCCAAACATTAATAGTAAACATTCAAAGAATAGTAGAAGACTAGTATGCCCGAGCATCCGAATGGAAGAAGAATTTGGGTTATTCGGCTCTGCTTTCCCCCTCTTGTGTTCCTGATGAGCTGAGACAATGGATCGTCGAGGAGTATAAGGGCTTTGGTAAATTTGTGGATAAGTTAAATTCTAAAACTGCTAACTAGTTCACCGAGGGGTTCGAGTATGACAAGGAGATGGTCTGACCAAGGGGTTTAAGCCTGAAGATGTGGGGATTATAGACCCTGAATATGCCTTATTCTGTGTGACTTTTGAAAAATATTTTAATTTTTATAATGTAATTATATAATTTCTTCCCTTGGTGGGGAAGTTTAATTTTTAATTTAATCTTTAGTTTTTATTTTTTATCTATTGTATACATTTTTGATAGCATGTTAGCACCTAGCTTTCCCTGCCCCCCAATCTTACTCGAGGAAGGCAGATGTAAGGCTAAAGAGTAGAGTATTTGATACATTAGATCAAAACAAGAAATAAAAAATAATAATATGAAGACAGAATCATTGATTTTATTTAATGCTAAAGAGATAAATATATCGGTTGAATCATTCTCAAAAAATGCCAAGTATAAATAACTGAATACTAAAACTGATTACTAATAGTACCACCGAAGTCAAATAACATGCCAAGTGTTAGGGATTGGCTCTCTATCCATGGCTTGAAGCTTATAAATTTTGGGATTCAAGACTTCAGTGACTATGTAGAGCCCTTCCTAAGTAGACATCAACTTTCTTGATCCTGAGGCGTTGATGCTTCGACCTGCCGAAGGACTAGGTCACCTACTTAGAAGGTTATATTCTTAACTTTGTTGTTGAAGTGTTGAGTTGTTCATTATTGGTATGTTGCAAGTTTGAGAACTGCCATATAATGAATTTCTTCAAGCAAGTCTAGATTCAGCCAAAGCACTTTAACATTGAGGAGTTCATCAAAATTTTGGACTTTGGCCGAAGGGATCCCAAGCTCCACTAGAATTTAAGGCTTGTACTATAGCTCGGTTTGAATGATGTTTCACCTGTGTGGTCCAAAGGGTGGTCCAATAAGCCCTTAAGATATATAAGAGCTCTTCGGGCCATTTGCCTTTAGCATCCTCCAATCTACATTTGATTCTGTTGAGGAGAGTTCTATTAGTAACTTTAACCTGTCCATTAGCTTGATGCATCCTTCAAATTTTTATATCTAACAAACTGAAGTCCATTATTTGAAACCATAACCATTAGAATGTCGAAGCAATAAACTACATGTTCTTTAAAAAATTATAGGCATATTTCTTTAGTGATATGAGCTAAGGGCCTAGCTTCTATCCATTTGGTCATGTAGTCAGTTATCACTATCACGAACTTTAACTGCCCCTTTCCTTGTGAGAGTGGTCTCAATAGATCAATTCCCCATATAACAAAGGGGATTAGGGATAGGATCGGAGTGAGTTCTTCTGGGGACTGATGAGGAACTCAGGCGAAGAGCTGACACTTATGACATTTTTTGACGAAATCCTTAGCGTTCTGAATCATTATGGGCCAGTAATAACTTGTCGAACGATCTTGCGTGCAAGTGTCTTCGCTCCAATATGATCCCCACAGATACCTTTGTGCACCTCATGAAAGGCATAATCAGCATCTCTTGGACCCATACAGAGGAGGAATGGTGGGGAATAAGGTTTTCTATAAAGTTGACCATTAATTAACAATGCAATATCTAGTTAACTTGTGCTTTATCTTTTGAGCCTTAATTTTATCTTTGGGAAGGACATCATTTTTCCAGATTTTGATGATAAAGGTGATCCATGAAACTTCATTATCAATGTCCATGACTTTTCGAACCATAATTCTAGGTTCTTCTAGGATTTTCAAGTAGACTGAACCATTAAGGACTCCCTAATTAGTGGTTGCTAGTTTAGACAAGTCATCAGTCATAGTATTTTCAGCTCTGACCATGTCGATGAGCTGACATTTAGAGAAATTGGCCAGTAAAGAGCAGACAAGCTGAAGGTAGGCTTGTAAATGTGATTCTCGGGCTTCATATTCCCCCCAATACCTGTTTAACAACTAATTGGGAGTTATTATAGATGATCAAGTTTCGTACCTCAAGGCTTTGGGCCAATTTAAGTCCTGTCAGAAGGGTTTCATATTTCAAAATGTTGTTTATAGCCATGAAGCTGAAGCGTATAGATTTTTACACTTTGAATCTTTTTGGTGAGGTAAGGATCACTCTAGCTCCACTCCTTAGTCCTATAGAAGATCCATCCACAAACATGGTTCAAGCTAGGCCTTCGGCTAACTGACTCTCATATGAGATAGGGACTTCCTTTGCTGGCTAATCAATCTCTATCTTTTCAAGAAAGGAACATTTTGTAATGAAGTCAATAAGGGTCTGTGCTTTGATGGCCATCTAGGGCAAAATTCTAAACTGAACTGGTTGAGTTTAATTACCCATGCTGCAAGCCTTCCAAAAAGATCAGCTCAGTAACGAACATGCCTAAGGAGTTGGTCGATGAGAATAAAAATTATAATTCCCTGAAAATACGGCCGAAACTTCCTACCAGCAATTACCAATTAATAAGCCAATTTCTTAATATTTGTGTATCTGGTTTCAGCGTCCCGAAGAAATCTAGTAGCTAACACGGCAAAATTGGTTTTTATCCTTAAGAGTCTTCTTGAACCAAAGTTGCGCCGATGGCTAGAGAACTTGCCGACAAATAAAGTGGTGTGCTGTCGCGGGCAACCAAAACTAAAACTTTAGTGCAAAAAATATTTATGTAGTAGTGCAAGTACGAGTCGATCCCATAAAGAATGATTAGTCTAAATTTATTCTTTCTAAACTAAAATTGGGGGTTTTAATTGCGATTAGTAAAGTAAACTAAAAATAATGCCAAATAATTTATTAAAGTAAATTAGAGAAAATAAATCTTGGATTAGATCAACTTCCACCTCAGAAACTTACACTGATCATTGACTCAAGTATAATCAATTAATATTTTGAATATTCACCGTTAGCATCAATTCAACATTCTGAATCATTCCATGTCTTTTCTTAATTTTAGTAGATAAAAACAAGCGATCTAAATAACCCTAACTACTAAACAACTTCAGACAAGCGCTAAAAGTTTAATCTAGTAGATACTTTAAGAATTAGAAAAACCGATTAAGCTAAACAACACAAGCACAAGCGGTTGCATTTAATTTAGTTGAGTATTCTTCCTAAGATAGAATAATCTCGTAATCTGCAGTCAATTATTAACCTTAGTTTCTTCGCAAATAAGAGTGACCAAACAATAACGGATTTGATGTCTAATTTAGCAGTAGATTTCAACACTTAATAAAATAGTATGCATCCTAGCAATCAAACATATCAATCATAGAATTTAAGCGCAGAAGAATAATCAATACTCAAAATAATAATTAAACAATTAAAATCAGTTAGATCTCACAATGTAATAATTTTGAGGTTTCCGTCTCCTTAATCCAAGAATAAGAATTTAGTTACACATGACCTTGAAAACACTAAAGAATAATAGAGAGAGAAGATTGTAGACAAGTTCCTAAACTCTCTTGGTAATCCTCTATTTATAGGCATAAGTGATGGACTCCACGGCACGCTTACGTGAGGTGGTCGTCGCCCGGATCGTTTCCAACAAGTTGATAGGATGGATAGCTTGCAATTAACCCCTCGCCTATATGTAGACGGTAATCTTGGTACAATTGCTTGCTTAGGAAATCTGCGTAGGGTGAACACTAACGACACCTCGACCCCTCGCTTATATTGAAGCGGTAATCTCGGTACAATCGATGATTGATGCGGTAGAAGACGCCACACACAACTATGATTGGTTGTATGATAAGTCAAATATGAATCTCAAAGAAGAACTAAGGAACACTTAGGAATTCTCAAAGAACCACAAGAAGAGAAACAAACTCACAATTATATTGATAATTCAAAATTCAAGTTTTGATGTCTTACAAATGAAACCTATTTATACTAGTCTAGAGAATAATCTAGAATCACACAAACCCTAGCAAAATGCTGAAAAACACCATTACATAAAACATGGAGCCTTGTTTTGGGGAATAAATTAATTGGTGGAAAACACCATTACCTAAAATATGAAACCTTATTTTGAGGAAGGAATTAATTGGTGGGAAAACACCATTGCTTAGAATATGGAACCCTGTTTTGGGGGAGAAATCTCGAATTCCAAGAAAAGTTAAAATCTGACAATTTGCATCCAGGGGGTTGTCGCCGGGGCGGCAAAAATGGCCTGAGTTTTATCGTCGGGGCGGTAGAATTGGCCTGAGTTTTCTCGTCGGGGTGGGCTTGTCACCGGGGCGGTAGAATTTGGCCTGCATTTGAGCGCCGGGGCAGGAGAAAATGGCTTGCGAAATGTCGCCAGGGCGGGAAGCTCGCCGGGGCGGGAAGAATGAACTGGATGAGCTCGCTGGGGCGGGAAATCCTGAGTCCAAATAAACTGATTCCTTTTGATTTTCTGATCCGCCACATCCGTTTGCAACATGTTTATGGTACACACACACACTTGGAATCCATTCCCATAATCTCTATACTCGAACCAATATGGATCCAAGCTCTTTGAATCAATTCTCATGATGAACGCCATGTTGTATAGCTATAATTCGTTTCCGCCATTGCATGATGGTTTGACTTGTATCGAGTTGGTTGTGTCGAACAAATGTCATAAAATTCTTACCCCCTCATGCTTATATCATGCCCCTCCTCTTCACAAGGATTTGTCCTCAAATCTAGCATTTCCCTCTCTTGAAAAGGATTGTTCCACACATCGGACTCTACATCAAAACAAACTAAGTTAACAACTGAAATGTAACTTATGAAAACACATGCATATGTAATAAGAAATACGCAAATAAAAATCTAAAAAGTTTTATCCCCTCTTGGGTCAAATATCATCATATAGATCTTCTTTCGAAGCATATACTTCCATTTACGAATTCTTGGATGAAAATGCTTCCTTGTGATGATGATTCGTACTAATACCCATTTCAATTCGCCTGGGTCAAATACCCATCTTTGTAAGCTTGCACATCATATGTGCAAATACACACGAATTCCTCGATTAAACACAAATGATACCAATTGATAATCTCCTCCTGGATCTAGTATCAGCATATAGTACAATTCATATTTCATCAATTTACATTTATGAATCCCTGGGTCAAGTATCAATTTGAGTATCTCATGTTTTTGTAAATACATCATTCTCAACGATCCTGGATCAAATACCAATTGTTGAAACTCATCACGTGGTACAAGTAAACACTCTTGAATTCCTGGATTAAACACAAAATAAAACCAACCAATATGAATCTTTTGCATAAACATGGAAAACTCAAGAAACTCAAACTCATATATATAGTCTTCTAAATCAAAATTCAAATACTTCCCTATGGGCTTTGAATACAATGTTCAAATGGATTTACCAAACTTCCCTTGCTTTTGGAGAGTGAGATTCCATCTCGAATCTTCAAAATACAAACAATCTTCTCCTTTCCATTGACAATAGAAAAATTAAGATCACACGATGATGTCAATGGTATCGAAAGGTCATAAACTCCACAAATCAAAAATTCACTAGCATACACATGAAGATCACAATCAAACTCACTAGATGCTAAAGAATTTTCACAAATGTTGACAAGACTGGGAATCTCATCAAATGATAGTTTTTCACGCAATAAAATTTGCTTTGGGGAACTAATACCAAATGATGGTAGATTATGCAATGATGATGATTCTAATGACAACTCAAGCAAAGATTGACTAGCATGAAAATCTAACTCAGTATATGGATAAGAAAGCTTAGAACTAATTTCATGCAAACTATAGTTTTGAAATTGAGGAGAAATATCATGATCATAAACTAACTCAACAAAGTTCAAATATCCTCCATAATTTATGATAAAAACAATTCTATCTTCAAAATAGCTAATCACAAATTTACCAATGGAAGCATGCAAAACATGTTTTAGATAACTCATGAAAACACTAGATGCATCAGTTAATCTAGCAGAAATAACTATCCATCTATACAAGTTACATGTTAACATAATTTTCCCCTTTTCACAACCTATCTTGCTAATTTGATTAGGCATTGTCATCACATGATTATCATTAAATGTAGATAAAATATAAGTATTATGCAATTTATCAAACATACTCTCTAAGTAAAGAAAATAACATCGATACTTGTTTACCAATTTAAAATCGATGAACATGATCGACGTCCCATCCCACTTAGGTCTTATAATCTCATCAATAGCATATGTACTCACGACTTCATCCACGATACCTTCCTTTATCAACTCACCAACTTGCCTCAGTGACTCCTTCGTCTCCTCAAGAACACCAATAGTTGACAGGTATGGAGTGATAGCACTAGGTATATAATTTCTCACCTGCATAAGAGAAACAACAGAGCTAAATAAAACAGTGTTACTTTGGTTAGTATCCAAAAGCGTCGTCTTGTATGAATGTACAGCCATTGGCTTTTCAAAATACAATTCACTTTCAATCTCACTCTCTTTTTCATAGTTACTCATTTTTCTCTCTTTTTCATTTTGCTCATTCTCTCGGTTCTTTTCAATCTCTTTATTTTTTTCATTCTCACACTTTTCATTCTTTTCTTTTTCACTATTAATCTTTTGAACAATTTCTTTTGGTACAATCTCGAGAACTACATGGTCTTCATTATTGGAACCCAACAATTCTCCTTGGATGACATACTCTATACCATCGTCTTCCTCCCTTGGTTGATCTTGCTCCTTGGAGATGTTTTGTTGTTGTTGCAAATGTTCATTTCTCAACTCATAATATGTTCCCATGACATTCTCAAAAGATACCTGTTCTACATACGCCCTAGGAGATGCTCGTGGTTGTCTCCAACGAGTCTCTTCATGCCTTTGAACCTTCCTTTCATCCTCCCAAGTTGATCGCCTTGAAGGTTGTTGTTTATGCCTTGAAGATACATATCCATTCCTCTTACTAGGTTGTACTGGAGCATACCGCCTTCTCATCACAGTTTTTAACTCTTTCCATATATCGATCGAAGATTCTCCATATTTTCTCCTATCACGTTCAAATTGAGCCCACCATATACGTGCATCACCGGACAAATCTAGGACTGCAAGTTTAAACTTCCTTTGCTCGGAATACTCATGATAGTGAAATTCTCGCTCCTTTCCTTTCTCCCAACTTAAATAAGCTTCGAGATCCGCTTTACCTTGAAAAGATCCTTTTTGCCAATAATTATTTTCACATTCATATCCATACATGATTGCTGCAAAACAAAGGTTAGTGCATAAAGAAAATGTCCTCACACACTCCCTCATGTGTTTCGCTCCAACAATGTTATGAGACGCTCGTGTATCGCTCAAATGGCTTTTACCCTCAAATAAACTTACCACTCTTGCCTTTTTTTCACTCGTAATTCTCTCTAATAGGTTCTTTTTGAGTTCACAAAGTAATACCTCAATTATCCAAATTCAATCCAATAAGGACTTATCAAGATAAAATATAAAAGGTATGACTCTCGAAATACCAACAAGATTTCACAATTGCCAAATATGATTTTCCAAGTGAAATCCTAATAATAGCAATAATAATTTTCTGCAGTTTTTTTTTGGACTATAATCCAACAATAAAAGTAAAGATAAGTAACTTGATAGGAAACTTAGCTTTGATACCAAATGATGGACTCCACGGCACGCTTACGTGAGGTGATCGTCGCCCGGATCATTTCCAACAAGTTGAGAGGATGGATAGCTTGCGGCACCTTAACCTCTCGACCCCTCGCCTATATGTAGACGGTAATCTTGGTACATTTACTTGCTTAGGAAATCTGCGTAGGGTGAACACCAATGACACCTCGACCTCTCGCTTATATTGAAGCGGTAATCTCGGTACAATCGATGATTGATGCGGTAGAAGACATCACACACAACTATGATTGGTTGTATGATAAGTCAAATATGAATCTCAAAGAAGAACTAAGGAACACTTAGGAATTCTCAAAGAACCACAAGAAGAGAAACAAACTCACAATTATATTGATAATTCAAAATTCAAGTTTTGATGTCTTACAAATGAAACCTATTTATACTAGTCTAGAGAATAATCTAGAATCACACAAACCCTAGCAAAATGCTGAAAAACACCATTACATAAAACATGGAACCTTGTTTTGGGGAATGAATTAATTGGTGAAAAATACCATTACCTAAAATATAGAACCTTGTTTTGAGGAAAGAATTAATTGGTGGGAAAACACCATTGCTTAGAATATGAAACCCTGTTTTGGGGAAGAAATCTCGAATTCCATGAAAAGTCAAAATCTGACAATTTGCATCCAGGGGGTTGTCGTCGGGGCTGCAAAAATGGCCTGAGTTTTGTCGCCGAGACGGTAGAATTTGGCCTGCATTTAAGCGTCAGGGCGGGATCAGCGCCGTTGCGGGAGAAAATGGCTTGCGAAATGTCGCCGGGGCGGGAAGAATGAACTGGATGAGCTCGTCGGGGCGGGAAATCCTGAGTCCAAACAAACTGATTCCTTTTGATTTTCTGATCTGCCACATCCATTTGCAACATGTTTATGGTACACACACACTTGGAATCCATTCCAATAATCTCTATACTCGAACCAATATGGATCCAAGCTCTTTGAATCGATTCCCATGATGAACGCTATGTTGTATAGCTATAATTCGTTTCCGCCATTGTATGATGGTTTGACTTGTGTCGAGTTGGTTGTGTCGAACAAATGTCATAAAATTCTAACCCCCTCATGCTTATATCAATAAGGCATTAATTCTTTTCCATGTAGGTTTCAACTTCCTAGTGGCAAACAACTCCCATTAAAGAGATCTTCTAGATAGACTTTCTTTTCCTTCATTGGATTTGACTTGCACGCCAAGATTGTTCCACCTCCTTCCTTCTCTTTGTAAGACTCTTCTTGTTTCTTTCCTTCCATAAATAGGAGCATTAAATATTACTTGATCACCAAGATATTGACTTTATTGTAATAAAATATTAAATCCTACAAAATAAAATAAAATATATTAATTAAATAAATTAGTATAATTAAAAAAGAAAAATATTTAATTGCACCTTAAATAAAAATATAAGAATAATGAGTGTATTTAAGCACAAAATAAATACAAAAGATTAAGCATTAAGAGATAAAAATATAACAAATTCCATTCACATCAAATTCCCCCACACTTATCTTTTGCTCGTCCTCAGGCAAAACAAAAATAAACTATAACACAAAAAATTTAACTAAACAAATTAACAAACTTGACAACCTTGACAAACGTAACGAACTTGAGCCACAAATTAATATGAACTTCAACATTGACCTCAAAAATTCAAAACAATAACTCTTGAGAGATTTCAAAATAATGCATCATCCAAATTCAAGCTCACTTATCAATCTTACTTTACTCTCAACCCCTCGTGTGTGTGTGAATCCAAATGTACCAACCTAAACAGAACTCAGATAAACTTATGAAATGAACACCTTGAAGGAAAATTGGTACCAACCTGTGATACCCCCAAATTCAGGTACTAATACCTCGAATCTGGTGCTCACGATCAAGTACATCCATACACCTCTAAATAACATAAATTAACTAATGAAGAATAAATAAACATATGTTGTTCATTACAAAAGGTTTTCTACGGTCCCAAGGTCTATAACCTTAAATAAATACATCACGGAATACAATAATATTACAAAACGATTCCACAATTTACATAATGGGATAGTACATATAACTATTCCTTAAGTTTTCCTTTGCCTTTGTCCGCTTTGGAACTCTCCGGCTTAACTGCAATAGGTTCATGATATAGCAAGGGTGAGCAACTACTTTGCTCAGCAAGTTTAAAATGAATAAAGAAGATATATCATGAATGAATGAGAATAATAATCGCATAATTCAACAATTTAAGAACATTGAAAAATAGCTGACAATATAATCAAAGTTCAAATGAAATAATGAATATTAATTATTTACTGCTGAGTGGTCCAATAGACTATGAACTTTTTGGCCAAAGGATCAGTCATTCAACTAACCCTTTTAAACGTCTGGCCCGTCAGTAGTACTTGAGGGGATCAGCCTCTAGCACCCTATGTATATGCATAACATTTAACTCTGACTGCATCGAATAATCGACACATTAAAATCCCCTAAATAAGGATTGCTCTCTCAGTCCAAGAATCCATACCAACAACTGGTTTGGATAGCTTTTAAAATAATAACATGTACATATCTAGCCGAAACAAATAGCATAGACTATTTCCTTAAACAGTTCATGAATGAAGAACGTAAATGTTTCACAGTCCAACAACAGATAATGAATTCAAATGCACAAGGTGCGAATATCAATAATTATCTTGGATATGGAGTAATTTATAATAATTAATCCACTAATATAATTTGAAAGTAATAACTCGTTTTGAGTCATGAAACTTGTA
Organism: Aralia elata; assembly: GCA_034770075.1. Taxonomy (NCBI): domain Eukaryota; kingdom Viridiplantae; phylum Streptophyta; class Magnoliopsida; order Apiales; family Araliaceae; genus Aralia; species Aralia elata. Next base: position 27,973,994 of record CM068381.1, read on the forward strand.
ACAATATACAACATTTGTATATAATATTAAACCTGCTCAAGTATAATTCGATTAAGGTTAGGGAAACTTGCCCAACATAAGGGTTAGACAAGCGTTAGGAAACTTGCCTAGTGCGCCTGCTATAATATTACAACACACGCTCCTTAATATCCTACATAATTAAGTACATTTTCAGCTAACAATATACCAAATAATGGTCTATACTACAATATAATGTTTCATTCATATAAGAAACAAAATATTAAACAAGATTATACACACTAGTTACAACGTTACGACGCTTGCGCGTCCGCACGCCAACCTCGCCTATTTGAATGCCCAAGCGATACGCAATTGCGTACGTCTAGTACCCCATTTGATTTATCTAATACTCATTGGTTAATTTTAAGTATCATTATAATTCATAATATTCATGTTTTAGGACGTAAAACAATGTCTTTTATTATCGGAAGCATTACGCGTTGCACACGCACATTACCGACGCCTTCCACTTGCACAATAGCCCTAAAAACGGTCAATTTCAAAATTTCTCTTGGTAGTAAATTTCAATTTTAATTAATGGAAGTTATAGGTCTATCTCTAAGCTTTCTGTATCATCTTGAATCATCCAATTTGGAGTTTATATGACAAAGTTAGGTCCGTTTTACAAAGGAGGTCAGAATCGCAAAACTGGAGCACAACGAGCTCGCCCCAGCGGGCTCCTCTCTGACGAGCTCACCCCTTAGACCAAATGAGCTCGCCCCGATGGGCTTCTCTCTGTCGAGCTCACCCCCTAGACCAAACGAGCTTGCCCTTAGGCCAAACGAGCTTGCCCCGACGAGCTCCTCTCTGTCGAGCTCGCCCCTAGGCCAAATAAGTTTGCCCCGACGAGCTCCTCTCTGTCGAGCTCGCCCCTAGGCCAAATGAGCTCGCCCCCTATGGGCTCCTCTCTGTCGAGCTCGCCCCTAGGCCAAATGAGCTCGCCCCCAAAGGGCTGAGCTCGCCCCCGAAGAGCTCCTCTCTGTCGAGCTCGCCAACAAGCTCTGTTTTGGCACGCAAACTTCAAACCTTCATAACTTCTTCGTTACAACTCAGAATTAGGCCATTTCAGAAGCTATGGAAAGCTTACAACATGAACTATAAGACTCCTATAGATTCATACACTTATAGCATTATTCAAAATTATTAAACATGAAAAATATTTACAATGGTCCTCTAAATTCGTCCAACAGTCCATGTTCTTATTCAACAGTTCATTGTTCTTGCTCCATTAAGCCAAGGTAAGGATTTCTTTCATTTTTGTTCCACTTTAATGTTGTTAATGGCTTACATAGTCTCTTAACAACATTTACAAACATCCAAAACAAACAACAACAATAACAACAACAACAAGAATCGCAGCAATAACTCAAACCCATCAACAGAAGCTTAAAAGCTCCAAAAACCATAAAAATTTAGAAGCTCTTAACCAAATCAGTTGGGATGGGTTTAGGTTGATGGTTTACCTCTTGTAATCCCTCCAAGATGCTAGAGAATTTGCTAGGCTTGGCTTGATACTCTTTTTCTTCCTTCCTTGTTGCACCCGAGCCTCTCCTTCTCTCCTTTTTCCTTCACCCGCTGCTCCTTCCTCTCAAGCTCTCTTTCCTTCACCCACTACTCCTTCCTCTTAAGCTCTCTTTTTTTTTCTTTTTCCTTCACCCGCTACTCCTTTCTCTCGAGCTCTTTTCTCTCTCCCTATGCTTGATAATGGGCTGAAGTTTGAATTAGATAGAGAAGAGGGGAACAGATGGAACTTAGTCCTACTTCTTTGTCCTTCTTCTTCTGCACTCTCTCTCTATGCTCTTCTCTCTACTTGCAGCAACAAGGGAAGGATGATGGATGGGATCAGATGTGCAAGGAGGAAGAGGTGAGGGACTTGGTGGGTGACTTCGGGAGATGGGGGAAGTGGTTGCACGGCCCGAGCTCCCTTGGAATAATTCTCAAGAAGGAATGTTTGGCATTAGGGATTATCCATGCATTGTGCTTGGCACAATACCACCATCAGCCAACACTCCCTCCATTCTCTCATTTGATTGGTCCAAAGAGTTAGATGGTTCCCCATATCAGTAGCACACAAACTAATACACCCATTAGGTCTCTCCCATACCCGAATACTCCCTCATTTGTACCAAATTTACTTAATAACTCTACTGTTGGGATATTTGTATGTATAACAAATACGACTCATACACGCAAGTGCACGTGGTCCACAAGTAATATAAAGTAAGTAAAGTATCGATCCCACGAGGAATAGAATTGTATTTATGACTACAAACACCGATTTTATAATTATTTCGGTCTCTTTAAACAATTGATTTCAATGATGAGATTATCTAACGATTACTAATGAAACAAATAGAACAAATTATTATTGTATAAAAATAGATTTTATGGGCTTGGGATTATAATTTCACTTATTGCAAACCTAGATTTCCATGCTTCTTATTGTTACCAATTGATTATTGTAGAATGTTGGTCAAGAACACGAATGTAAAATATGACCATCTCTCGATGTACCATATTCATATCACACTAAATCCACAATTGATAGAATGAATGTGAGCACCCTAGATGACTAACGCACTATATCTCTATGTGAATTACAATCAAGAGGGTTTAAGAACAAGTTCTTAATTGGCCACATATGGTGCTTCGGTATATCTCTATCCTAAGCACGAAACATAACTTAACGAGCAATGTAAAAATTATGAACATATGCTAGCATAATTAGATCTCAATTTATATTTCATTTCTCAATTCCATATAAATTATCACAGTAATTGGTGATCAAACAATTAAACAATAAGTATGGATTATGCTAGACATTCATTTCATAACCAACTAGCAATAATAAGGAAGCATATCAATTTTTAGTAATGCAAAAGATCCATTATAATCCCAAGAATTAAATTTAGTTCATGATAACAACAATAGAATTCATCATACACAATTGGTTCAACATCATAATTACAGAATAGGAAAAATTAATCAAAAACATGAAATATTAAAGCTAGGGGTTTCCATTCTGCAACTTCTGATGATTTTCCAAGTTCTGTAGATTCTTGATTTCTTGCTCCCAAGCTCCAATTCAGCATCCATATAGCCCCATTCTTCAGTTCCCAAGCAAAATTGAAGCTCAGCTGGAGTGTTTTTATTTTCTATCTAATAATGCAGTAAACTTCCTATTTTTCGTGGAGGAAGAACTCTCCAAAATTGAAGTCTCAATTGGTTATAATACATGCTCAATCTGTCTTCTATTAACTAATTCTGATTCCCACTAATAAAGTTTTGCTCCACTAAAACCTCAAAATCTGGCATTGCATGATTTTATGGAAGTCCTGCTTCGCTGGCTAGAACGTGTCTGCATGGCTGGCTGGCTGGCGACAGGCGCAGCTGCGCCGGCGCCCTTTGAAAAAGGGGCGTAGCTGAGCCGGGGAGGCATGGCCTAAACAGGAGGGGCGCAGCTGCGCTGGCCACAAGGCCAAGCTGGGCGCAGCTGCGCCGGCTGCCAGTCTGCTGCTGTACTGCTGTAGCCTAATTTCTCGATTCTCGTGTCCTGTACAAGCAACAAAAATTCATTAAGCTCCCAAACAACAATTGCAACAAAACTCGTGTCAAAATAACCAAAAACCGTGCAAAAGCCATATAATGAGAATAGTGAATCAATACCGAAAGAAAGGGAAAAATGCATGAAAACATACTAAGGAGCTACTAGATAAGCAACAAATGAAACCAAAAAGTAACAAATAAGTAGGTATGAAACCTACTTATCAAATACCCCCAAACTTAAATTGTTGCTTGTCCTCAAGCAATTACAATGAAATGAATGCAAACATGAATGAAATGCAATAATCTAAGAATGCACCATGACCCTCATCAATTAGTAAACAATCCAAATGTTTTGCCTCAGAAGAATTTAGCGTCTCATCAAAACATGGTTCGTGTACCATGATAGTCATGCAACTCAAATCCTGTAGTGAGCGATAAAGTGTGTGTGTGTGTGTGTGTAGTATTCATCAAACTTATAGCAACCCAAATGATTCTCATAATATGTTTCTTAGGGGGAAATTTGTATACACAAACTTGCAAAACAACAAATGGGGTAAATTACAGTTAAAACAACGTTATGTCTAAATTGGGGACCTACTTATAGGTTATTCGGACTATGACACTTGGTTGTGCAATGCCTAGTTCCCTTAGGCTTTTCAATGATACCCATGCAGCGAGCTTTTGACCAACGACTCTCAAACCAATTGGTCTTAGGGCGCTAGGTGTAGAGACATCCCCTAGGGCGTACTTACTCGAATATCAAAGGCCACAAAACTAGGCTAACCAAGCATTTATTCAATAAATATTTTTTTTTAATAAGTCAACGAATGCGTTTTACGCTCCATTTCGTTGCTCAAATGCTCCACTAAGTTTTCCCCCCAAACTTAGACACATATTGTCTCAGCTAACACTACCCACAATTGCTTTATTCAAAATAATACATCAAATTCCCCCCAGAACTCAATTATGCAAATCTTTAGGCTACTTAGTGAGATAACTGCTAAAAACGTGCTAACCGGTTCTATCATAATCAACACAAGACAAGAGTTGCAATATATCATGGCAATCGACCCGAATCTTAGTAATTAGCAATTTCCAAAAATTCTCATCACAGGGAAGTGAGGATGTTTACTAATCAAGATATTAGGATCATGCAACTAAACTACACTATATGCTATACATGATATGCTATGCATGATAGATCCACGTTCACCGCACCATTTTTTTTTATATTTTTTAGAAATTAAAGCAAACAAACAATTAAACTAACAATAAAAACAGATAATTAAAAGCATCACAAAAGAAACTAGGCAAGCCTAATACCCCCAAACTTAAAATATGCAATGTCCTCATTGGAGATAAAAGGGTAAAGAGTACTCCCCTAAGAGTCGTCCTCGGTGCCGCCAGGCGGTGTGTCGGGCGGAGGATAAGGGATGTCAGCACCGAAGGTGGGAAACTCGATGTGGACCCCCTGCTGGCTGAATGCCTCCGATAATGCACCAGCAAAGGAGATGCTGTAGTCTCTGAAGCTCGTGTCCAACGCGTCCATGCGGCGCTGCAGGCGGCGCATCTCGCGTTCATGTCCACTAACTCCCCTCTGCTGCACTGGCGGGGCAGGCACGTCCTCGTCACTGGCCTCCTCCTCCTCATCAGCCATAATAAAACCCAACCCATTAGGCCGGGACTCTCCACCGCGCCATACATTGTACTTTTTGATCGTGGCGCTGTCAATGTCCCGCATGGGCAACTGGAGGGTCTCCTTGCCCCATTCCACCTTCGCCGCAAGACAAAGGCATATGATAATCGAGGCGTGTGGAATGGCACCAGAAGTGACGGCACGCATGAAACGGAGCGTGGAATGGTGAATGATGTAATGAACGTCAATGCTCCCCCCATGCAGAATGCGGTGCAAGAGGACCGCACGGTCCCGGGTCACATCCTGGTGATGGGTGGTTGGCAGTATACTCGCGCAGATAAAGGCGTACCATGCCTTGGCATATCTGTTCAGCGCGGTCTGAGGGAAGTGAACCTTCAGAGTGGTGCCCGGCTGAGTCCTCCACTGAGTGCCCGGCTGGCACATCTCCCGCACCAAGGCATCGAGATCAGTCTCGAAGCGCTCATGTACCACCCAGTTGGTGGCCTCAGCAGTAGCAGACGGCAGGCGGAAAAGCTCGTTGATTGCCTGCGCAGTGTAGGAGACCTGCTTGCCCCGAACGAAAGCGATGCCATTTTGGGTCTCACGAGCATTGGCATAAAATTCCCGAACAATGGCCATCGGGGCGGACCTGGGTGTCTCAATGAAAAGTAACCAGCCCAGACGCCGGATTTGGTCCAGAATTCGCCCATCCTGTGCCTTGGGCTTCAAACCCCTCTCTGGTATGAAGGATTTGGCGCTCAGCACCTCCCAGTAGTAGTGTTGGGCTAAGAGATTGACAAACTTGGTGGCATCCAGAGTGTTGATGCCACCACCCGCAGATTCGGATTCGCTGCTAGATGAAGAAGAAGGCTGGGGTGTGCGTGCACGCTTCGGCATGGTTGAATGTGATTAGGGTTTGGTGTAGAGGTTTGATTTAGCTAGGGTTTGGTTAGGAATGGCAAGAGAAGAGGGGAGAGGGTTTGCTTCTGCTGCTAGAAAGAGTTTAGGTTTAGGGTTTATGATTTGATGTGACAGGACTGATGGGGACGGGTCCTATATATATAAAAAAAAATTTAGTCGACTGGCGCAGCTGCGCCATAGTTGTACTGGGAAGGGGGCGCAGCTGCGCTGAGGCTCAGATTTGACTCAGGCAGATTCCGGCGCAACTGCGCTGATGATGAACTGATGGAGTGGCGCAGCTGCGCTGCTGCCCAGTTGCCGCATGCTGAAGGGTTCCGGCGCAGCTGCGCTGCTGATGTACTGAATGTGGGGCGCAGCTGCGCTGATGCTCAGGCTACCTGGAATTTTTTATTTTTTTTTTAAACACACTTGACACACATTAAATCTCCAGGTGAAAAACGCAATTCTTATAAATATCCAACAAATCTAAAAAGAAACGAAAATCTCAATTCAAACTAGTAAACTTACGAACGATGCATACGCAATGCAATGAAACTATGCACCCCCAAACTTAAAGTCTGTTTAAGTCATATGGTTGAAGGCGCGTTTGGACACCTGAAAAGCAAACAATCATGTTAAAATGAAATCATACAAACTAAATTAAAATCACACAAGAATAAAAAGTAATAATAGTAATTTCGGGTTGCCTCCCGAGAAGCGCTTGGTTTAAAGTCGGTTAGCTCGACTATCCATTGTTGCTCAACTCATGGCTAGGACAACTGAGGATTCTTGGCGATCGACTTCGCCTCCCCAATAGTGCTTCAGTCGTTGGCCATTAACCTTGAATGGTTGTTCACTGTCCTTTCCAATTATTTCGACGGCCCCATGTGGGAATACGGCCGTGATGGTAAAGGGATCCGACCATCGGGATTTAAGCTTTCCCGGGAATAATTTGAGCCTGGAGTTGAATAGCAAGACCGCTTGGCCAGGTTCAAATTTTCTCTCGATGATTTTTTGGTCGTGCCATCTCTTTACCTTCTCCTTGTAAAGTTTGGAATTCTCATAGGCCTGCAATCGGAACTCATCAAGTTCATTTAGCTGTAGAAGTCTCCTCTCTCCCGCTGCAGATGGGTCGAAATTCAACTTTTTGATCACCCAATAGGCTTTATGCTCTAGTTCCACCGGGAGATGACAAGCTTTGCCATAGACCACATGGTAAGGGGACATGCCGAGGGGTGTCTTATAGGCAGTTCGGTATGCCCATAATGCTTCGTCTAGCTTCAGTGACCAGTCTTTTCTGGAAGGATTAACAATCTTTTCCAGAATTCTCTTGACCTCTCTATTTGACACTTCAGCTTGCCCATTTGTTTATGGGTGGTATGATGTGGCAATTCTGTGCCTCACTTTATATTTAGCCAGGAGGGCTGTGAACTGTTTATTGCAAAAGTGACTTCCCTCATCACTGATGATCGCGCGAGGAGTGCCAAATCTAGTGAAAATGCTCTTTTATAAGAACCTGAGAACCACCTTGGCATCATTGGTTGGTAAAGCAGAAGCCTGCACCCATTTGGACACATAATCAACCGCAAGAAAGATATAGAGATTGTTGTAAGATGACGGAAATGGTCCCATGAAGTCTATGCCCCATACGTCAAAGATCTCCACCTCCAAGATCACATTTAGTGGCATTTCATTGCGGTTAGAGATGTTGCCCACCCGTTGGCATCGATCACAATTCTTTATGAATTGGTGGGCCTCGTTGAACAAAGTGGGCCAATAGAACCCGGCCTGCAGTACTTTGGCTGCAGTTCTTTGCGTTCCATAATGGCCGCCATACAGAGAAGAATGACATGCATGTAATATACTGGTAGTCTCGACATCGGGAATGCACCTTCGGATCACAAGATCTGTACATTGTTTGAACAAGTAAGGCTCGTCCCACATGTATCGCTTTGCATCATGCATAAATTTCTTCTTCTGCTGAGAAGTTAGATCCGGTGGTAGCACATAACTCACAAGATAGTTAACAATATCAACAAACTATGGGATCTCAGATGTGATTGCAAATAGCTGCTCATCAGGAAAGCAATCATTTATTTCAACCTTCTCTTTGCTCTCCAAATCCGGATTGTCTAATCTAGAAAGATGATCAGCAACTAGATTCTCCGTGCCTTTCTTGTCCTTTATTTCCAAGTCAAATTCTTGAAGCAAAAGGATCCACCTGATTAATCTGGGTTTGGCATCTTTCTTTGAGATCAAATACCGAATTGCGGCATGGTCTGTGTACACCACTACCTTTGTTCCAATGAGATAGGATCGGAACTTGTCAAATGCATAAACAACAGCGAGTAGTTCCTTCTCGGTGGTGGTGTAATTCATTTGGGCCTCTGAGAGTGTTTTGCTGGCATAGTAAACTGCATGTGGAACCTTATCTCTGCGCTGTCCCAATACCACACCCACAACGTAATCACTAGCATCACACATGAGCTCAAATGGAAGAGACCAATCCGGTGCCACTATCATAGGAGCTGTTGTCAACTTCTTTTTCAACAACTCAAAGGCTGCTAAGCAATTTTCATCGAATATGAACGGGACATCCTTTTCCAATAGATTGCACAGGGGTTTTGTGATTTTGGAGAAGTCTTTGATAAATCTCCGGTAGAATCCAGCATGGCCCAAAAACTTCGAACTCCCTTTACAGAGGTTGGTGGAGGCAGTTTTTCGATGGTTTCTAATTTTGCTTTATCCACTTCCAACCCTTTTGATGAGACTTTGTGACCCAAGATTATTCCTTCCTGAACCATGAAGTGACATTTCTCCCAATTAAGCACAAGGTTTGTTTCTACGCATCTCTTTAGTACCATGACCAAATTCTCTAGACAGCTGTCAAAGGAATTTCCAAACACTAAGAAATCATCCATGAAGACCTCCATGTTGATTTCTACCATGTCAGAAAATATTGTCATCACGCACCGTTGAAATGTAGCTGGAGCATTACATAGACCGAAGGATATTCGCCTGAAAGCGAAAGTTCCATATGGACAAGTAAAAGTTATCTTCTCTTGATCCTCTGGAGCGATGGCAATTTGATTATAACCAGAATATCCGTCAAGCAAATAGTAGTACTCATGCCCTGCAAGTCTGTCCAACATTTGATCTATGAATGGAAGTGGGAAGTGATCTTTCCTCGTGGCTTTGTTGAGCTTTCGGTAGTCCATACAGACTCTCCATCCCGTGACTGTTCGAGTTGGTATCAACTCGTTGTTCTCATTTCTTACCACAGTTATTCCTCCCTTCTTTGGCACACACTGCACAGGGCTCACCCACGGACTGTCAGAGATGGGATAGATGATCCCAGCGTCTAGCCATTTTAGAATTTCCGCTTTCACCACTTCTTTCATGATGGGATTTAGCCTTCTTTGATGTTCTATGGTGGGCTTGCTGTCATCTTCCATCAGAATCTTGTGCATGCAAAATGAGGGGCTGATTCCTTTTATATCAGCAATGGTCCATCCAATAGCCCCTTGGAATTCTCGAAGGATTCTTATCAGCTTGCCTTCCTGTAAAGATGTTAGTGCAGAAGAAATAATGACAGGTAGTGTATCTAAAGTGCCTAAATGCATACCTGAGGTGATTTGGCAAGGGCTTTAGCTCAAGTTTAGGGGGTACCTCCCTAGCTGGTTTCAAATGAGATGAAGAATCATTTGAGCTTCCCAAGGGCTCAATTGGTACCTTGAACCTTGCCATCCTGGGTATTGCATCTAGAAAATGAACATACTCACAGTTTTTGGGCTCGCCCAAATCGATGTCTCCTGTCAGTGTCATCTCAAGCAAGTCACTACGTGTGGCTTTAATGAATTCCTCGGTCACTGCACTTTCAATGATATCAACTCGGAAACAATCTTCCTCTTCGATCGAGAATTTCATAGCTTTAAAGACATTAAAGGTGACTTCTTGGCCTTGTACCCTCATTGTCAATTCTCCTTTTTGCACATCAATGAGAGTTCTCCCGGTAGCCAAAAATGGCCTCCCAAGTATGATGGGAATGTCTTTGTCCTCCTCGAAGTCTAGGATTATGAAGTCAGCTGGGAATATGAACTTATCAACCTTAACAAGAACATCTTCCACAATTCCTCTCGGGTATGTGACTGAACGATCCGCTAGCTGAAGAGAGACATTTGTTGGCTTGGGTGCTGGTAACCCCAACTGAGTAAAGACGGACAATGGCATGAGATTAATGCTTGCACCAAGATCACATAAGCATTTCTTGAATGACAGGTCTCCAATGGTGCAAGGAATGGTGAAACTGCCCGGATCCTTCAACTTTGGAGGCAGCTTCCTTTGTAATACCGCACTGCATTCCTCTGTCAAAGCTACAATTTCAAAATCTTGCAATTTCTTTTTCCTTGACAGAATCCCTTTCATGAATTTGGCATAACTCGGCATTTGTTCTAAGGCTTCTGCAAATGGTATATTGATTTGAAGCTTTTTGAAAACCTCAAGAAACTTAGAGAATTGTTTGTCCATTTTCTACTTTTGTTGCCTCTGAGGGTACGGAACTGGTGGATAATATCTGGTGGTAGGGGGTTGAGTCTTCTCTGTGCTTTTTGTAGGTATGGGCTCAGATTTATCCCCGCTATCCTCCTCTTCAAAAAGTTCAGCAGAGTCATTTTCTAGGGAAGGGCGCAGCTGCGCCGTCTCCCTATGCAAAATGGGCGCAGCTACGCCGGCTGAATCCAGCGCTGGAGAAGGGCGCAGCTGCGCTGGCTTCTCGTGTGACATGGGTACAGCTGCGCTGGTTGGCAGGGTCTGCTTCCCACTTCTGGTGGTGACAGCTTGGCATTGCTCCTTTCTATTTCTCCTTGGATTGACTTCTGTGTCGCTAGAAAGGGCCCCCTGAGGTCTATTAGATAACAAGTTGAATAATTGACTCATTTGATTCTCCAAATTCTTGAAACCTAATGTTTGGCCTTGTTCCAACTTATCGGTTTTGGCCATGTATCTCTCCAAATTTTCACTCATTTCAGCAACTTTCTTATCAGTAGCTGAGACTTGTTGCTGATTGTGGAACCCCGGAGGATTGAGAGGTTTTGGAGCTTGTTGATGATCTTGACGGTTGCTCCATGAGAAGTTCGGGTGATTCCTATTCCCCGGATTGTAGTTGTTTTGATATTGATTTGCTGGTCGCTGGTAGTTGCTCACAAATTGCACAGACTCAGCATTGATGGCACATTGATCAGAAGAGTGTGAACCTGCACAAAGCTCACAAATCATGGAAACTTGATGTCCTTTTCCTTCATATAGGTTGTCAATCTTTTTGACTATAGCAGATATTTGGGCTTGAAGTGAAGTGGTTGTGTTAACCTCTAATATCCCTGCTACTTTTGGTTGGCTAGATCTAGAAGATGGCCATTGATAGTTATTTGCAGCCATGGTCTCCAAAAGTTCATAAGCTTCGTCATAGTTTTTACCCATGAATGCTCCTCCCGAAGCTGCATCAATGACTGCCCGTATTTGAATATTCAACCCATTGTAAAATGTGTTAAGCTGCATCCATTACGGCAAACCGTGATGTGGACACTTTCTCAATAGCTCCTTGTACCGCTCCCATATCTCATACAAGGATTCTCCATGATGTTGCTCATAGGAGGAGATGTCATTTCTCAACTTAGTAGTTTTGGCTGGTGGGAAGAATTTTGCTAAGAATTTTTGTGCCAAATCTTGCCAAGTATTAATAGATCCCGGTGGTAGTGAGTGTAGCCAACTCTTTGCTTTATCCCTCAATATGAATGGGAATAACCGCAATCTCACTGCATCTTCTAAAATCCCACTGAATTTGAATGTATCACAGATCTCTAAAAAATTTATCAAGTGCTCATTTGGGTCATCAACTACCATTCCACCGAATTGGACAGAATTTTGGATCATATGGATAGTCCCTGGTTTGATTTCAAAGGAATTGGCTGTTATGGCCGGCCTTGAGATACTTGATTGCAAATCATTGATCCTTGGCGTAGCATAATCCCTCAATGCTTTTTGTGCTTCTCCCGCCATTGCTTGTGGTTGGTCTAGATCCTCCAGAGTATTTTCAGCACACTTTCTTGACTGTTGAACCCTTTTCTCAATGTTATCCACGAAAGGCAATAAGATAGGATTCTTCGATCGAGTATGCATACACTACCTAAGAGTACCTATGACAATGTAGAAGAAAATAAAATAGAATTAAGACAAGAACAGATTTGTTTAACTAAAACCAATCTAATTTAAATTGATGATGAAAGTTATAAACGCAATTACATCTCCCCGGCAACGGCGCCAAAAACTTGTTGGGATATTTGTATGTATAACAAATACGACTCATACACGTAAGTGCACGTGGTCCACAAGTAATATAAAGTAAGTAAAGTATAGATCCCACGAGGAATAAAATTGCATTTATGACTACAAACACCGATTTTATAATTATTTCGGTCTCTTTAAACAATTGATTTCAATGATGAGATTATCTAACGATTACTAATGAAACAAATAGAACAAATTATTATTGTATAAAAATAGATTTTATGGGCTTGGGATTATAATTTCACTTATTGCAAACCTAGATTTCCATGCTTCCTATTGTTACCAATTGATTATTGTAGAATGTTGGTTAAGAACACGAATGTAAAATATGACCATCTCTCGATGTACCATATTCATATCACACTAAATCCATAATTGATAGAATGAATGTGAGCACCCTAGATGACTAACGCACTATATCTCTATGTGAATTACAATCAAGAGGGTTTAAGAACAAGTTCTTAATTGGCCACATATGGTGCTTCGGTATATCTCTATCCTAAGCATGAAACATAACTTCACGAGGAATGTAAAAATTATGAACATATGCTAGCATAATTAGATCTCAATTTATATTTCATTTCTGAATTCCATATATATTATCACAGTAATTGGTGATCAAGCAATTAAACAATAAGTATGGATTATGCTAGACATTCATTTCATAACCAACTAGCAATAATAAGGAAGCATATCAATTTTTAGTAATGCAAAAGATCCATTATAATCCCAAGAATTAAATTTAGTTCATGATAACAATAATAGAATTCATCATACACAATTGGTTCAACATCATAATTACAGAATACGAAAAATTAATCAAAAACATGAAATATTAAAGCTCCATGTTTCCATTCTGCAACTTCTGATGATTTTTCAAGTTGTGTAGATTCTTGATTTCTTGCTCCTAAGCTCCAATTCAGCATCCATATAACCCCATTCTTCAGTTCCCAAGCAAAATTGAAGCTCAGCTGGAGTGTTTTTATTTTCTATCAAATAATGCAGTAAACTTCCTATTTTTCGTGGAGGAGGAACTCTCCAAAATTGAAGTCTCAATTGGTTATAATACATGCTCAATTTGTCTTCTATTGACTTATTCTGATTCCCACTAATAAAGTTTTTCTCCACTAAAACCTCAAAATCTGGCATTGCATGATTTTATGGAAGTGCTGCTTCGCTGGCTGGAACGTGTCTACATGGCTGGCTGGCTGGCGACAGGCGCAGCTGTGCCGGCGCCCTTTTAAAAAGGGGCGCAGCTGCGCCGGGGAGGCATGGTAGGAACAGGAAGGGCACAGCTGCGCCGGCCACAAGGCCAAGCTGGGCGCAGCTGCGCCGGCTGCCAGTCTGCTGCTGTACTGCTGTAGCCTGATTTCTCGATTCTCGTGTCCTGTACAAGCAACAAAAATTCATTAAGCTCCCAAACAACAATTGCAGCAAAACTCGTGTCAAAATAACCAAAAATCGTGCAAAAGCCATACAATGAGAATAGTGAATCAATACCGAAAGAAAGGGAAAAATGCATGAAAACATACTAAGGAGCTACTAGATAAGCAACAAATGAAACCAAAAAGTAACCAATAAGTAGGTATGAAACCTATTTATCATCTACCCATAATTAAAATGGGTACTCCCATAAAATATTAGGATGCGTAAAAATAATTAATATGGGGTTGTCCATTTATTTAGAACACCCATATAAGACAATTCGGATATAAATTAAATCACTAACGAGCTCAAATAAATATTCCAACGCTTGGAAAAATTATCACTTCGCAAATACGTATTAATAAAATTTATTGAAATCAAAAAAGACGTAAAAATATTCGGTATGAATAGTGTCTCAAAAAACGTGCCACGTGAATCGTGATTTAACGACGCTACACGAAATCAATTATTCACTTAAACAAACTATAACACGTAAAATTCCATGCATTCACTTAATCCAGGTTGTCACACAACCTTTAAACATGCAATATAAAAATAATATTAAATAAAAAATATACATATTCATTAATACTCAAATTCGAATTACAAGGCAAATCCAGAATTTCCGATCGTTACAAACTCAAATCCAAGTTAGGAGCCTGCACAACAGAAAGTAACATTTTTTGGTGAATAGCAGATAATTGAATGGAATAGATTGCATACTTATCTGAAACTTTTGACAAAGAATGCATTGCAGCTATTGTCTCCTTCAATTTTTGAGTCTGCTCAATTTTTTCTCCTTTATCTAACTCCAAACTGTTGATGATGGCAACCTCTAAGCTTCCCTTTTATATTTGATCAAAAGATTTCTGCACTTTATGTATATCCATCATTGTCCTAGCTGCAAAAATTATTAGCTCATTCACCTCTACCCCTTGCTGCTCCTTCTTAAGCTTTGAATTCCTGTTTAGAAAAGGTAAAGGATTAGTCTCATCCTGAACATCAAAGTTAGTAATTACCTTAGATGGTTCTGCCTCCTCCTTGAACTGCTCCTTATCAATTTCATCAAATGGTTTGGGCACTTTCAACTGTTCACTACTTCTCAATGTTATTACACTTATATTCTTCCCTGGATTATCAACAGCTTGAGAAGGTAATTTTTCAAAATCTTATGCCTCCACTTGACCAACTGTGGTAGCAAGCTGACTTATCTGGTTCTCCAAATTATGTATGGAATCCCTTGTCTCTTGTTGAAACTGTTGTGTCTGGGTCATGATAACTTTGATCATATCCTCAAGAGATGGTCCAGAATGGAAATGAGCAACTTGTCTGGGTGAGTATTGTTGTTGAGTCGGTTGAAAACCAGACTGCTCAAGTGGAAAAACATTTTGCACCAGCTGCCTATTATCTTCATAACTCAAGTTGGAATGATCTCTCCATTCTGAATTGTAAGTGTTAAGGTGGAAATTATATCTTTTTTGAGGTTGTCCCTGAAAATTCCCCACTACATTAACTTGTTGAATAATTTCATATTCTTGCAGTGTTGGGCACATGTCTGTATTATGACCTGAAATTGAGCAAATTCCATATACATTTGCTACTTGCATGTTCCCTGCAGTCATTTGTTGAATCATAGTAGTTAAATCATAAAGTTAACGTTCAAGATTATATATACTTACCGCATTCACCCTATAATCCATCCCAATTCCATATTGTTGTGCCATGTTTGCAATTAAGGTCCTTGTAGCTTCTGGAGTTTTGTCAACTAAAAAGAAACAAATAAAAGTAATAAAAAGAAACAAAGAAAAAGAACAAAGAATAAATAAAATTAAATAATCACTCCCCGACAACGGTGCCAAAATTTGGTGTGCTGTCGCAGGCAACCAAAAACAAAATCTTACTGCGAAAAATATTTATGTAGTAGTGCAAGTAAGAGTCAATGCCACAGAGAATGATTAGTCTAAATTTATTCTTTCTAAACTAAAATTGGGGGTTTTAATTGTGATTAGTAAAGTAAACTAAAAATAATGCCAAATAATTTATTAAAGTAAATTAGAGAAAATAAACCTTGGATTAGATCAACTTCCACCTCAAAAACTTACACTGATCATTGACTCAAGTATAATCAATTAATGATTTGAATATTCATCGTTAGAATCAATTCACCATTCTGAATCATTCCATGTCATTTAGCAAAAAAAAAAAAAAATCATTCCATGTCTTTCCTTAATTTTAGTTAGATAGAAACAAGCGATCTAAATAACCCTAACTATTAAACAACTTCAGATAAGCGCTAAAAGTTTAATCTAGTAGATGCTTTAAGAATTAAAAAAATCGATGAAGCTAAACAACACAACTACAAGCGGTTGCATTTCATTTAGTTGAGTATTCTTCCTAAGATATAATAATCTCGTGATCTGCAGTCAATTATTAACCTTAGTTGCTTCGCAAATTAGAGTGACCAAACAATTACGGATTTAATGTCTAATTTAGCAGTAGATTTCAACAGTTAATAAACTAGTATGCATCCTAGCAATCAAACATATCAATCATAGAATTTAAGTGCAGAACAATAATCAATACTCAAAATAATAATTAAACCATTAAAATCAATTAGATCTCATAGTGTAATAATTTTGAGGTTTCTATCTCCTTAATCCAAGATTAAGAATTTAGTTACACATGACCTTGAAAACACTAAAGAATAATAGAGAGAGAAGATTATAGACAAGTCCTTAAACTCTCTTGGTAATCCTCTATTTATAGGCAAAAGGCATTAATTCTTTTCCATGTAGATTTCAACTTCCTAGTGGCAAACAACTTCATTCAAAGAGATCTTCTAAATAGACTTTTCTTTCCTTCATTAGATTTGACTTGCACACCAAGATTGTTCCACTTCCTTCCTTCTCCTTGTAAGACTCTTCTTGTTTTTTTCCTTCCATAAATAGGAGCATTAAATATTACTTGATCACCAAGATATTAACTTTATTGTAATAAAATATTAAATCCTACAAAATAAAATTAAACATATTAATTAAATAAATTAATATAATTAAAAAGGGAAAATATTTAATTGCACCTTAAATAAAAATATAAGAATAATGAGTGTATTTAAGCACAAAATAAATACAAAAGATTAAGCACTAAGAGATAAAAATATAACAAATTCCATTCACATCATAAAGACACAAATCCTCTTCGAGCAAAGCATTGGTCAATATCAGTGGAGAAGAGTGACATCTCTTTATGGCTTTGAAAGCCTCTTTACACTCTTATGGGCTCCCTTCAGTGTGTTAAAGAAAAGAAGACATTTTTCCGTTGATTTTGCCATGAAGCACTGAAGAGCTGCTAATCTCCGTGTACTCTATACTTCTTTAAAATTTCTTGAGATTTGCTTCAATCCCTCTTCGGCTAACTATATAACCCAAATATTTACCTGCTCCGAGTTCAAAGGTGCACTTAATTGGGTTTTGCCTCATGTTATTACAGCGTAGGTTTTATAAATATTCTTTGAGACCGTCTAGGTGGTCTTTAATCTCCATGCTCTTGACAATAATGTTATCTATGTAAACATTCATGGTCATGTCGATCTGACACACGAACACCTTCTTTATCATGCATTGATAGGTGGCTTTGACATTGGTGAGGCCGAAGGGCATGACTCTATAGGCATAAATGGCCCTGTGGGTGATGAATGTTGTCTTCAAATATCTTCGGTTCATATACTAATCTGAATATAATTGGAGAATACATCCAGTATGTTGAGCATCCCATGTCTAGAGGTAGAGTCTATCATCTGATCAATGCCTAAAAGTGGATAGTAGTCTTTCAGGAAAGCCTTGTTCAGATCAGTTTAGTTTACACACATCCTTTATTTTTCATTATGCTTTTTAACAAACACCACATCATGAGCTATTATGGGTAATCGATCTCAAAGATAAACCCTGCCAATAAGAGTTTAGAGATCTCTTTGTTAAACACCTTCTGTCTTTCGGGAGCGATGGTTCGGTATTTCTGCTTAATTGGTTTGGCATAGAGGTTGAAGCTTAGTTTATGCACTGCTATTTTCCCATCTATACTAAGCTCATCAGCTGGGTACATAGTCCATGCAAAGATATCTAAATATTCTTTTAAAAAAGTGATCAAGCAACCGCGAAAGCTGGCATGTAGTCTGAAGCCTATTTGTACTATCTTTTCTTGGTTGCCTAGGTAGAACTCTACTTCTTCTATCTAATCGAATGCGGTAAGCAGCGATTCAGTGCCACCTTCTATGAAGGGCTCCATCTCGATTCTCATGGTTTACTTTTGTTTGTTGAACCTTACAAAAGTGACTTAAAAAGTTTGAAGGTAACATTTTCTAGACATGTCTTGGTCCCCTATAACTTCTCCGACTCCATATTCGGTTGGAAATTTCATCTTTAGATGGGTAATAGAAGTGACTGCTCTAAGTGTTGAAAAAGTTATTCTTCCCATGATGGCATTATAGTTATTATCTACATGAATCACATAAAACTTTACCATAAG
Source organism: Aralia elata (assembly GCA_034770075.1). Taxonomy (NCBI): domain Eukaryota; kingdom Viridiplantae; phylum Streptophyta; class Magnoliopsida; order Apiales; family Araliaceae; genus Aralia; species Aralia elata. The sequence continues at coordinate 27,992,388 of CM068381.1, forward strand.
GGAGGATTACTGAGGAGCAGTGCCTAAGATCACTGGCAACTCAATGGTTCTTATAATTCGACAGGAGCATTGCCAAAGTCGTGGAGAGGTGGCTCGTTGCAAATCTCTAGCTTTTTACCCCCTAGTCGAGCCGATTGTGCCTATGCCCATAAAGTACATCGACCGAACTTCTATTGTCACTCAACATGCATCGAAGGCCCATGGTGCCCACCTATGCAGTTATAACAAGAGAATCATCATGAGGTGTTACTATACCTAGGGAATAATCCTCACCAGTAAAGGCGATGACGATAGTTTTAGTGCTCTTTGACTGATCAGACACCTGATGAATGGCTCTAGTGAAGACCTTCATGTGCTTACTAGATATAGCTACTACTGAATAACCGGAGATAACATCACTAACCCTCATAGTGTTTCAGAGGAGTAAAGTGGTTCGATACGATCAAAGGCTGATTATCTACTCTTATTAACTATGTAATAGATTCCCTTTCTGTACCTAGTTCTCAAGGAAGTGCTTCTGCTAGTAATAATCTTCTATGTCGTGACCTTTCTCCTCATGGTAAGAGTTATACTTACCATTTTTCTTTTGTTTGGCGATAACTTTGATCTTCGAAAGTTTCTCAAAAAAGGGTTCACCCTTAATTTCAATTACAATTTTAGCTCTGCTAGTATTCAAGGGTGTGTTGTCTTTGTCTAAAGAGTCTTTGTATTTGTTTTTGTCCTTTTGTCCCTAGAGCCGACGTCTTTACTTCTCTGATCACCCTTATAACCCCTTTCGGTCATCATCTCTTTCATCTAAACCATCAGTTTTAGAGTCCCTCCTCTAGTAGTTATCATCATTATGTTTTGAAGGACCCCAAAGGCTGGAGATGGCCTCCTCCATGTCTATGAAATTCTCAACCTTGTTATAGGCCTCAGTCAAATATTTGGGAGCTTTAGAGATTATTTCCTCGATCAAGCGGCAGGATTTGTCAACATTTAATCCCAATGTGAGAAATTGAATTACCTGAATCGAGTCCAAAGTGGGAATCTCTGCTATAGCTTCACAAAATATTTTGATATATTGTCGAAGAGATTCATTAGGCTTTTGCCTCACCTGAATCAGCGAGGTTATTCTTGTTGTTTCCTAAAGGCACAAAAGAGATCTAGAAAGGGAGTTGAATAGATCCTTTAATTTTGTTTTTTACTTCATTAAAGAATGTATTACCAGATAATTAGTTATTCAATATTAGTTAAGCATAGAGGAATGTTTGAAAAACCCCTTAAAGATTTAATGAAATTACAGTTCTGAATTTAGTTCTTGTGGTTGTAAGTCACAAACAAATAAGGCAAATAATAAGCAAAAAATAAATTCATAAATTAAACGACACAAAAAATTTTAAGTGGTTCAAAGACTGAATAACTTCTAGTCCATTCTTCTACTCAGTGAGTAGGAAATCCACTAAGGATGTAGATTACTAAGATCTTATTATAACTGAACTACTTAGGTTCCTTCGAGTCACTAAGTCTCGGTATAAGGACACTCAGTCCAGATCACTAAGATCTCTTCAAGTCACTTAAACTTAGAAGATTGTCACTAAGACAATGAGTCACTAAGAGTAATGTAATTATCTGAGGTGCTACTAAGCAACTTTAAGATCAGCTGCTAAGGTGCTTAATAGCAGAACAAGATGTTCTTAGTTTTCGTAGAGTGGTCTGTTAGAGCTTTAACAAAATTTCAGCTTTTATTGTTGTGTATATTAGTTTGATTTGAAATCTGCTTCCTCTTATATAAACCTCTTGAGAGCTTCCCGTTGCAAGTTTCCCATTATGCATTTAATGCTCAGATACTCCAGGATCCTTGATGTTGACTTCTTAAGTTATTGTGTCAGCTTACTTTGCGGCTTTGACCTGTCACATCAGTCTGCAACCTCACCAATCACATGGGTATTGTCGCTTTCGCCAATCTAGTTGTTAGACACAAACATGCTCTGATCTTCGATTTCAACCAAGGATGTTTGGTGAATGCATTGGGCTATTCAATCTGCAATACTCTCATTGCCAGTCCTCTGTCAGTTCTAACTTACGCTACGAAATGAGTTGATCATAGAGTTTGATGAGGAACGTAAAGTTTATGTTTGACTTTACTCGACATTCTGAGCTCTACGTTCTGCCCTACGACTGACTGCTTTTCGAGTAGAGAGGCATTCTATGATTGTGCTATCTATGATCTACTCTACGAATTTGATCTCTGTGATGCTGAAGCAGACTTTGCGAACTTCTTGTTACTATACGATCTTATACTCACTCTGCGATCTGATCTTCACTATATGATCCTGAGTGTACTTCTATGATTTGAGTCTTATGCTCTGTGATCTGATCTTCACTATACGATTTGGAGTGAAGTCTATGTTTTGAGTACAGACTCTACGATCTTGTCTTTACTTTGTGAGCTTCCGTTGACTATACGATCTTACATTCACTCTGCGATCTGATTTTCATTGTACGATCCTAAGTGAACTCTGCGATCTAATAACATGCTCTGAAATTATAACTTTACTCTTTGGACACTGTCAGGCTCTACAATCATCCATATCATACTCTACGAAATCAAAACTTACTCTGTGATCATCAATAACACTACGAAACGGCAGAGTAACTTAACGATCGTTTAACAACTTTATACGATCGATTATAACCTATTATCTATACAATATTTAAGCTCTTAAGATTAACCTAACAAATTTAATTTTTTCTACTCTAAGTCCTTGTACAACACAATCTCATTAAGGACTTTACAAAAGCTACTAGTACAAATATACATTAATCCATCATCATCAAATTTATCATGCAGACTCTAACAATTCTTTTCCCACATATTATATTGTTGGCGAAGCGTGTATGAAATTGTTCTTTTAGTTTCTTCTAGGAGCCGATAGAGCGGGGAGGAAGGGTGACTATCCATTCTCTAGCAGTTTTCTTAAGTGTAGAGATAAAAAGGTGGCACTTCCCTATAACATTACCATCAAAGTCCATCAAACATTCATAAGAATAAATGTGGTCATAAGGATCACCTGTTTTATCGTACATCTCCAGATTTGGGACTTTGATTGATTTATTGATCTTAGCTTCATTAAGGTCCCTAGTAAAGGGAGATGAATAGGACTTACTACCATTGGCTCTAGCCTATCCCTCAAAGAATCTCTGGGGAGATGTCTCTCCCGAAAAACTATGGCGCTTCATCGGCGGCTTCGGTCTAGCTAAGAAGCACCCCCATCCACTTCCCCCTTTCCGTGTGCCCAAAAGCCCACTTGCCCGATTTATGAGCCCCTTGCTAATTCCCTCACCCAATCTCATGAGAAGCAAGCCCAGCAAGCCTTGCCTCTATGTCGCTGGAAGGATCTGCTTCTCTTGCTTCAGAGTTTGTCAAAGTCAGATGACCAAGTGCCAGTAGTTCTGCTGAAAGAAGAAGATCTAAGACTATGGTGAGAGTCTCTTCGTCCTTATTGGGAAGGTGTTCTCCTTCGACGTAGTAGGTTGTCTTCGACGAGATATGCAAAATCCTTATCAAGTTCTTCTTGTTATATTTAAAGAGCTTTTCTCTTATCTTAGACTTCTTAGAGGCAACGCTACCTATCAGTATCAGTTGGTTAATGTGGTTGCAAGCGTGCCTCTCCGTGTAAATTACTATAGTGGCTTGGTGACGTGGTGGTGCCGCCATGGAAGGTTTTTTATGAAGAGTGATTGAAAAGAAAACTCTACTAAATACTAAAAGACCCACTTCTAGGGCTAATGTTAACGCTTGAATTTGTCCACATGTTCAACTACCAACTTGGACGGAACTTGCACAAAAAGAACCACGAGTTAGTACTTGACAGCTTGGGCCGTCGAGGATACCTTCGACATGAAAGTAAGAATAGGTTCAAAGTAGATTAACAATTGAGGTAGCAAGCATTTAGTAGGCTAGAATAATGTGTGTGTATTTCAATTTTTACCCTGTATTTATAGTTTAGCTATAGAATTCATATTGGAATTGTATAAAGAGATCCTATTAGAAAAGGTCATTATCATACAGAAGCAGTATTGGATATGGTAATTGAGTAGTGCCTTAGTTGGTAATTGAGTATTGGATATAGTAATTGAAATATAAACCGCGTGAGTATTGGATATAGTAATTGAAATATAAACCGCTTCACGCGGTTTATATTTCAAGTTTCAACCAAATCAATTTGAATTTTTCTAGGCGGACATGAAAATTGGACATGAATGTATTTGAATTTTACCTATTTGTATTTTTCTCACCATTGGGGATCAAAATACAAATAAGTGAAATTCAAATACACTTATGTCCAATTTCCATGTTGACATAGAGTTTTTGAATCAGTTTTCATTTGTCCATAACTATTTCTCTCTTATTACCAAAAAGGAAATTAAAACCTCTTTCTCTCTCTTTCAAGTATATTTTTATTCACGGGAGATCAATATCTTCGTCACATGTTCCACAGCACTCTCAATTCTTATACCATATTCATCAAGTAAGCAATTACCACTTTTTTATCCTCTTCCATTTTTTTTGGTTCTTATTTTCTTAGTATTATTCAGTTTTTCTTTCTTACTTTTTCTATATTATAGATCTTTGTTTTTATATATTTTAACTTCCTTAAAATTAAAATTGTTATGCTATCTGGCATTATAAATATGTTTTTGGTGAATGATTATAAAACATTATTTGTTTTTAAAGTTTGTGATAATCACGCAAAAAGTGCTTTATTTCATTAAAAATTAAATTTGGTCAATATTAGAGAAAGATTACTATTTCATGTTCAATATTATACTTACTATTTTACTAATTATTTCACACGCATTGCGTGTGCCTTAGGGATTAGTATATATAATCATCCAAAAGAGGATCACACAGTTGAATTAATTTGATTGATCATAAAATTATTAGATAACTACAAAAAAAAAATAATAAACCTAAATTGAAATGAATCCCAATCGTCAAGAAAAAAATATAAATAAGAGAGAGAGAGAGAACATCTCACACCACATGGAAGAAACATATAAGAAAGTTAGCACTAACATTCACACCACATGGAAGAAACATATAAGAAAGTTAGCACTAACATCACACGGATTGCAAGTTTGTGATTTATAATAAATTTTGAGTTATATCATCATTGTAAATAAAAATAATTTAACACATTTTTACCATTTGATGAATATGAGCATTTTTCATTCAAATTACATTATAGTTTTAGTGATTAATTTTTTTTAATTAATTTTTCATAATAAAAATGAATTTAGTGATTCTATATTTTTTAGAATTGATCATATTATCATCAAGCATCAATTAACATAGTTAAATTGATGACTCTTAATTATATGTTTTGGTCTACTTTTATATAGACTCTTGGTATCGTTACATTGGTATTCATGTATTCTAGATTAGATGATTAGTGTTAATTGGGAGCTAAGGGATTGTTGGAAATATAAGCTAAATTGATGACTCTTAATTATATGTTTTGGTCTACTTTTATATAGACTCTTGGTATCGTTACATTGGTATTCTTGTATTCTAGATTAGATGATTAGTGTTAATTGGGAACTAAGAGAATATTTGTATCCTTAGAATTGATAGTAAGTGTATCTAGAAGTGTTGTTCTATCTGTAGTATAAATAGACTTGTACACGAGCCATTTTAAAGAGGTGAAGAAAGTCTGGATATATGAATGAAATTAGAGAGAAGTTAAGAAATCTTTTCGTTGTTCCTTTGTTGAGTGTGAGAAATATCAAGACAACTGTAATACCTCAGTTTCATATCGAAACATGTAGAAAAAAAATTGTCTGTATATAAAAAATTCAGTTACTAACAAATGTACCTTCAATCATGACCATTTAGATGAGTCTTAGTATTATCCACAATAGCTAGAGAGACAAAGATTTATAAGTTGTGTATGTGATTGATTCTGACGAGGACGTCAGAAATTTAAGTCAGAGAATTTGTAACACCTCAATCTGTATTTAAGGAATTTAGTTTACTAACAATAGTTGTCTCAATCATGACCTTTTGGGTGAACCTGTAATGGGCTAAGATGACCTAAGAAGATACTATTGGTCTAGTGGTTTAAGACCTTATTTGGATATATTTAATTCGATTCAGACTCGAAATTTGACCCGGGTTGGTACATCAACAATCTTCTTCTCTTGGGTAACGATTTCTTCCATTGATACATTTTCGTATATCGTCTGTTTAGCTGAGTACATAATTTGTTTAATTCTCTCAAATATTATAGTTAATGAATTAAAGTTTCATGTACTATTAATATATACATAAGTGGTGTTAGGATAATAATACCTCATTAATGAAATACTTATGTTGAACATCATTATTCTTATTTTAATGACGTGTCATGATCCTAATACAGCTTATATATACACTATCAGTATATCAAATTTTAACTCATTGTTAATGATAGACTCCACGGCACGCTTGCGTGAGGTGGTCGTCGCCCGGATCGTTTCTAACAAGTTGATAGGATGGATAGCTTGCAACACCTTAACCCCTCGCCTATATGTAGACGGTAATCTTGGTACAATTGCTTGCTTAGGAAATTTGCGTAGGGTGAACACCAACGACACCTCGACCCCTCGCTTATATTGAAGCGGTAACCTCGGTACAATCGACGATTGATGCGGTAGAAGACGCCACACACAACTATGATTGGTTGTATGATAAGTCAATTATGAATCTCAAAGAAGAACTAAGGAACACTTAGGAATTCTCAAAGAACCACAAGTAGAGAAACAAACTCACAATAATATTGATAATGCTGGAAATTGGTATGAAGTTGGTTGTACAAGCCTAGCATCACTTGGTATTTATAGGAACTCATGGTGTGTTAACCCATCACCATAAGTCAAGATCTAACAACTAATCACATCACATGCATCAGCCATCCAAAGAGTTTATCACCCCAAAAACATGTCCATGTGATGTGCTAAAAAGTCCAAATCTGACAACTAATGATCAGCACATTGCAAGCTATTTTTGCATTTGAAAACCACCAAATTTGGACTTGGGCAAAGCATGAAAGTTGTAGCCCTAGAAGTGTAGGCAAATTTAGGCTTTTGAATCACCTTATTTGGAGTTTGGAAACTCAAGTTATGGCCAAAATATGAACTGATGTCAAACTAGTCCAAAAGTGCGGAAATGCTGATTTTTTTGTGTCGGTTCGGGTATGCTTGCTTCCAATGTGTTTATGAACTTCGCGTGCTTGTAACCCGTCTCTATAACCTCTATGCTCGATCCAACCTCGGTCCATAATTTATGAATCATCCCGTTAAGTCCTTCTTTGAAGCGTTTAGCTCGTGTTCTCGTAATGGGTCCAAGTGGCATATGCAATGGATCCACTTGTGTTTTGTCAAGGGCTTGTGAGCTAAGGATGTCCTCATCATACCTCTCCTCTTGAAAATGATTTGTCCTCAAATCTTCACCTACGTCAAATGGGCTTAGATCAGAAACATTGAAAGTTGCACTAACATTATACTCACCGGGTAAGTCCAATTTGTAAGCATTGTTGTTAATGCGTTCAAGCACTTGAAATGGTCCATCTCCTCTTGGAAGTAATTTCGAACGCCTTTGAGCAGGAAATCTTTCCTTACGCATGTGTAGCCATACCCAATCCCCGGGTTCGAAGATTACTTGACGCCGACCCTTGTTGGCCTGTTTGGCATATTGATCCGTCCTCTTCTCAATGTTGAGTCTTGTCTTCTCATGTATCTGCTTAACAAAATCAGCTTTGTTTTTGCCATCCATGTTAGTATACTCGGAAACAGGTAATGGTGACAAATCCAAGGGTGTTAAAGGATTAAAGCCATACACAATTTCAAAAGGTGAGAATTTAGTAGCAGAGTGAACAGACCTATTATAAGCAAACTCAACATGTGGTAGACACTCTTCCCAAAGCTTAATATTCTTTTTAATGATAGCCCTCAATAAAGCAAATAGAGTTCTATTAACTACTTCCGTTTGGCCGTCAGTTTGTGGATGACAAGTAGTTGAAAACAGCAGTTTAGTTCCTAGTTTACACCACAAAGTTTTCCAAAAATAGCTTAAGAACTTAGCATCTCTATCCGAAACAATTGTTCGGGGCATGCCATGCAAACGTACAATGTCTCTAAAGAATAAATCAGCCAACATGGGATGCATCATCAGCTTTGTGGCATGGGATAAAATGTGCCATTTTTGAAAATCTATCCACGACCACAAATATAGAATCATGACCATGCTTAGATCTAGGTAAACCTAACACAAAGTCCATAGACAAATCAATCCAAGGTTCACTCGAAATAGGCAATGGTGTGTATAACCCATGGGGTTGAACACGAGATTTAGCCTGACGACATGTAATGCATCTATCACAAATTCTTTCCACATCTCGTTTCATATGGGGCCAATAGAAATGTTCTTTTATCACAGATAAGGTCTTATCAACACCAAAATGTCCCATCAAACCACCTCCATGTGACTCTCGAACCAATAACTCACGCAAAGAACATGCAGGTATACATAATCGATTCTCACGAAACAAGAATCCATCCATCTTGAAGTATTTACCTACAACATTCTTTCCACAATTTTTAAACTCTTCACAGAAATCATGGTCATTATCATATAATTCTTTGATTTGTTCAAAACCAAGTAATTTTGTGTCAAGAGTATTTAACAACACATACCTTCGCGAAAGAGCATCGGCCACGACATTTTCCTTACCTTGCTTATAGCGAATGACGTATGGAAATGTCTCGATGAATTCCATCCATCGTGCATGTCTCTTGTTCAACTTATGTTGGCCTTTCAAATATTTCAATGATTCATGATCCGTGTGAATCACAAATTCCTTAGGCCACAGGTAATGTTGCCAAGTCTCCAATGATCGAACTAAGGCATATAACTCCTTGTCATAGGTAGGATAGTTCAAAAGCTGCTCCACTCAATTTTTCACTGAAATATGCCACTGGCTTTCCTTCTTGCATCAACACAGCTCCAATGCCTAAACCTGAAGCATCACATTCAATTTCAAAGGTTTTAGTGAAATTAGGCAATACAAGTAAAGGAGCGTTAGTTAATTTTTCTTTAATCAATTGAAACGCCTTTTCCTGTGCATCACCCCACTTGAATCCTACACTTTTTTTGATTACTTCGGTGAGTGGTGCTGTGACTTCGCTGAAATTTCTTACAAACCGCCTATAGAAACTTGCGAGCCCATGAAAACTACGAACTTGACTGACATTCGTAGGAGTTGGCCATTCTCGGATTGCTCGTATCTTCTCATCGTCAACCTGTACTCCCTGTGCACTGACAACAAAGCCAAGAAACACAACTCGATCCGTACAAAATGTGCATTTGTCCATATTAGCATATAATTTTTCTTTTCGAAGCACATCTAGGACAGATTTTATATGCAATGCATGCTCAACTAAATCCTTGTTGTAGATCAAAATATCATCAAAGTAGACAACTACAAATTTCCCAATGAAGGGACGCAAAACATGGTTCATTAATCTCATGAACGTGCTAGGAGCATTAGTTAAACCAAAAGGTAAAAACCAACCACTCATATAACCCATATTTTGTTTTAAAAGCAGTTTTCCATTCATCTCCCTCATGCATTCTAATCTGATGATAACCACTTTTCAAATCAATTTTAGAAAACACATAAGATCCATGCAATTCATCTAACATATCATCTAACCTCGGAATGGGATGTCGATATTTTACCGTGATGTTATTTACCGCTCGACAATCAATGCACATACGCCACTTCCCATCCTTTTTAGGTACTAAGATAACTGGAACCGCACATGGACTCATGCTTTCCCTCACGAACCCCTTGTCCATTAGCTCGTCAACTTGCCTTTGCAATTCTTTTGTTTCCTCGGGATTGCTTCGGTATGCCGAACGGTTTGGGATGGTCGCGCCAGGGACGAAATCAATTTGATGCTCAATTCCTCGAATGGGTGGTAATCCCTGTGGAAGTTCCTCGGGAAATACATCTTGATAATCCTGTAGAAGAGCAGAAACAACACTAGGCAAAGAAGATCTATTAGTGTTAGTATTTAAAAGTGCCTCTTTATACCGAAGTATAATCATTGGCTTTTTAGAATCCAAAGCTCGCCTCACATCACTCCTTTTTGCAAAAATGTTTGTTTTTCTCTCTTCACCTTTTTTTCTCTCTCTCTCTTTTGTTTTTTTCTCATGATCTCTCTGTAAGTGCATTTGATCCTCATGCACCTGTTTTGGTGACATAGGACACAAGGTAACTTTTCTTTGATTGTGAACAAAAGAATACTCATTAGTAAAACCATCATGCTTTACTCGCCGATCGAACTGCCAAGGTCTCCCAAGTAGTAAGTGACCTGCCTGCATAGGAACTACATCACATAGAATCTCATCGACATATTTCCCAATTGTAAATGGCACTGATACTTGCTTGGTAACTTTGATGTCGCCGCTGTCATTGAGCCACTGCAATCGGTATGGATGGGGATGTTTGGATGTTGTAAGTCCCAATTTCTCCACCATAGTGATGCTTGCCACATTTGTACAGCTCCCACCATCAATTACAACACAACAGATCTTACCATTTACCATGCATCTAGTATGAAATAGATTCTCTCTTTGCTCGCTGCTTTCTTCCTTTACCTGTGTACTAAGCATTCTCCGTGTAACTAACACTTCGCCATGCATAGCAACCTCTCTATCTTCCTCCAACGGTGGCATAGAGTCATTGTCACTATCTTCTTCCTCGGTCTCCAAATCCCCATTATCAAGCAATAACATAGTTCTTTGATTTGGGCATTGATTTGCAATATGTCCCCTGCCTTGACATTTAAAGCATACAATATCTCGATTACGACTAGTAGAAGGTGTATTAGTTTTACCTTGCACCACTTGATTAGCCGCTCCCTGCTTGATTTCTGGCTTTGGTTTGAAAACAGTTGGCTTTTCCTCACGCTTCACATTATTGGATTTCCATGATGAACCTGTGGTAGTGTTTATTCGCTGGCCACCTCTCCTCTTAAGTTGCTTCTCTATTTTGATAGCCATGTGCACCATGTCTTCCAATACCACATAATGTTGACGCTCCACCAAATCTGCAATATCCCAATTTAACCCTGCTGAAAATCGGCACGCTTGCGTGAGGTGGTCGTCGCCCGGATCGTTTCTAACAAGTTGATAGGATGGATAGCTTGCAACACCTTAACCCCTCGCCTATATGTAGACGGTAATCTTGGTACAATTGCTTGCTTAGGAAATTTGCGTAGGGTGAACACCAACGACACCTCGACCCCTCGCTTATATTGAAGCGGTAACCTCGGTACAATCGACGATTGATGCGGTAGAAGACGCCACACACAACTATGATTGGTTGTATGATAAGTCAATTATGAATCTCAAAGAAGAACTAAGGAACACTTAGGAATTCTCAAAGAACCACAAGTAGAGAAACAAACTCACAATAATATTGATAATGCTGGAAATTGGTATGAAGTTGGTTGTACAAGCCTAGCATCACTTGGTATTTATAGGAACTCATGGTGTGTTAACCCATCACCATAAGTCAAGATCTAACAACTAATCACATCACATGCATCAGCCATCCAAAGAGTTTATCACCCCAAAAACATGTCCATGTGATGTGCTAAAAAGTCCAAATCTGACAACTAATGATCAGCACATTGCAAGCTATTTTTGCATTTGAAAACCACCAAATTTGGACTTGGGCAAAGCATGAAAGTTGTAGCCCTAGAAGTGTAGGCAAATTTAGGCTTTTGAATCACCTTATTTGGAGTTTGGAAACTCAAGTTATGGCCAAAATATGAACTGATGTCAAACTAGTCCAAAAGTGCGGAAATGCTGATTTTTTTGTGTCGGTTCGGGTATGCTTGCTTCCAATGTGTTTATGAACTTCGCGTGCTTGTAACCCGTCTCTATAACCTCTATGCTCGATCCAACCTCGGTCCATAATTTATGAATCATCCCGTTAAGTCCTTCTTTGAAGCGTTTAGCTCGTGTTCTCGTAATGGGTCCAAGTGGCATATGCAATGGATCCACTTGTGTTTTGTCAAGGGCTTGTGAGCTAAGGATGTCCTCATCAGTTAATTTTCCAAACTTTTTTGTATACTACTTTGAGTATTACATTTGTGGTTATAAGTATTTTCTCCAACAAACTACAAAGTTACCCTTTATTAGGTTTTAAGTTTCATCTCAAATTTTTTCATTATAAATATGAGGTTTAAGATCGGTTTTAGAATTATCTTTTAATTAGAACAGAATAAATAATTACACAACACTTTATAAAGTAGGTTCTAACAAAATCAGAAACGGAGGTAATTAGATTGGAGATCCTTGAATGATGCCTACTGGTGAGAATATCGCAGGCCCATATACGTTCATTTGAAATCACATCTTAACTCAAAATGTTAACTCGTTTGGTTTATGGCCTATTAAAATACATATTTTCTCAATCTTTTTTCTCGTGTTTCGATTTTGGGATTTTATTATCCCCCGATACCTCAACACCTATATATAGAGAAGTTTATTTAGTTATAAACTAGAAATAGAACTACATGTGGTTTTATTAAACTTCTGCATTACATTGTCATTAGTCTTCAAGTACTCTGAAACACTCCAATGTAGTTTCAGCCTCACAACCTTTCCCCTTAAAAGTGCTGAAAAATTCTTTGTATAAGTAAGCCCTGTAAACCGCTGGATTGTGCGCATTGATCAAAGCTCTTGCAGGCTCTATAATGAAGTTATTAGAGGGAACAACAAAGACGTTAATCGTCGTCCGAGCCTCTTCTGAATGAGTCACGACTCGATGTATAGCACTCTTGAAATTCTCGTTACTTATAACCTACATCCGAGTATTGAATAATAAGCTATAAAAAGGTCATAATATATACCCAGTGAACGAGAATAATGTTAAGAAAATTAAACTCTCAAAGTCAAATACTTATTTCAAACTGACTTCAAAAAGTTAAAATCGATCCTATATTTTAGAATAGATGTAGCACCATTTAGTGAATAAAAACACGACATTTCCCTACCCGTAATTGAAGACCAGGAATGACCACAAGTGCTTTAGGAAGAGGCTCCACAGCAATCCATTGTCCATCCTTGAAGATCTGAAGTCCAGAAACATCACCTTGGTGCATCATGCTTATAAGGTTAGGGTCACAGTGTTCAGGCATTCCAAGGGTGAGGCTTGGGTCAGGGCATGGAATGTGATGATTAACTGACATTAATTGAATTTTGCTTAGTTCACCATCAAGATATCCTAGTTCAAGTCCCAAACCTTCACTTATCATATCCAGAATCTTCAACAAGAACCTCCGTACTTCTATCGAGTACGTGCTAACAGTTTCTCTGAAAGTAACAATAATTAGTAGTTACAGGAAAAAAAAATGCCATAATTTATTCAATATGTGCTGTTCGTAATATTCTGTAATATGGTATAAATACCCTTAGCATATGCAACATTCGAAACGCAATTGACAAGGGCTTTGGCCTACAAGGACTTCGACCCCTAGCCCTTATATGACTTGCTCCAATATATATAATGTGTGGGGGTCTTGGTGGTGATGTCGTTTTAATTAGTAAAATGATAAAACGACAAAAATACTATTAATGAAATTAGTGAATTGATAACAAAATTAGTACGCTTAAATGTAATGAGGTTACACGAATGATGGTTATGTTAATCACAGTCTCTCTCTCTCTCTCTCTCTCTCTCTATATATATATATATATATATATATATATATATAATATTGACAGCATATGTAGATATGCAGTCATCAAATATCCAATTTACTCTAGCTTAATTTCAGTAATTATCAAATTAACTGATTTGATGTACTGTAATTTGTTTCAAGTGATCATATATGAAATTAAATTGATGAGATTGTGGACAGTATTAATTATTTACCTATAAGTGGTAGGCTTTTCTGGCCAAAACTGAACATGATCTTCTAAGAAAGGATGACAACGGTGAGTAAGATTATCCCTCCAGTAATGAAACTCTTCTTTGTCATAATTTAAAGTGCTTGTGTAGAGCCTGCAGCTGTTATTTGGATCATTTGAGTAGAAACTTGCCTTGTACTCGGCAGGCATGCCAAAGAAGTCCTTGCACGCATTCATTGTGTCATCCATTAGGCTTGTTGAAACTCCATGGTTAATAACCTAATTGATATACACCATTAATCAAATACAACATTTAATTAATTAATTAGTCAATATTATGTCATATAAAATATAGTACTGAAAAATAGGTTAAAGTAGTAGGTCAGTAGCAATCTAGGTCAGTCCAAAAGTAGTTCAAGGAAAATGAGAAATAACTTGCGATCAAGAACTTCTATTTTGTTTATCTAGACAAAACTTTAGTTAGTTGTACCGTACAACTTGTCATTATGTATTGACGAATTATCTTATACAACTAAGTAAAGTTAGTTTTGTCTAGATAAATTATACAAAAATTCTCTAGTTACCTAGCACTACTCATAGTTTAAAGCTTCGATACCCAATGGCGAAGCCACGTTGGAAGGTGTGGGGTCAATTGACCCCACTGGAAAAAATATTATTTTATGATATATGATAAATTTAGAAAAAAATTAACTGTAATTAATAAATTGACCCCACTAAAACTTTATAATTTTTTAATATACGATGTCAAATTGAAATTTTTATAACTTTCTCAATTCTATATTACTTCTACTCATTTATGTATGCATATTCCTCTAATATTTTTCAAATAAATAATAATCTAATTTAGATTATTTTCATAACATAAGGAATTTAAATATTAATTAACAAATTTGTGATAAGAAAGGAGTATTAGGGGTCGATAAGGGGTGTATATATATAATGTTATTACTTGTTATATTAACAAACCAAATACATGTTTTACATATATATGCATGAACCGACCGGAAAGCACAAAATTATCTAAAAAAATTGGCTCGGAGACACAGCCCCCGAACCCCCACCAAATTATTTATAGGATCACAATATTTTGACCCCGCTGAATTAAAATCCAAGCTTCGCCACTGTCAATACCTAAAAGGACAAGCGTCCCAAAAAAAATTGAGTAAAAAGATGAGGCAACTATTTCCTATATACTCCCTAGCTATATTCTCCACAAAAATAGTCAATTTTAAAATTGGAGAATATTCATGTATATCCCTAAAAATATTAAGTTGTAAGTTTAGTAGTTAGTGTGATACTGAAATTATGATGACAAAATTGAGAATATTGTGTCATTCTATACTATTATCGTTAAAAAGCGGACTATTTCTATGGAACAAAATAAATGACAAATGAACATATGGAGTATTTCATAAGAAATAAATGAGCCAAAATAATGCAACTTGTGGCTACAGCAATTGCATGCAGCCAAACGAGTGTATCTTTATCGAACCTGAAATAATCCAAATTCCTTGCTGGCTTTTAAGATTTGCTGAATAGTTTGAGCTCTATTACTATCACAAGATTGTTGAAGGTCGATAATCGGAATGTCAGTGCAAATCGGAACAATTTGGTTTCCAGGCCTTCTGTGGGGTGGAAATACAAAACTTTTTGGGACAGATTGAACATTTTTCCAGTTTGAAATGAGCACATCCATGATAAGTTCAATATATGATCAAAATGTGTGCACGGGTTAATTTGTGAAGAAAAAACCACAATTTATAAGTTGTAGAGCTGATGTATGTCTATTTGATTTTAAGGTTAAGGACAAGGTAATTTTCATTAGAATCAAAGATTTTTAGATTCCACAGTTAATTGATAATTAATCATTATCACAACTATTGTGGTCCATGCAGCAAATTATTGCTCTATTGCTAAGATGATGGTGAATTATCAGTGGTCCAATGTCATCTTCTTGATTAATAATAATAATAATAATAATAATAATAATAATAATGTAACAAATTAATGATTTATATATACTTCAATTTTTTGTTCTTATCTAACTTAAAATTAATACGTTCTTTTGTATGCTAAAAAGAGTCTCATCTATAAAATAAAAAGAAAGGGAAAAAAACAATTTATAAAAAAATAGTCTTATTTCTTTTGATGAAATATAAAATAGTGCAATGTCTTCAAATTTATCATTATAATTTCATTATCTTATCATTATGATCGCTACTAAATTAAACACTTAATAAGTTTAGAGATAAATTTGAGACAAAAATATATTCTTAAAATTTATATATTTTATAAAGAGACTCTTTTGTGTAATCAGAGGGAGTATTATGGAGTAATAACATAATATCGTTTAACAACTTATTGCCCAAGATTCATGTAAGTGTGCCCAGTGCTCCCATGAAATCTGGGTTCGCTATACGGAAGATTATGTGCTTACATTTTTTATGAACATGTACCTCTCAAATTTTCCATTCAACATTTGCCTCTCATAAAAAATTGAATTAGCCTTTCTGATAAGAAGATAACGAAAGTGTTTTATTTGAATCTAATGTAATAATAGTCCAAACCCGCTACATGACGCAAGCCTGAAGGCTCGTAAGACAACTAAAATCTAATTGCGCAGTTCTAAGAGCAAAATCGTATGTATAGTTAGCAAAACAAAACCAACAAAATATATAGCTTTATCTTTATAACGTAATATACTCGGAGTATAATTTTGAATTTTATTATTTTAGGAACAATTACATTTATTAGTACCTTTTTATAAAAAATTACAACAAAAGTGCATACATAAAATATTTACAAAATTAGTGCATATGCAATATTTTATTTACAAAATTACTGCATTCTTATCCTTTAATTTAGTTAGTTTTAAAAGAGATAGGGATAAGCCAAGACTTCCCCACAAATTCCTTCCATCACTTTCTCTCTCCACAACTCTTCTCTCCTCTCTCACCGCTCCCTCTGTTTCTGTCCTCTATCCCCTTCATTCTCCACTAATTTCCTCCATATCTCTCATCCACCTTCACTCTCAATCTTATTCCCTCACACACACTCTCTCTCTCTGTGACAAAAAGAAAAAGATAATTCTATAGTAATTTTGTATGATAATCCTTCAACCCCTCTTTCTTCAATATCCTTCTGTCTCTCTCATCCAGCCCAGCCCCACCCCAATAATTATCGCCACCGCACCGTCAACATCACCATCTCCTCTTCCTCGTCGTTTTTCACTCTCGTTATTTTACCACAATCCCTCAACCTCTCAATATTCCTTCGTCGCTCCTCCACCCCGCCACCGGCGTCGTCACCACCACTTCCACCTCCTCTTCCTCCTCAATCATCACTGAAGCTGCCATATGGTAACCAATTAGTTTTTGTGGGTAATCAATTAATTTTTGTGGGTAACCATTTAGTTTTTGTAAATGGTGCAAATGGTGTCCAAAATGCCATTTAAGAGTAACCTTTTATGTAGATATTGATTACCGACAAAAAAATATTTTTATATAATTTTTTTTTCATTATGCAGTTAGTAGTCAAACATTCATACAAAGGTAGCCAATTCAGTTTTATTGGGTTATCAATTAATTATAAAAAATCTATATAATTTTTTTTTCATAGTGCAGTTGGTAGCCAAACCTTCATAAAAAGGTAACCAATTCAGTTTTATTGGGTTACCAATTAATTATAAAAAATTTATTATAAATTTTTTTTTCATAATGCAGTTGGTAGTCAAACCTTCATATAAAGGTATTGGGTTACCAATTAATTATAAAAAAAATCTATTATAATTTTTTTTAATAGTACAGTTGGTAGTCAAACCTTCATACAAAGGTAACTAATTCATTTTTATTGGGTTACAAATTAATTATAAAAAATTTATTATAGATTTTTTTTTCATAGTGCAGTTGGTAGCCAAACTTTAATACAAAGGTAACCAATTCAGTTTTATTGGGTTACCGATTAATTATTAGGAATGGTAATCATGCAATTCAGTTGATCTGTAACTTCAGCATGCAATATCTTGTTGTTCTCAGCAGATGACCTTGGTTGAGCAGAGTCTGGATGTTGTTCAAGAAAGCTCTTCCACTTTTCTAATCTCTCTTTTCTTTTTTCTGAAACCGTAAACATATAAAACTAAGCTGGGAAACAACAGCTTACTTTTTCTTACTCGTAAGCCAATAACAGGCTCCAATATTCAATTAATAAAAATTCTAAGCTCATGCCCACAGGGAACTGACATTTGATCAAAACTTCGGATATTTTAACAGACTAATAGAGTATTTGAGTAATCCACTAGCTGGTTTATTCACTTATGAGAACTATAAAATGACTAAAGTAACAAGACAACTAAGTAACTATAGGGGATATCCATTGACTGTGAATTGGTTACCTTTGATTGATTTGTTTGGGTTTGTAAAGAATAGTAACTACCGGATAACAGTATCTCCTCTTTTTCAGGGTTTTAAAGATACGTGGTAATTAATTTATCCTTATTGCACTCTTTTTGTAATTATTTTGTTTGTGCACTAATCTTGTAATTTTTAACTAATTGTTGTATATTAGTGTAAAGAATCCTTATTTTAATCATATTAATTCCAGACTAAACTTTTTCCTCCTAATACTGAGCCTCTTTTTATCACTCAGGCCAGGCCCAAACCAAGTCTGACCTTTTGAAGCTATTTTTAGGCCGGTCCAATCATTCGGATGTGAGCCTGGTTGTGCACCCTGTCATAACGTTATTTAAATTGCAACCTATCAGGCCAACTATAAACGGGTTATTTGCCGGGTCGTTATCTGACTCTACCACAAGCCCGATCCAATGTCCGAACGATTTGTTCTGTGGCTATAAACGATAAATAGCTGGATGAACAAAATTAGGGTTTTCGAATAGTTTCTGTGTAGCAGCCGCTCTCTCCATCCCTTCAGTTCCACCAAGATGGTACTCTGTCCTCGCTCTATATATGTATATATTTATTTATAAATACGTGTATAGAATTTATATACTCTGAAATGTATAGCTCTCTTTATGGTTATGTCATATGTTGGAAATTCATAATTCCCACAATGTTTGATTTCAATTTGAACGAAATTGACCCAAAAAATTGCAAGTCATTGATTTTTATTTTGATTGCTGGTTTATGAAATTATTTTGATTTTTTTTTCCTTGAAATCCGTTGGATTGTCTGTTTTGTCTTAAAACTAGCTGAGTTCGTGGATTTTTGATTCTGTACTTTCAATTAGCTAATGTGTTTTGATAGTTTACTCAGTAATAGGTGGTTTACTACTTGTGAAAGTCTATTCTTTTCATAAGAAACGAAAAACATAAAAATTGTTGTTGATCTTGAAAGGAAAATGGTTTATCTGGAAATGGAAAAATGTAATTGTTTTTCTTCACTTTATTAACCAGCTTGAATTTGAAAGTACTAAGTATTAAGATCAATTGGTTTTATGTACACCGCGTTACAAAACTAGGGATACATTATTATATTTAGTTTCCAAGATCAGAGATACATATCTGGTTTTAGACTATAAAGTGACATGAAGTTAATATGCAACAACTTATTTGGTTGATAGATTGGATATTATCATACCATCACTATTGCATTTCTTGTAAATGTTAGGGTAATGTTTAGAAAAAGAATTGTTTTCTGAAAAGTCGTTAATTTTACAAAGTATCTCTAATTTTGGAACGTAAGGAGTAGTATCTCTAATTTTGGAACGTAAGGAGTAGTTTTCTGAAGTAGTTAAAATCAATTACAATACTTCAATACCTCTTGGATTTATTTCAGCCTGATTTCTTGATTAATTAGTTAAACTAATTGACGAATTCCATACAATAATCATGGTTGTCTTAATGCTAGCCAGCACCAAGTTTCTCCCGTGATAGTCATTTAAAAAATAAGAAGAAGAAAATTCTGAGAAGGAAAGTTTTGTGAGAGATTTATCATGCACCTTATGGCATTAGTGTCGCCCATGTCCAACATAAGGAGTCTTGGTTAGTTGCTCTTGGGAACTTATGCGACTCTCAACAATGTTGATAAACCCATCTATTTGGAGCATGTAGAATGCAGAAGTAGTGAATTGCATGAAGCATGATGTGTATATATGAGTTTGACTTGAACCTTAGTTCTGGGATTGGAAGGTTGTACAAGCAGTATATGAACTTCATTTATTTATATATTGTTTTTCGAACTGGCAGTATTATTACTCTTAAGAATTACCTTTCTAATTATGGGCTGACTTTAGATTGAAATTTATATTTGTTTATGTAATTTTTTTTAGTAAGCTGTTTAGGATTTATAATTAGTCTGGTCTTAGAAGATCTGTAATAATTTTTTGTCATGTAAAAGGAACTAATGGGGTTATCTTGCTGATTATGTTTATTTGATCAACTACATGCTAATTCTGTTACTTATTTTCTCCCTCAATTTTTGCCCTCTAATGTCATATTCCCTATTTTTCTAACTTGTAAGTTCCAGATGTTTGTATACATATGCTGTCAAATGTCTATCTTGTTTTCTGCAAGAATGGTTGCAGGGTTTACCAGTTTTAATGTCCCTGGTTCCTAACTTTCTTGTAGATATAATGCTAATGGGTTTGTTTTCTTTCAGACTAAGAGGACAAAGAAGGCTGGTATTGTTGGCAAGTATGGTAAGTGCTAAGTGTCTGTTTTTGCTATTTTCTTTGCATGTGCGTAGTTTTCTTACTATCATGCTTCTAATGTGCTGCTTCTGAATAAGAGAGGATGTACTTCCATTAGACTTCAAGTTTAGATTGAATCAAAGATCTTAATTTTTTGGTTGGGGCTAATACTTGTTTGTGTTACAGTTGAGGGCTTGAAGCTCATAGACTGTAACATATTTGTATAAACTTTGTGTCTGTCCAACTGAAGGGTTTTTGGACAGCTTATTTAACATATGAAGTGCTGATTTATGTGGAGTTAATTTTTACTTTTGTATTTTTAAAATGAGCCGCTAATATACTAATATAGCAATTCAGATTTTTAATAAATCCCGTAAAATCTGCTTGTATTTCAAAAGGTGAGTATGACCTTGAAGTATCCGTCTCAAATTTACAATGTCTTTATGTTCTTTTTTCCCCAAGACAGGACTCTGATAGTTGATATTAGTCTCCTTTATCGGTTGGCTGTTATAATTCAAGAGTATAATGTGATATGCATGTCAACACAGTGGTTTGATTACATCTCCAAGTTCAAATCCTTACTTGATGGGTGAAGTTTCTAATTTCTATATTTAACTATTGATTTCAGGTACCCGTTATGGGGCCAGTCTGCGAAAGCAGATCAAAAAGATGGAAGTATCGCAGCACAGCAGATACTTCTGTGAATTTTGTGGAAAGGTATGGCATTTTATTGTCTGTCATTCTAGTTTTAAATCATTAAATGAGGTTTGATCTTCAGTCACCTATTCTTAAATTATTTTTGGCTGCATCTCTTAGCCTCATAGCTGATAGGATTGTTTTATTTCTTAATTATTATTTCTAATGTTTAAGCAATTATGCTTATCTTTGACATATCAACTTTCGGTTACTGGTTTTAATTATTTACATGACCAAATGCAGTATGCAGTGAAGAGAAAAGCAGTAGGGATATGGGGCTGTAAGGATTGTGGCAAAGTCAAAGCTGGCGGTGCATACACATTAAAGTAATGATCCTTTAGATTTTTGTTTTCTGTCATCAACTTTTACTTGCAAGTTGTGAGTACTAATCCAATTTCTTTATCTATTTTTCCAATGCAACAGCACTGCTGCTGCCGTGACAGTACGGAGCACAATTAGGAGGCTGAGGGAGCAAACAGAGAGTTGAGGTACCATTATGTTCAGTTCGATGCTTTTTGTCGAGTCTTGTATGCAGACAGTCTTGTATGCAGACGTGGTTTTTTTCATTAGCATTCTGGTTTCGGAGACCCAGTTTACTTGTTGAGCAATGGAAATTATTGGCTGATGATATTAATTTCAATTTGATTAGAAATTTGTGATGGTTCCCTCTATGGTAATTAAATGTTTTATATCAGCTTTCTAACATCCTTTATTATTGCATAACTGAAAAAAAAACCGACTTGATCAAAACCCATGTTAACAGCTAATCTCTAGTTTTCATCGAGTCTTGCTACATATGATATTGACTTATATGTATATATGTGATAAAAAGAAATTAAGAATGGTTTCATCCTAATTTATACTATCTAATTTATACTATCTTATCGTTTTATGTCAGTACTGATGGCTACTTGGCTCATTGGTATAACTCACTTTTATTAATATAGAATCTTGTTGACAATAAGCTATTATAAAAACAGATTCAGAAGGTGACAAAAAAGCGATAAAGAACAAAAAAAAAATGAGTTTTATGGCTAATTCATATATTATGAATTAGCCAACATATATATATGATTTCTTGTTTTCATTTGTCTTTTTACAATAACAAGCAGATCAATTTCCACCATTCAACCATTGCTTCATGATCTCTAATATCCTCCCAAGCTGAATTAAGAAAAAACCCAAGCTGAATTAACAAAAAAACTCGCCATTAGAAATGAACTCAAATGTTTATTACCACCATTTGGAAGTTACTTTCATTTTCTATAGCCTAGTTGAGTTTGTTCAAGGAGAACTAATATGAAGCAATCAACTTTAGAGGAAACCAAATAATGGATAGATCTTGGTCGTGCGAAAATTTGAAATGACAAATTACCAGAAATGGCAAATTACCAGCTGCTGCCAAAAGTATTAAGAGAGAATGAAAGGTAAAAACTACAAAGATGAGAAATCACCAAAAGGTGAATTTAGTAAAGCCATTGTTACTATACAAGAAGTAGATGCCTCACGGTGATGCATCCTACACATACATTAAATGGCCATTCTCTGTGGCACAAGGAATGCAAATACAAATATTTACATGTATATCATGAAGACCACCAAAAAAAAAAAACTTCAATACTATCTCCGCTCACTGATTTTGATCCACCCCATGGATCTAAAATCTAAGCCATAAAAAGGCCGGGTTTACCATCTTGCTTCTCGATCAGTCCAACTGATTGTGGTTCCAAGTTGGTACCTCCCAGCACCAGCAACTCTTGGACATTTATAGTTCAAAAACCCAAAAAAAGGGCAACCTGACAACTTTTAGAAAGAAAAAAAACATAAAGGAAAAAGGATTTCTATTTTTTTTAAATATCATCGTGCTCCCTTTGTTTCGCAAGATTAAATGATTGATGATTGTAGATTGCCGGTATTGTTTGGTGCATTTGGTTTTGGACTGCCTTTACAGCTGCTACTCTTGCTGCATTGGCTGCTCTGGTAGCTGCTGCAACAATTTTTTTCACCCTGTCCTCGACCTTCACCACATTAACTGCTTTCTCAGCAGCTAGCTTTGCTTCCTGATGGTATAAGCAAAGAGTAAGAAACCTATTAACTAGCAGGTTCATGAATGAAGAATTCTTCAATTTACTAAATTCTACAAAATACTTGAAAAAAGAATAAAGGCAAGATGCGAGGTATTTAGCAAGAAAAAAAGAAAAAAAGAAAGACAAGATGCGAGGTTTGAACTTTATTTTTTAATCCATTTTCTCATTTAAGGAGTGGGGAGACTTTTTTCCCCCATCAACCTATTTGTCACAATTACAATAAGCAAAGTTTTTCTTTCTTCTCTATATCTATAGAAGGCCAAATATAAGATCTTTAGTTAAATTGATGTTAGCATAATTCTTGTTAAATTTAAAGCCTAAAGGTGAACATTCGCTAAAGCTAATATGCGCAAATATGATACTCCGTAATGCTTTAACCAGGAAGCTCAACTCTTCATTACTAGTTTTCATAAGATATTTGCAAAATAATTGGCATACAAGATGTGCATATCACTTCACAATTTTAACATGCCTTAGGCGTTGCAGTTGATGTACAACCCCAAAATTCCCAATTATAGGTTATCATAACCTTAACCTTATCTATGTTTGTGATTATTTGCAGAAGCTCATTAGTCACACTAACCAAATGGCAGTAAGCAAATGGGAAATGGTGAAGAGCGAAGGAACAAGAATATCGTTAGGTGAAAATAATTCATTTACCTGGACTGCATTAAGAATTCTAGAGCTACCAACACTGAAGGGAGATCCATTAAGGTTGTTTGCAGTGCTTGAAACATTGAGAACTCCATTTTCCCAATGACCTAATTGAGTCTCCCCATTCTTGAAAGTGTACAAACCAAATCCTTGCCTTCTTCCCTCATGCCAGGCTCCCTCGTATCGATGTCCGTGTGCAAATCTGTAAACCCCAAAACCATGCATCTTGTCTGCAAAATATTCTCCAGAGTATGTGTCCCCATTTCTGCTTAATAAAATGGCAGAGCACTCAGAGAAAATTGGGTGTTTTTTTTTATATATATTTTTTGTGTGGGTGGGGGGTGGAAGAAAAGAGGAAGCAGAATATAATATTTTGGCCAACATAACTACTAGCTCAGAAGGATCAATTTAAATATGTTTTTGAAGCTGTAGTCAACAAGTCTGTTCTTGAATATGACTAACAAAGGAGTTGTATACATTAGGAAAATCAACATTCGAAGTGGAAAGTCCAAATTGTGAACTATACACTCCAAATTATGAATGTTTAACAGAATACGCAATATAGGCCACCACATCGTAGTATGAAGATTGTGTGCAGAGGCGACGACACATGGGCATATGGTGGGCTATAGCCCTACTTATGTTTGGGAATGAAAAAATAAAAAGTACTACTAAGCTTAGTGGGACAAGTGTTGTGCGTGCAAGCGGTATATGGCAATCATGTATGATGCATGAGAATATAAACCCCTATATTTATACAAACTCTTTATCTTTGTATTTCTCTTAGGCAAACTCTATATTTATCTATTTCTTCCCATCAACAGAACAACTATACATGCAAATGATTTTCTGCAGGACATCATGGTGAGGGGCAGGAATAGAGACATTATTTATGCCCCATACATTACAATGCTCACAGTAATAGAGACATTATTTATGCCACTGGAGAATTTTAATAAACTTTCGATTATACGGTGCTCACAGTAACTAATATATGGGAATTCATAAATCAATGATTCTGCTTCACTAACGTATTCTTCTTAAACTGTTGCAGAGTGCAAGGGGATTTGCCCATATCAGCCAAGAGAACACTTTCTATCCAGATTTCCTCCCTTAATAATTTTTCTACCATGTCACCCTTCATTTATTTATTGTTGACCTGTGTCTAGGACAAAATAGGAGTGTTTAATCCAACATAATATACTCCTTTCATAATAATAATAACAAACAAAAATTCTGAAGTACAGGATCTGTTTACCTATCCAAAAAAAAGTTCTGTTGACCATTCTTCTGAGTACTGCTAATCAACAAGAGCATACTACCTCATTTTGAAGGGATCCAACTATACGGCGATGAACTTATACGAAAAAAGTATCATAAATTTTTTTGATTTAGTTCACTAACTTGATGACTTGAAAACATATTGTTGATTTTCTATTCTCTGAACAATATCGATGTTGTGACTTTTTTGGCAAGTAGTTAAAAGGTGATTGACATTAGATTGAATAATTACAACCTTAAATTCTCACTGGTTCCCAAATAATCCTACTGATGCAGAATCCAAGTTCTGAGTTATGACCCTGCACACCCCCTATATGGCTATATCTAAAATTATACCAACATAGTGTTGGGCTCGTAGAATTCAACCTAACCAACTAGGTAACTAACAATCTGGATACGGAATACATCAGAAGTCCTTGAATGAGATATTTCCTACCACAGATTTATAAGTTAAGCCGAGATATTGTCCTTCCAATACACGCAAACAATTTTTAACATACCAAAACTATTGTACTGGAATCTTTTCAAATGTAAACATAATCCAAACTATGAGGAAACTTTTTCATAGTTAATTACTGATAATTTTTAGTAGATAAAGGCCGAGGAAAATGAAAACACACTCGGTAGGTTCCAGGTTCCCATACTCCAGGGAATTCGAGTGTTATGATTCAGTTAAGAAGTCAACTGAAAAACTAAATGATTTTAATGAAGTCTCAGTGGAACAAATCCAGGAAAAGAAGGTTGTTAAGTCTAGTTCTCCGACTAATATTCAGTTTTTCCAGATAAGGTGTGACATTACTGTGGGACACCCAACTTGGAAACCAGAAAACAAAACAATATTTTCCTAAAAGTATATGACGTAGATTTTCTAATCCTAAATTTTCGAGAAGTCCCGAAGTAGTGATTCAAACACAATCTTTCGAATGGAAAAATATTAAAAACTCAAGAATGTTTACATATATGTTCAACAGAGAGGTTCTTGATTGAAGAGCCATAAAAACTATGTGAAGCTAAATAAAATGAGGGGCGAGTCCTTTACACTATAAGATTAGACAAACTACCAAGGTTAACCTGTTGGATAAACAATATAATCAGCTCAAATCTTAATACTTACAAAACATCATATCAAAGCAGATATGAACTCAGACAAACATTGATTAACATAGACATTCAAAAAAAAAAAAATCAGATGCAATGTGTTATACCTGAAATGGTAATTGCCAAGGCCATGTTTGACACCCCATTTAAATTCCCCAACATAACAGCTCCCATCTTCGCAAGTATGAGCTCCACACCCATGACTCTGCCCATTACACCACTCCCCAGCATACACATCCCCAGTGTAAAACCTATAAACCCCGAATCCATGCCTTAAACCCTGCCTATACTGCCCCCTATATCGGCTCCCTTTTGCCCAAGTCTCAACACCATAGCCATCATACTTCTCATCAACCCAATCCCCCTCATACCTCCCACTCATGTAAAAGTAATAAACCCCACTTCCAGAACACTTTCCCCTATAAAATTCACCCTCATAAACATCCCCATTTCTATGAACTTGCACCCAAGACCCCGAATTCGGCCTTTTTTCTGATTTGGGCTTTGACCCAATTGACCAAACAACTGGTGGGTGAAACTTTGAGGGAGTTTTTGATGATAAAGACTGGGCAAGAAGTACTCGAATTGAAGGAGGAAAAGGGGCAGAAAATTTCAGGGAAATTAATATAACAGCTGAGAAAATGATCACAAACAGAAAATGAGGAAAATGATTTGAGGAGAAAAAGTAAAGAGAAGGCAAGAAAAGAAGAGAGGATATAAGTAAAGGGTGGTGAATGAGTTTTAATAGTATAGTTTTGGTGGCTAAAAGGGGTTCAAGAAATGAGAAAGAACAAGGAAAATATGAAAAAGAAGATTTTGCAGGAATGATACTAGTGGGAAAATGGTGATGATGAAGAGAGGATATAGAAGGGGAATGGGAAAGAGTTGAAGGGTTTTGAGACATTAGAATAAGCCTTTTATGAGGTGTTGAAAAAAGGGGGGTTTTGCTTGTTGATGGGTTCTTGAAATTGAGTTCATCTTGAAATTGTTGAGTTTGATGGGTGGGTAAATTAAGGATGCTTTTCTCTGGGATTTGAAATTGGGGGTGTTTTTTGGGGTTTAGTTTAGGAAGAAAGAGAGGTGGAGGAGGGTTTTGGTTGAAATTGGATTCCTTCAAGATATGAATTTCAGGTTTCTTTTGATGCATTGACATACAAATTTATATGAGGCAAATGGTGTTTTTTTCTCCTTCTCTTTCTCAGCTAACTTCCTTCAACCTTTACTCTCTCTCTAGCTGTTTTTCTCTCTTGATTTTTCTCCATACATATATGTATGTGTATATATATATATTGGGTATCTTCTTTCCGTTAGGAATTTGTGTGTTATTCTCATCAATTATCAATCTTGATATTTGTGTGTTGTAAGTGGATTTGCTGGTTCTGGGATTATATGATGATTTCTACTTTCTGCTTTCTGCAGAGTAGAAAGAAGATGTGGGTGGTGGAGTAGAAGAACTGGGTTTTAAGGGTTTTTATTATTATTATTATTATTATTATTATTATTATTATTTTATTTTTTGTTTTTGACAAAATTGGTTTTTATTTTCTTGCTCAATCTTCTATTCAATATTTTTTCCCCTTCAAGTGAGAACATATGCTATTCAACCTTTTTGATTCTTTTCTAAACTGTGAATTATTTTTCAAGGAATTTCATATAATAAAAAAAGGAATATACCTTAGAAGGTACTATTCTTAACTAGTATACCTCATAGGGTTAATATGTTTATTTTTAGGATTTTTTAGATAAATACAACCATATGAATTTAAAGAATATATAAAAATATTTGAACATATGAATTTTCATATGATTTGGTGATGTCTATTATCGATTTTATGATAATGAAAGTTCAATTAATCTTGGTCGTAAAAAAATATACTTTTTTTTACAATGTTATAATAGTGGTATTACACAACCTCAAATTAAATAAAAATTTACGTTTACTCATATTTTTGCATGATCTTTCTATCTGTAAAGTTAAATTATACTAAAAAAACTTGAGATAAACTCATTTTATAAAACTAAGATATATAACATATTTTTACATAGTTGCTTAGACAAATTATAAGACTAGACATATATGTGGGAGAGAGTTAAAGAATCATGTAAAATTATCATATTTTTATAAAAATATTAACTCTCTTTTTTAATGTTCCTACTATAATAAATTTTTGGATAGGAAGCTTTGGGAATATTTAGTCAGGGAAAAAAAGAAATTAAAAAAAGAAAAAAAAATTCTCATAATAGTATGCGCTCCCAAGCCATATAGAAAAATAAACAAAAAGAAAAAGATGCACTTCTAAATAGTATCACAACTGAATATAAATGTCAAAGGAATATTCACATCAATCAAATAAAAGAAAATGATATATAGATAAAAGTGTAACAATTGACGGTGGTAAAGAGGACATTTAATTATCTAGACGGTATTTATGTATTTTTTTAGGCAGCGAAAATGTTACTTGGAGTTTATGCAGCATTTAGACGTTCTCCTAAGTGGACTAAACGATTTCTTAGGTTGTCTTATTTTTTTAATTTTTTTTTTATAATATACAAAACCTTTAATAAATGTAATTCTTTAAAATTTTAATTGAAAAATTCTCAAAAAAAAATAATAATTTTTTAAGACTTAAAAAATTCATTTCAAATATTATATAGTTTCAAATATTTTAATAAATAAATGTACGATAGGTTTGATTTTACCCAAACAAGAGAGCTAAATGTCCAATCAAATGTAGGCGATAGAGGACTCGAACGACTAGTCGGACACTAAACGAAACTAGATAGAAACTTTTAAACAGTAATATCACTCATAAGATAATCCAGTAAAATATAACACATCAATTCGTGAACTTATCAAGTAAGTGCTCCATTTATTTAAAATCAGCACATCTATTTTGAAGCAAAACCATAAATATGAAAATATACCACCTCATTGTTGAAGAAGATAAATTACAGTTGTTCACTTGATATTAGTATGATCATCTATGCAAAACCAAAGAGGAGAACTAGAACAAGAAGTTGGGAGGAAATCACCTTCTTTCTCATTATCGAAGCACTACCATCCTCTCTCACCGAAGCACTACCATCCTCTTCGATTTCTCACCGAAGCGAAGCACTGCCATCTCTCTCAAGTTCCGGCGAAGCCCCTTCTTCTCCGGCCAAATCTGTGAGCATCCGGCGAGTTCTGGGTCTCCCTCTCTACGAAGGTAACCCTAAATCACTGTATTACTTAGTAATTTTCAGTGCTAAGAAATTTAGGGTTTATTTGGGTAAACAAAGAATTTTAATCTGTCATTCTTATTTTACTAGTTGAGGGATATGTGAGAGAGATTATCTCTGTTGCTGCTGCTGGTAATTCCTCTTCAACTTCTGATTTTGTTCCTCGTTTTTGCTTCCTTTCAAGGTAAAGACTTCACCTTTATCTCTGTTGCTGAAGCTATTTTTATGTTTGGCCTTATCTTCTAAATTTGAGTTTTTGATCGGATAATTCTGCATAAAAAATCAGTCATATTTATGTTTTTTTTTAAATTATATATTATTATTGTTAAAATAGCTGTTTGTCTTGCTTGTGATATTATTAGTTCACCAGTTAGGCTATTGGATTGTCATTTGTATTGCAAGAGACCACCTTTCTTGTGTTGCTTTTATTTAGCTCCAAGCAACTATGTGTTTGTTGAGTAAAAGCCTAGAAGCATCTTGTACTGGTGATTGGTGAGTCTAAAATAAATCAAAAAAATGGACCAATCTCAGCTAAAACCAAAGTTTGTGGACACAACCATAACTATTGCATTACAAACATCAAAAATCTATAGATTTGATCAAAATTTTCAACATTAGAACGCTAGAAAACAAGCAGTCACTTTAAATCTGAACATATCTACTATTAACAAAGAATACATAAGTATGTGACAAAATTAAAATCGTTAGGTTCAATTATACACTTATATAATATTCAATAATTAAAAATTAAAAAGACTTTTAAATAATATTCAATAATTAAAAATTAAAAAGAGTGTATCCTTTTCCTACAGCTAATCGTAAAATCATCCTTTAGAGCTGCCATAATATGATTGAAGGAACAAATAATTACTTTGTCACACATAACATTAAAAAGATACTTAATTTGTTGTTCTTTCGCGGTAGCCTTATGCCAGGGAATCGATTTACTACTTTACAGATTTCTTGAAGATATTGAGCTGTGTAGTAAAAAAGAAAAATATTTACCCATTACAACTTACAGCAGCAGTAGAGCTAACTATTAATCCCATTTTATCATCAACTAACATAAGTAATACAAATATTACATCATCTTATATTTTGAGAGTTCATTTATTTTAGAGTTTATTTTTTTATAATTCATCATTTTTGTATAATATATGTAACGAGTCCTTGAAGTTTAAGTTATTTGTTGAGTCCTGTTATGCATTACGATAAATTTGTGTTAAATTACAAATTGCGAAACATATAATGAGATTAGATAGTATTATAATTTAGTTCTATAATTTTTTATTTTATCATAATTTACGCACATAACGCGTATATGACCGAGTGGTAGTATATATAATCTTATATTGAAAAATGAAAATTGAAAAGAATTTATCATTTGTTTATAAATTTAAATATAAATTTTTTGAAAAAATTAAGGAAACGTTTCTTTACCACTCCAGTTTCTATATTTTGGGGTGTCTATTTCCACCCCCTCTTTTAAACTCGACCCACTCCTATATGTCAACTTTGTCAAGCCAGTGACAAAAACACCCCTCTCCGTCGACAATCATCGTCGGAGTAATCTCAACAATAAATCACGACATCCCAAAAAATTAATAGATCTCCCTGGAAAAGGACAAACTTTTATCCCCTCACTTTCATCTCCTATCAAAATCTCTCGGGTAAGCATTCAAATCGCTTCATTCCTTTAAATTATGAATTGCTTGTTACAATTTATTAAATTTTTTTTTTTGTTCTGTTGAATATTATAGGGTCCTGCTAGATGGCATGGCTTATGATCATTGTTTCAGTGATTGTAATCTGGATAGCTTCTCTTTGCAAAATTCTCCTAGCATCTTGCTCCCCTACCAAGTCTAATTTCTTAATTAATGCTGGTATGTAATGTAACCCCTCACACTATTTAGTTTTGTAGTTGAACGATTGTTATATTAAAATGCTTGTTCTGTTAATATCAGGTGGAGCTCTTCGCAAGCGAAACGTTCTGCTGGTTATTGCCCATCCTGATGATGAGTCCATGTATGCTTAGACTATTTAAATTTTGTCGAATTTTTCTAGTGGTTTTAGTTAATTTATTTTGTTTTTTTTTTCTATTTTTTTGTATGCAATTTTGTTTTTGTGAAAGTTCAAACTGAAATTCTGTTAGAGGTAGTTTAAAGATTAAATCTTGAATGTTATATGGATGTAGTTGTATAATATGTCGTAAATGATTATATTTTTCTGTTCATTGCTTAAACTAATTGAATTCAGCAGTGTCTTTCATATATAGAGGACGGGGTCAGTTTTCATTTTTAGGGCCGTGCATTTGTTGGGACAAAGACTTAATTCAGACTCCAGCTGCTCAACCAACTAACTAATGAGTTAGTTAATCGATTTGATGAAATAATAATAGTGATTAGAGCTGATTCGGGGATGAAAATTGGTGTTTGTCAGCTGAATTAGTGATGCAATTATGAAGAATAATGGTGAACAAGTGTAACAGTAGTCTAACACACAGATTGAGATAATCTAAGCTGTAACAGTTATGAATTAAGTAGAATATTGGATGATTTTAGGAATGAATTCAGAGGAGACTGGGAGAGATAGATAGAGAGCAAAGCTATGGTATGTTACATGGACTTGGCAACTCCCAAAAGGATCCTTAAAAGGACACGACACGGATGCGCCTAGTTTTAGAACATTTTGGTTCATTTCCTACAAATTGCCTTGTTCGACACCTGTACCCATATCGGGTACTTCTGGAAAATCCATGTAACATGGAAGCTAGGATGGACAAAACCATTTTCAGTTCTGAAGTTAGTTCACATATTACATGCTTTTAATTTATTTTATTGGAGTTCTAAAACAAGGCCCTAAGCTAACATCAACCACCAGCATATTTAAGATATCTTGCATCAAACTTGGGAAAGTAGAAAAATTGTACTAAAATATCTAACCCATGTGCCCACATTTGCTAGAATCTTCTAAATTAACAAAGTAGTCCTTAGGTTTCATTTATATTGAGTATCGTGATTTGATTATTAACTTAAAAACATGTGAGTTTATGTTATTGTTTGAAAGCCTTGTGGTGTTTTTCTGCAGGTTCTTTACTCCAACAATTAATTACCTGACTTCACGTGGGCATAATATATACATATTGTGCATGTCAACTGGTAATATGCTGTAATTGAATTCAGTTGTAGCAATATGCTTCCTGATCTTTATGCATGTTTATGAATCATTTTAGCTGTTGTTGAATTGAGTTTGCATCACTTAAAAAATTGAACAATAAGTAGTACTACATCCATCCCAATGAGTGAGTTTGTTTGACTGGCACATAATTTTGGGATAGGTGTAATTACTACTTTACTTTTTCTTTAAAAGCCACTGATAGAGATATTATAATCATTAAATAAGAGATGAATGATTCGGATTGAAAGAGCTCACTCGTTTTGGGACATCCCAAAATGTAGCTCACTTAAATTGGGATTTGGGACAGAGGGATTTTAATAAATAAACCAATAATTTAAAGCAAGTATATTCTTGGAATTGGATGTATCAAGCAATTTCCCTGTTAACAGCCCCATGGACTTGGGTAGTAGGTTCATTCCAACTATGTGATGCTAATCTAGTTTGTCTACAATGCTTTCCGTCATCTTACTGTAGCAGCAGGAGGTTTTACTATTTATATTTTTCTGTACACGAGTTCTTCATCCATACTTACCTAAGAAAAAGAAAAAAAGAAAAAAGAGAATTAGGGTGAAGTTCTCTGTACAGTAGGTTGTGATAAATATGTGATGTACTAAATCACTATTGCATAATTGCACAGCTTCCAATGAGGGTTAAAGTGTTTCTTTAACACAGGCCACAAATATGGAGTATGCAGTTTGGTATAGTAAGTATATATACAGTAAAGTTTAAATAGAACCAATAGGGTCTCAGAGTGAAATTAACTTATCTGCAACTCTTCATCAGTTATCCATCGACTAAACTCGATATATGTTCTAACTTCTTTTCATTTTTGTTTTTGTATCTTTGGATCTTGTAGTAAAATGTACATGCAATACAAGCATATTCACTCCCTTATTTTATTATATGTCTTCAACTGGTAAGAGAGTTTGTATATTGTTATTATTTTTCCGTTGAAGGAATAACCTCATGGTTGCTTACTGGCTTTATTATCCACTCTCGGGCCAAGATTACTTATTCAAAAAAAGAAAAAAGATGTCATGTATTACTGGGAAACTAGAGGAGCTAGGTGATTCTTGGCAAATACAGTGATAATAAAGGTGTATAGATTAGTTGCGATTTTTGCAGGATGCAGTTTTCCAAGTTTTAGTCAGTCAGTCAGTAGCCTTGATCAATTTAAGGTTTCCAGTATTCCTTATTCATATACCATTGTATTTGTGCAGGTAATGCAGATAGCATTGGGAATATCAGAAAAGAAGAGCTCTATCAGGCTTCTGCAATCCTTAAGGTGATTCATGATTTGATATAACTATAAGATTTTGTAATCTGTCTGATATAGTCAAAAACTTGAAACCGAACCTCTTTTTCCAAGTCTTTCTCCATTGTTATAATGGATTTATTAGCCTGGTTTCAGAAACTCGGAAGAAATATTTGTGCTACTATCCTCTTGACTTGGTCCAGGGGCTAACCATAGAAAGGAATTTCACTTGGATATATGCGTTTGTTTGGTGACATTCCAATCTATTCATGCAGATTCCACTGCAACAAGTAAAGATCCTGGATCATCCAGATTTTCAGGTTACTTTCTTAAGTTTCTCTTAAAGAACTACTTATTGTGTTAATGCAGTATAATTGAGGCAAATGCTCCATATTGTTATCACTAGGATGGTTTTGGCAAAGTATGGGACTGCGATTTACTGGCTAGGATTGTTGGAGAGGAAATTGATGCTCATGCAATAGATGTGGTATGATCTAATTTCTACAATCGTTTACTTTATTGTTTCTCCTTAGATTTTTGTCCTTTCTTCTTTTGAGTTCAATTGGCATTCCATGGACTTTTATGTTTGCTTCCAGAACCTCTAGTGAATTTACCAGCCTATTGCGGCATCTTGTATAACTACCTTTGATGTTTCACTAATCCCTTTTTTTCCCTTTTCTGTGTAGATTATTACTTTTGATAGATATGGCATTTCAGGTCATTGTAATCATTGCGATGTAAATCGAGGTGTGCGGTAAGTCAATGTAGGTAACCTGAATTCTCTTCATCAATACTAGATTCTATGTTCCATGAATTCTTTATTCAATGAATAAACATATCAGATATACAAATCGGTAATGTCTGTGTGTCTAATATTCCCTCTGTACTACATAAAGTGTACTACTTCTTTTGTTGCGTACTTTTCTTTTTTCCTTTTAGAAAATTAATTCTTACATAGACACACTTCAACGTAGTATTTTTCAGCAATAAATTTTAGTCTGTAGAGTATACTGAAGAAAGATAGTCCAAAAACGATATATCTAAATATGTGCAAACCTTGGTATTTGAGGATAAAAAATCAACAAAAAAATGTAGTTTTTCTCCTTTGTTTTTTAAAATAGTGGGAGTATATATTTTCTTAGGCATGATCAGGTCAGGAAGAGAAGAACATAATTCAATTCAGTATAACATTTCCTTACTTTCTCCCTTAAGGGTATGCTTGGAACTTGAAAAACAAGGAGGAAAAGAAAGAAAAAAGGAAAACAAAAGTAAATGTAAAGAAGGAAAATACTATCGTAATGAACATTATTCTAATTATCTGTACTTTTAAAAAATCTATTGTAAAAGACAATGTTAAAATGTAGTGTAATGTGTGGTTTGGTTAATAAAACTCCAATAAGTTTTTAGTTTGTCATTTCCTTTTCCTTCTTTTCCTCGAGCTTTCTGTGTTGTTCCAAACATACCTCAAGTAACTTTTCTTTCGCATTTTAAAGAGATAGAGAGTGAATTATCTCTTTGCTAACCCTAACCCATCCATAGGCAGCATGACAGAAAGACGATCTCACTGTTTCACTTGTGCATCACATGGTATATAGAAAATATATTTTACACTTCACAAAATGGGATGATACATCTGGAAATATATTGTATATGAACACCTACACAGAAATCTAAAGCTTACGATGTAAGTCAGCTACACGAGAAATGATAATAGGTGAAACACGTTATTGCAAGCTACACTTCTCCAATCTTTCCCCACCTTAACTACTAGCCATGCCTCATGAAACTCCTCGTCATGTACTATAATTTCTGTATGACAGTATGTGTGCGTTCTTATAAGTATTGTATTCCTATATCATGAGTTGAGGCTGGTTGATTATTAAAGCATGGACACTTATTTGGTGTTTCTTTTCTTTGTAAGCAGTAAGCTCATGCGTGATGCTTCACAAAGAAAAATTGAAGCTTGGGAGCTTGTATGCTTTCCTTTCCTCCTATCTTTTTTTATTTATTTATATTTATATTTTTTTTAATGTGTTTTACTGTTATTTATGTTCGTTCTTGTTTCACTATTAATGTCATGGGTGGAAATTACTTTTGTGGCACAGAGTTTAAGACTTACCACTGACATATTAGCTATAATATTTTTTATATATTATCTAAAATTTTAACTTTAGTTGTCAAACAATGAAAAAATTTATACATAATATTGTTTTTAAAAGTGTTTTTGAATGTCTTAAAATCTATGCCAGAAGCATGGTTTTGAACCACGACATTCAAAATGGAACAAAGGGAGATAGGACTTTATGAATGCACATCATTCATTACATAACCAGGAGGTTAAGACTCCCTATTGGTCTCCAAATGTTAAAAAGTATGCTACCATTGCTTGTTTTGAATTGCTAGTAATAGTGTGTCGCTAGCAAGTGACAAGCAAGGATTTAAGTTTTTCTTGTTAAATCAATATAAAGCTCTAGGCTTGGTTAGTTGGTTGAGAATTTCTGTACTCAGTTTCCAAATGATAGGTGAAGAATCTGATGGAGAAATTTAAGTTCGCTGGTCCTTGAAAGACACTCTTTAATTTGATATTATATATTTAATTACATGAGGATTGATTTTGTACTTACTATTCTCAGGTCAGTACAAACATATTGCGCAAGTATAGTGGACCAGTTGATATCTGGTTGTCCATCTTATATGCCATGAGTTTTTCGGATGGACTGCATTGCTTGCTAAATGAGCAACCCCGTAAAAGCTATGTTGCAATGGCGCAACACGTGAGCCAATGGGTTTGGTATGTACCGTTATGCTTGCACATTTACTTTTGATAAACAAAGCAAAAAAGGAGAATTGACCACTTCTTTTGGCTACTTCATTTGAATTTTCTTGTAACATTATTGCTTTTGCTCGTCTTATAAATTCGTGGTCACCAACAAGATGAAGATATTTGTCCTATTTCTGTCGAAAACATACACATCTCCAATTATTTGATTCACAACAGTTTGTTTTCTTAACTGAAGTTGGCTTCATTCTGCAGGTTCCGGAAGCTTTTCGTATCATTTTCCAGTTATACTTTTGTGAACACACTTAAGGAGATCAACAAGTAGGATATGTGAAGTTGTGGGAAAAACTGAAATACTTTTGACGTGCAGTCTTGCTTGTGTTTTAGCTGCAATAGTTCTCTAACTTGAGTTTTCTTGGCATTCAATCTGTCTTGGCGTATATTCAGCAACTTGACATATATTAAATCAAATGGAAGTGTAAATCTAGCAATGGTGTAATCAACAAGATCTTGATGGTTGTGATAGGCAGTTGTGAGGGTCTACACAGATTATCTGACAAAGTTTAGGGGTGAAAACTATTTTTTTAACGTTAGGGCTTCACTTCGGAAGCTATATGTTTTTTTCATTACTAAGACTTTGGTCACATTTGTTGTGGGTAAGCCTGTTATGCTAGCCTATGTGTTAGAATTCTAAGTTTCATGAATATGAATTTATTGAATTAGATTTTACTTTCAGTCTCTCTTTTTCTCTTACCTTCTCTGTACCTGGTGGATGGTCACAAAAATTTTCTCGCGGCTTTGGTGAAATATTTAAAACTTACACATTAAATGGATACTGTTGGACTGCAATAGGAAAAAGTCTTTTCCGTTTTGGAGGAAATTGCTATGCCATGACATTGAAAAAATAATGCCCCTTTCCCGTATTTATTTTATTTTATTTATTTATTTTAAGTGTGCTGCAGGCAATTTTTCAGTATGTGTAAAGAAAACTCCAAAAAGCAAATAAAACTCGTTCCTAGGGGAGAAGTAAATTAAATATATATTCAAACAAGCACAATTACTCATTCAAAACCTCCTAATATATTGATTCTCATTTTGCAAAATGCTGCTCGGTAACAATTTTTTCATCCTTGAGCATGAGCTGATACGGCAATTTATCAAAATTTTCATCACATGTAAATTTTGATGGTAAAACAGAAGATCAAATGAAAGAGTATAGTGAATTCTATATTCTATTGTAGGAGAATGAGATGAGAGTGGGAGGGTTAAAGTTGTGATTGGAAAAGATAACAGTTTTTCTTTTATATGTTCTATTGAATTTTTATGTGAAGAGTATCATAATATCATGCAATTAGAATGTATTTACTTCAACTCGTGGCATTAATTTTTTGTATGAAATTTTCTCTCCGTTTATCACTGTGAGTATGAAAAATACAAACACAGTTTCTGTGTGTATTATATACATATAGATACACACACACACACACACACACACATATATATATATATACACATATAATTTCACACATGCATACACCCACCCCTTTCATATTGTTGCAGCCAAAGGGTGAAAGTATGTTTCAATAAGTTGGTGCGGCAAAGCCATAATAATCATCTCTCTATCAAGGATTAAGATCCATGTCTCTATGGCTAAAGGATCCAAATGCATCATCATTTTCTGCATTTGATTGTCTCCAGTTCAGCTGTCCTGATTCTTGTCCCACCAATGATTCCGCGGATATCTCTGAACCCTCTCTACTTGCTGCTGATCTAACATACTGCTGCATCACCAGCACTGAAAATGAAGACGCGAAAAGATCTCCGATGGGCCCGAGCTCAGGGCAGTCGCACCAGTCAGCTAGCCCAGCCGTAAGAGGTGATACCACTCCTCGTCCTTTACCTACAACAAAAAGATCATAATCGCCGTCCTAAAGGGTTTTTAGACAGCATATTTAACATATGAAGTGCTGATTTATGTGGAGTTAATTTTTACTTTCGTATTTTTAAAATGAACCGCTAATATACTAATATAGCAATTCAGATTTTTAATAAATCCCGTAAAATCTGCTTGTATTTCAAAAGGTGAGTATGACCTTGAAGTATCCATCTCAAATTTACAATGTCTTTATGTTCTTTTTTCCCCAAGACAGGACTCTGGTAGTTGATATTAGTCTCCTTTATCGGTTGGCTGTTATAATTCAAGATTATAATGTGATATGCTTGTCAGCACAGTTCTTTGATTACATCTCCAAGTTCAAATCCTTACTTGATGGGTGAAGTTTATAATCTCTATATTTAACTATTGATTTCAGGTACCCGTTATGGGGCCAGTCTGCGAAAGCAGATCAAAAAGATGGAAGTATTGCAACACAGCAGATACTTCTGTGAATTTTGTGGAAAGGTATGGCATTTTATTGTCTGTCAGTCTAGTTTTAAATCATTAATGAGGATTGATCTTTAGTCGCCTATTCTTAAATTATTTTTGGCTGCATCTCTCAGCCTCATAGCTGATAGGATTGTCTTATTTCTTAATTATTATTTCTAATGTTTAAGCAGTTATGCTTATCTTTGACATATCAACTTTCGGTTACTGGTTTTAATTATTTACATGACCAAATGCAGTATGCAGTGAAGACGAAAGCAGTAGGGATATGGGGCTGTAAGGATTGTGGCAAAGTCAAAGCTGGCGGTGCATACACATTAAAGTAATGATCCTTTAGATTTTTTGTTTTCTGTCATCGACTTTTACTTGCAAGTTGCGAGTACTAATCCAAATTCTTTATCTATTTTTCTAATGCAACAGCACTGCTGCTGCCGTGACAGTCCGGAGCACAATTAGGAGGCTGAGGGAGCAAACAGAGAGTTGAGTTACCAGGAGCACAATTAGGAGGCTGAGGGAGCAAACAGAGAGTTGAGTTACCAATATGTTCAGTTCGATGCTTTTTGTCGGGTCTTGTATGCAGACGTGGTTTTTCATTAGCATTCTGATTTCGGAGACCCAGTTTACTTGATGAGCAATGGAAATTATTGGCTGATGATTTTAATTTCAATTTGATTAGAAATTTGTGATGGTTCCCTTTATGGTAATTAAATGTTTTATATCAGCTTTCTAATATCCTTTATTATTGCATAACTGAAAAAAAAAAAAAAAAACAAGCAAATATGTCGACTCTATCAAACTCCATGTTAACTGCTAATCTCTACTTTTCATCGAGTCTTCCTACATATGATATTGATTATATATGTGATAGGAAAGAATTAAGAATAGTTTCACTCTAATTTATACTATCTTATCGTTTCGTATCAGTACTGATGGGCAGCTCATTGGTACAATTTACTTCTATCAATATAGAAGTTGAGGATTTTACTGATGAGCAGCTCATTGGTACAATTTACTTCTATCAAGGATTAAAATCTTGTTGACAACAAACTCTTATAAAGACAGGTTTAGAATTTACTTCTATCAAGGATTAAAATCTTGTTGACAGCAAACTCTTATAAAGACAGGTTTAGAAGGTGACAACAAAGCGATGGAGAACAAAAAAAAAGGGTTTCATGGCTAGTTCATATATTATGATAACCAACATATATATGATTTCTTGTTTTCATTCGTCTTTTTACAATAACAAGCAGATCAATTTCCACCATTCAACCATTGTTTCATGCAGTGGCGGAACCAGAACCATATTTAAGGGGGGTCAAAATCTCTCAGTAAAAAACAATTATTTATTGACGCTTGAACTGCTTCTTTCGGCTATACGACTGAGAGGAGGCAACTGTATTCTGCGACTCTGCATAGCTTGAAAACGTCTCAAAATTTGTTCGTTTTCAATTGTTGAAAAAATATCTTTCTCAATATAAACTATCAGACTGTCATTCATCCACTCGTCTCCCATTTTATTACGCAAGTCAGTCTTGATAATTTTCATCGCAGAGAATACTCTTTCAACAGTAGCAGTCGCAACTGGTAAAACCAAAGCCAACTCGATCAATCGATATACCAATGTAAAAGTCATGTTTCTTCTTGTTTCAATCAGCTTCTTAGCAAGATTTCCCAAACCTTCGATCCCAAAAAAGTGATTATCGCATCGCATATCATAAATGTAATTAACAAGTTGATCCCCAAGCATCATGCGATCAGTCACTGAGAAATCTTCTGGATAAAGCTCAGCAAGACGAAGTAACTTATTTTTGTCAAATTTAGAGAACGAATCACTTGGATCAAGACATGATATGCATAAAAGTAACTCTGTGCTTGCTTCTGAAAAACGATTGTTCATCTCTTGAACAATTGAATCAATAACCTACATTGTAATAATGAAAAATCAATAAAAGAATATAAATTCTTGGATAGGAATTAATGAAAAAAGATTTATAGAGATTATACTTATACCTGACAAAAAATCTCAACACGATAATGATGAAAATTAGTAATAATTTGTCCATTGCGCTTGCTACGACCGCGAGATCTCATGTTGTCTTCCATATTAATTATTGAGATCATGTTCTTCTCGCAAAAAATATTAACTTCCTTCAAAAAATTCTCCCATTCTGCCTCCCTAAAATGTTGTAGTCGAGTTTTCATTACCCCAATCAATCTCACAGCATGTACAATGTTTTGATCTTTTTGTTGTAAGGCAAGTGACAAATCATTTGTGATTCCCAATAAATATTTCATCAAATGCATCACAAATACAAATTCATAATTCTCCATCTTATCAATCAAACTAATGGCTATATCGCTATTATCATCAGAAGCACCATCATCATGCACATTTTCAAGCACTTGTAATACGGAAGTCCACATAGACATAAGACGGATTATAGTTATGTAATGTGACCCCCAACGAGTATCTCCTGGCCGTCTTAAACTCGTTTCTTGATTTTTTCCTTTACCACTAACTATCTCTTCCTTTTCCAAACACTCTACGATCCTATCATGTTCAAGCTGTCTAAGTTTATCTTTCCTTTTACATGATGCTCCAGCCACATTCACAATCATAGTAACATATTGAAAAAAATCACTCACAATACGGTTGCTCTTGGCAACAGCAACAACAACTAATTGGAGTTGGTGAGAAAAACAATGGACATACCTTGCATATGGATTTTCTTTTAGAATAAGAGCCTTCAATCCATTGAACTCGCCTCGCATATTTGAAGCCCCATCATATCCTTGACCTCTCAATCTCGATAATGACAATTTATGTTTTGCAAACAATTCATCAATAGCATTCTTCAAAGAAATAGATGAAGTGTCAGGCACATGTACCACACCAAGAAACCTTTCAATCACCTCTCCATGGTTGTTTACATATCTCAAAACAACTCCCATTTGCTCCTTTATTGAAACATCTCGAGACTCATCAACCATAATAGAAAAGATGTTGTCCCCAATATCATTAATGATGGCAAGTGTAGTTTCCACAGCACAAGCACTTGCTAGTTCTTTTTGAATTTTTGGAGAAGTCATTTGATTGTTTCTAGGAGCATTCTCATTAACTACCTTGCCTACCTCTTCATTTCGTCGACTGTACCACTCAAAAAACTCAAGGAAATTTCCCTTATTTGATGAAGTCGATGACTCATCATGTCCACGAAAAGGAAAACCTTGCTTCAAAAGAAGGCGTGTGACATCCAAAGCCGCCGTTAAACGGGTGCGATAAGCAACCTCCATCTCTTGCCCTTGTGCTAGTAGTATATGTGACACACTCTGCCTTTGATTTTGAAAACCTTGAAGTTGTATTCTAGCATCATTATGAACACTATTCGAAGCACCCACATGTTCATGAAATTTTTCATTTGCCTTTTTCCAGTTGTTGAACCCTTTTTTTGTAAAAGCATCTACTCTGTTTGAATTGCTAAATAGATAGCAGCAAAAGCAAAATGCCGCATCCTTTGAAATGCTATACTCCAACCATTCAAAATTTTTAAACCAAGCGGGCCGAAAGCTTCTCTTCACGTTAGAAAAATATTTTTGAGGATAATTATGGGCAATTGGTTGACATGGACCTCTAGTCAAATACTCCCTTCGAACTTGATCTCTAATCACAATATCAAAGTCTTCAATTGATTTACGTAACCCCGGATCACTAACAATATCATTCAAATTGAACTCCACACGTGAATTATTTATACCACCACTTGCTTCGGAACTTGGTAATTGATTATTAGAAGAATCAAAAGTTCTTGGTCGCTTAATCAAGTATTTATCCATAATCTAGAATAAATAAAAATATCAATTACTAATCAATAATTTCAACAATTTAAACATTTCATAATAATTTCATCATTCATCAATTCAATTATTCAAAATCAAACGGTTCATCATAATTTCATTTTCATCAAAACATCAACTAATAACCTTATTCAATAATTTCAATTATTTCACAAACAATTTATCATAATTCATAAATATACCATAAATTGATAAATATACAATATTAATTCAAATATTCAATGAAAATAACACAATCTCTAATTCATGGCATAATAAGTTAATAACTAACAAATTCTAAATATCTAATTTAAAAAACCTGGCGGCTGGAGAGAGAAAGGGAGAAGTCCCAAGTCCACAAAAAAACAGAGGCGGTACAGGCGGAGGCGCAGTAGCTTAAAGGCTTAAAGGCTTAAAGCTTAAAGGGAGGCTGGAGAGAGAATTAGAGAAAGGCAGTGAGCAGTGTACCAAAAACATAGGCAGAGGCGGAGGAGTAGTCTTGTTCCTGTATTAGGTTAAACTTTAAAGCTTAAAGTTAGTTTTTTTTTTTTTATCCTTACATGAAACGACGTCGTTTCATGTAAGTTAAAAAAAAAAAAAAAAG
Source organism: Aralia elata (assembly GCA_034770075.1). NCBI lineage: Eukaryota > Viridiplantae > Streptophyta > Magnoliopsida > Apiales > Araliaceae > Aralia > Aralia elata. The sequence continues at coordinate 28,036,069 of CM068381.1, forward strand.
CTTGCAGCGCTGAAGAAGAAGGCGGTTACTGGCGAGGACTGACTGAGGGGCGGCAGGTGGCAGCGGGAAGGCATTCAAGGCAGCGGCAGCAGAGGTACCAGGGTCGTTTGCCCCCCCGACCCCCCCTAGTTCCGCCTCTGCCCCTCATACCTCCCACTCATATAATAGTAATAAACCCCACTTCCGGAACACTTTCCCCTAATTCACCCTCCTAAACATCCCCATTTCTATGAACTTGCACCCAAGACCCCGAATTCGGCCTTTTTTCTGATTTGGGCTTTGACCCAATTGACCAAACAACTGGTGGGTGAAACTTTGAGGGAGTTTTTGATGATAAAGACTGGGCAAGAAGTACTCGAATTGAAGGAGGAAAAGGGGCAGAAAATTTCAGGGAAATTAATATAACAGCTGAGAAAATGATCACAAACAGAAAATGAGGAAAATGATTTGAGGAGAAAAAGTAAAGAGAAGGCAAGAAAAGAAGAGAGGATATAAGTAAAGAGAGGATATAAGTAAAGGGTGGTGAATGAGTTTTAATAGTATAGTTTTGGTGGCTAAAAGAGGTTCAAGAAATGAAAAAGAACAAGGAAAATATGTGTAAGAAAAGAACAGGTAAACAATTACTCTAGTAACACGTGGCAGAACTCTTAGAATCCTAGGGCCTTCTTGAGTATCTAGGGTCCAGAAGAGTCTTCTCGAGAGTCTTGAGGGCAGAGAGCACCCCCTTTCTATTGAAATGGGGGGAGTATTTATAGAATTTCCTGTAGAGTGATCATGTGCCCAGCACATGTCTAGGTAGTGTGCCAGACATGTGACCTCAGGGGAAATTCTAGAAATACCCTTAGTTACTCGAGTAATGCCTAAATCGTCCTGTTCTTCTAGCCACCAAACCAATCCCTCAACCAATTCTCAAAATAAGTCGTTTCCAGGAGTCTTCTGCCTCGGAACTCTTGGAAGCTTCTCTTAGGTCTCATTTATTCATTTCTGATTTTTCTGTTATTTTATTTAATCTTATTATTTCTTTTTTTAGGTCATACGTGGACCCTAACTTGTGTTGGAGCTCACTTATGTGGACCCTAATATGTGCTTGGACTCACATTTGCCCCATGCACGTGAGTCAATCTTTAGAGTGGCGATCATGCAAAAGAAATCAAGCCGTATTTAAAAGACCTAGAGGGCAAGTAGGCCAATAGGGGGCACATATGATGTAGGAGCCAAGTTTAGGCCAAATATAGGAGGCAAAAACTTTAGTAGCTTTGTGAAAAATGATTCCCCAAAAAGCGGATCATGTCCCCTTGCTTTAATCCTGTTAATGGAATAATTGGGTTAGAGATAATAAGTCTGAGAACTTTTGTGGGACCGACAAGGAAAGGTGAAAATAACAGAGGAAACTAATTGCGGGTCTGAGGAGTGGCCTATAAATAACCCTTCATGGAGTTGTGCATTTCTCAAAGTTAGAAGTAAGAGAGAGCAAGAGTAAGTTAAGGAAAAAGAATAAGAAAGTGAGATAGTCACAGACTTCAAAAGAAATAAAATGTCAGGAGATGAAGCACTTAGAGATATTCCAGTAGTTTGGGAGGAGCCGATACCGGCGGAGTCTGTATTCCATGGCAGCTCCTAATCCCAGAAAAGGGCTGATATCAGAATTGATAACCAGCAATGCTCAGTTACAAGATAGGATACGAGAATTAGAGGATAGACTAGAAGAAGTCCGGTTGGAGAAGCAGGCTGTGGAAGCCCACTTAGAAGATGAGATTTTAGAGAAGCTGTGATCGCAGGACCATGAGCAGGATCTGGAAGAAGAAGTGAGAAGTAAAAATAGGAAGATAGATCGGATGAGGTACGCCTTTAACAAGCTGGTCGGGCGTATTCAGGATAGGGTATCTAATTACCCTGAGGAGGAGGATCACGTTGGACCTACCATCAGCAGGGACCAAGTATTGCTCATTACAAAGGAGGAGCAGGAGGAAGCTTTTGAACGTGGTCTGGGAGGTTGAAATGTAAATGAAGTATATACATATGTTATATATATATATATATATATATATATATATATATATATATAATAGAAATAAGTAATCCCAACTTTGAAAATATGGGATAAGTATTTGTAAATCCCTACTTGTGTAGTATTAGAGGGATATGTTATGCCAAGGGATGTACTGTTTAAATGTACTACGAGACGCATATTAATATATTTATATTATGTGCCTTGTGATGATTATATTTTATAATAAATATTTTTTGAAAAGTAAAAAAGAATGAAAGGAATTGAAGATGATTAAAAATTTAAAATATGTGTGACTTCATGGTGCTTATATAAAAAAAGTTTTTTTCTTCTTCGAGAAAAGTCGTAAAAATACTATTCACACGTATAATACGAAATATTAAATACGCGTATAATACGAAATACGCGTATAATACGATGTATTATACGATAAAATACGATATTAATGTGAAGTATAATACGAGGTATAATACGAGTAGACTTGTGGTTAACTTCATGCTATTTGTGTTTGGTTCTGTTAATGTTATCAGGATTTTGTCCCGGTATCCGAATGTCATTATCGCCTCTTTTTGTGTTCAGATTGTCGATGATGATGATAAGGAGGATGATGATGTTCCCATTGGGTTGCTTATAGGTACCTCAAGAGAGGTAGCAGCTTCCACTACTTGTGATCCTCCCCAACCCATCACCATTGCTATCAAGTCCTCGTCACCACGGGATGATCGCGTTAGTCTTGATGTTGAGGATTCTTTATCTGATGTGAGTTCAGGTGTTGCTATGGGTGGTACAGCTCCCTTGTCACGTCATCCCACAACATCTCCACATAATAGCCTTGAGGGTACCAGTGGTACCCATGCTGATGCCGATGATCTTATGGCCACGAATTCTCCGTCTGCGAGGGAGAATCCTTCAGAGTCTGTTGCTGTTGATATCCATCTTCCTTCAGAGCCTATTGTTGTTGATTTCCATCCTCCCCAGAAGGATTCTGCCGAAGCTTCACTTGTCAGGGAGGGTACAATTATGAGCTCTTTGGGTGGGGAAGCTAACATTCCAGTACCCACATCATCTCATGACTCATTCTCTATTGACTACCTTGTGGGTATCATAACTTGTCTTCTTAAGTTTTTTTTTCTTCGTCCTAATGTGTTATGTTTTATCATTTTCTTCTTTTTTTTTTCAGAGGGAAAAGATGAAGAATATATCTTTGCCTATTGAGACACTTGCCTTATTCGATTCCCTTTATTCTGATTCTGCCACGTCGCTTTTTGGTGACCTTGGTTATCCACCTAACAACCAAGGTCTCATAGACTTACTAGTAGTCTTGCAGCCATCGATTCCTACAACTCTTATCTCAATTGATGTCATTGTTGCTTCTAAAGTGGCTGCTACTAGAGCTTCCTTTCATCCGACCGTAGCTCTTGTTCCTTGGAGGGGTTTTCAGGTTTCTTCTTCTAACCAGACAAGTCTTGAGCGTCTCCTAGCTCAGTTCCCACATATGTTTGATCGACTGCTTATTCGCGGGGCTTCTGCCCAAAACTTCTTTCTAGATCGACTTGCGAGCCTTGTTCTTGAGATGCACGGTTTATCTCTCCATTCTTTACGAGCAGAAGACTTAGACAGGTTTAGTTATGAGGTTGATGACCTCCTTGCTATGGGTTTTGACATGTCTCCCTTCCGTGCTAGGCTGGATCTCCTTACTTCCAGTTTGCGTATTGTTGCATTACGCTCAGAGGTGGTTGTGTGTCAGTATGAGGATAACTCATTTGCAGTACAACTTTCAGCTTTTGAAGAAGCCGCCAATAAATTGAAGACCCAACTTCATAATTTGGAGTCACGGCTTTGAAGTTTAGAGTCAACTGCCCAAGATGTTAAAAAATTGAGGGCCACAAATGCGAGGACTCGGGACACGGTCATCGCTAACATAGAGGCCTTAGCCCTGCCGCCTCTTCAGTTTGATATGTCATGACCTTTAGATCATGGCTTGTTGTAGTTTTTTTTTTGTTTGTTATTTCCTTTAAAATATGAAATTATCCAAGTATAAGTGAAAGTATGACATTTTATTGATAATTAGATTGCTTTTAACGAAAAGCATAACGTTTCAAATATTCATAATAATAATAATAAATCTTGCTTTTTATCGAAGAAAGTATGACGTTTGCCACTTTTAAAGATAAAGTGTAACTTTTTCGGGTTTGGGGACTTATAATCAGATGTCTCGATTACTTTTAAAGTTGAAAGTATAACTTTGAGGGCTTATGGTCAGGTGTCTCGATTACTTTTAAAGTTGAAAGTATAACTTGTCAAGTCCGAGGGCTATAAAGTCAGGTGCCTCGGTCACTTTTGAAGTTGAAAGTGTAACTTTTGTGATAACTATCTCATGTGTAATATTTTTTTACCCATTTCAAGTTTAGTGGGCCGGAGATAGCATCTGATCCCACACGAGATATTTTGCAATACCCACTTTCAGAGATCTCTCGTACCCTATACGGGCCTTCCCATTTGGGGTAAAATTTGGTGGTTGGTGTTCCCCTCATGACTTGACTCACTGTTTTGAGCACCAAATCTCCCATTAGAATTTGTCACGGTACTACTGCAGTATTGTATTGTCGTCGCAATCTTTCATGGTACCGTTCCAATTTCTCTTTGGCTCTGTCTCGGAAGTCAGCTAAGGCCTCCAGGGCTGCTGGTTGTTTCTCTTCCTCAACTAAACTTCAGAGTCTCATCCTAGCCGAAGGGATTTCTATTTCGGTGGGCAAGATAGCTTCTTCTCCATAGACTAGAGCATATGGGGTTTCACCTGTAGGCTTTCTTTTTGACGTTCGATATGCCCATAATGCTATCGATAATTGTTCTGCCCATGTCTTCGGATGATCGTCTAGGGTTTTTGATAGAATCTTGATCAAGGTTTTGTTTGTGGCTTCTGCTTGCCCATTACCTTTTGGGTAGTAGGGTGATGATTTGTAATGTTTCACCCTGTGTCTTTCCATCAAATTTTTGATGTCTCTATTGATGAAAGGAGTTCCATTATCTGACAGAATGATCTTCAGGATCCCAAAACGACAAATAATGTGTTCCTTAATGAAGTTCGCCACCGCTGGACCCGTAGCCTTTTTAAAAGGGATTGCCTCTACCCACTTTGTATACATCTCAGTGGCCGTCAAGATCCATATGTTACCTTTAGAATTAGGATGAATGAGACCTATAAGATTCATTCTTCATGTATGAAAGGGTCATGGTGTTGCTATGGTCCGTAGGTCCACAACGGGAGCATGAATCAGATTCCCGTGGATTTGGCAGATGTGGCACTTCTTGACAAAATCCAAGCAATCTCCTTCTATTTTCGGCCAGTAATAACCATGATTAATAAGTTATTTGTACAACTTGGCTCCCCCTTGGTGCTCGTCTTTATGCATTTGAATGACCAAATCTTTAGCCTCTCCTACTTCCAAACACCGTAAGGGCTTGCCATTGAACCCTCTTCTAAACAATTCTCCATTTTGCAAGAAGAATCGTTGTGACTTCCTCTTTATTATGATTGTGTCCTTCTTTTCGGAGGGCAGATTGCCGCTTTGTAAAAACTCCATATAAGAGATTCGCCAATCCGCTATATCATCAATGAAGGCGCATTCCTCCTCTCCAGGGTATTCTTGGCATGAAACACATTATCGTTGAAGTGTATCTGCTTCCTACTTCATTTCAGGCCAATAATACCCTTGGCGCTGCAACCTGCGATACAGCCCAATGTCGGCCAAGCCGCAATTCTCATTATGCACTTGATGTAAGACTTTATCCGCTTCTTTCCTCCACAAGCATCGTGTCAAGACACCATCTACTTCTTTGTGATACAAGACTCCCTTGATGTTGCTGTATTTCTGAAGCTCCACTGGTGATATTGTTCCCTCCTTTGTTTGCAATTGATCGGAGATATCATGTCTCCAATCATCTGTTATATCTTTGGGGAACAAATCTAAGACCGTAGTTGGGAGGGCTCTTTTTATTACCTTCATATTTAGGTCTTCTCCTTGGACAAACACTCGAGATGTTACAGGTGCCAATGCGTTAGGTTGTTTGTTTCGTCCTCTCGGCACATACTCAATCACCACCTTCTTAAAAACTGCCAGTATCTTCTGTGCTATAGTTCGATATGGCACCAAGATAAGTTCCTTTACTGCAAATTAGCCTCTTATTTGTTGTACTATCAGATTTGAATCTCCCTTTACTTTAAGGTATTTGGCCCCCAACTCTTGAGCTGCCAACAATCCTAATATAAATTCCTCATATTCTGCTTCATTATTTGTGCAAAGGAAGTCCAATTTATATGACAAAGCCACTTCTTCTCCTTCTTTTACAGTCAGCACTACTCCTGCTCCGCCTTTACCTTCTGCAGATGATCCGTCGAAAGTCAAATTCCACCATTCTAGGTCTTCATCTATTAAGTTGACTGCTTCCACTTCTCCATGTAGAAGATCCTCGGAGGGAGGTTCATATTCTCCATTTGGAAATTTAGCTAGCAGATCTGCCAAGGCTTGACATCGGATAGCCTTCGGTGTCACGCATTTGATGTCATATTCTGAAAGGATCATCATCCATCTAGCGGGCCTTCCTACTAATGCTGGCCTAGTCAGTAGATATCTGATAGGATCAGTTCTAGTTGCAATCTTCACTTCGTGCGCCAGAAAGTAATGTCGCATTTTCTGCGCAATGAACATCAATGCTAAACAATGCCTCTCCACCTGTGAGTATATGGTTTCCGGTCCTCTGATTATCCGACTAATGTAATACACTGGTACCTCTTCTCCATCCACCTCCTGCGTGATCAATCCGCCTATAGACTTCTTGGTAGATGTGATGTATAACTGCAACGGGATTCCTCTTTGTGGTACTACCATTGTTTGTGCCGAAGCCAAAATTCTTTTTACCTTCTCAAAGGTCTGTTGTTGGTATTGCCCCCAGTCCCATTCTGCTTTTCCTTTTAGTAATTTGCCAAAAGGTTCTGTGACTTCTGCTAATGCTGGCATAAATCTCCTCATGTAAGAAACTTTCCCTAAAAAGCTCTTCAACTATTTTTGCATTTTTGGTGGGGGCATCTCCATAACTGCTTTTGCCTTGCTTGGGTCTACCTCCAAACCTCGATTATGCACCAAGAAGCCCAAGAATTTTCCAGCCGTCATTCCAAAGGCGCACTTCTTCGGATTCATCTTCAACTTGTACCTTCGGCATCACTCAAATACTTTCCTCAGGTCCTCCACATGAGTTGTCGCCTTCTTGGATCTTACTACTATGTCATCCACATAGTCTTCTACTATATCATGAATCATGTCATGAAATATAGCATGCATTGCCCTTTGATAAGTTTCCCCCACATTCTTCAACCCGAAGGGCATTACTACATAGTAGAAATTCCCAAACGGGGTACGAAAGGTCGTCAACTCTGCATCTTCTACTGACATCTTTATCTGATTGTAACCCACAAACCCATCCATGAATGATATTATCTCGTGATTAGCCGTTGCATCTACCAAAATGTCTATGTTGGATAATGGGTACATGTCTTTCGGGCATGCCTTATTCAAGTCTCTGAAATCCACACATATCCGTAACTAACCGTTTGATTTCTTTACTGGTACAATGCTGGATAGCCATATTGGATGTTGGATTGTCTTGATGAACCCTACTTCTAGTAACTTCTTGATTTCTTCCTTTATTTGGGTTTCGACTTTAGGTGCATAGTTGCGAGGTGATTGCTTCACTGGTTTCATTCCTGGACTTACATTTAGATTGTGATCTACCAACTCCTTGTCAATTCCAGGCATCTCGTCGTAGTTCCAAGTAAAGACATCCCTATACTCTCGCAGCAATTTCACGAGCTCCTCCTTCTGATTAGCATCCAGCTCTTTGTTGACGTAAGTTGGTTTTAGCATTCCTTCATCTGTTGCCAAATCAAATTCTTCTAATTCATTTTGTTGAGGTTTCGGCCTATCCTCAAAGTATTCTGGAGCTGGTTCTACCTTCTGCTACACAATTTCTTCTTCTTTATTACTACTGGAGTGGGGGACACTTCCTGAGCCATTAGGTTTGTACTCTCCCTTGGGCTCTTCCCCCTTGCACCGTCACAAGCGAAACACCACCTTTCCGTCGGGTTTAACAATCCTCTCCCATTTCGTTTTTTGGCCATCTTCTGATTGTGTTGTCTGTTTGGCATTTATTATGTTTCTGGCATCTTCAGGGTTTGCTGCCCTTTTCTTTTCTCCTTTTCCTTCCTTCTCTAGGTCTACTACCACTGGCTTCTTGTTTTTAGAACATTCTCCTTGTTCCGAGGTCTTCTTCTTTTCTTTCCCTACAGGCACGAACTTATCTTCCTGTACTTCTTCCTAGCTTGCTAGTCTTAGGAAATCAAGCCTTGCAATCTGGTTCTCTCCCTCTTCAGCGACATCGTCGAAGAAAGTTGCTTCGGCGATGTGTGCCTCCTCTGGTCCAAAGGGATTCCTTGTTGCCAGTATCTTCACTTCTTTCCCCTTCCAGATAGCTTTCAGGCATTGATGAAAAACTGAGGGTACCACCCCGTAGTCATTTTGCCAGGCCCTTCCTAGCAAGTCATGATATGCTGCATCCACCTCGGCAACATGAAACGTTACGGGTCCTCGAATCTTTCTAACCTGCATGTCCACCTTGACGTGTCCAAGGGTTCGGACACTTTTGTTGGCAAACCCTGTGATGTTTGTCGGTTCTTTCATAATTCTCTTCTCTGGCAGGCCTAACTGCTTAAACACAATGTATGGCATAATGTTTATAGACGCTCCATTGTCGATGAATGCCCTCCGCACCTCTATTCCATTTATTATTGTCGTCACATACAACGGTCTGTTGTGCGGGTATCTTATCTCTCTGTCAGCTTTAGAGAAAGATATCTTGCTTTCTTCCTCTTCCACTGCCTTCACAAATCCTTTGCTCACCGCCATGCAGGTTTCTTGTGTTTCGGCTGCTTTGATGATCGCCCTGGTTGCTTCTATCCTTGCTTCCTTGGCCAACCCTATCTGGTCGAAAATTTTTCTGAATTTAGCTCCATTCATTAGCACCGTCACCTGTAGGCCTGGATCAACATCCATCATTTCTTCCATCCTTTCTGCATTCTCTATCATCTTCACTTCCGGTGCCCCACTATGAGTAATAGTGTTGCACGTTTCTTTTCCTTTGTGATTAGGCAGTGGCTTGTCATGCACGTTGCTTCCTTTTCCCAGCTCGATTTCTCCTGCCGCCGACTTTTCATGGTATATCCTCTGCAGACTATAATAATCGATAGTGGAATGTCCTGTGTATTGGTGGTATACACAGAAGTCTGGTCTTTTTTCATTTCTTCTGTCATAACAAATCTGGGCTTTGGAGGCCTCACCACTCCATGTTCTATCCATTGTTCATACAGGTCCCTAAAGGCCTTCTCACTACATGTGATAGCCTCTGGAACTGGCATCCTGGTATACTTATCCCCATGTTTTCCTTTACTTCGTTCAAAATTTCGCTCGTTCCTCTCCCTCTTGTCCCCTTGTGGTTTTGACTGAGAGTCAGCCAAAGCCACAGTTACTGTTCTCTTACCCTTCCATGTAACCGTCGCATGGCTGGTGGGCACTGTCACGATTTCTCCCAAATCTTGTGCAAAGGATGAGAGGGTCACAAATGAATCACAGGCCTTTGTAATGAGATGGGGCTTGAAGGAGTCTAAAGCACCATTGTTGCATATGCTAACCAAGTTCTTTTCCTCAATTGGCTCTGCACACTTCTGTGCTTGGGCCCTAAATCTGTCCATAAAATCTGACAGGTCCTCACTCGGCTTCTGCTTGAATCGCATCAGCTCCATAATGGTTACCTATTTCTGCACATAAAAAAATTTCTTAAAAAATTAAAATTTCTTAAAAAATTGCAATTTCAGATCATCTCAATCATGTACTGATCCCTTCTCCAAGTTGTAGTACCAACTGAAGGCACTATCCGTTAAGGTCTTGTTAAACTCCCTCATCAACAAGTTGTGGTTACTCACTTCATCATAACCTAACCACGGAGACATTAACTCCACAAACCTATCAATATGTTCTCTGGCATTCCCTTTCTCCCCGTTATACTTTGGGAACTGCGGGGGGTGCTCAATGTACCCTGCTGGGTAAGGTTGTCTCTGAATGTGTGCTGGGTAGGGTGGAGTGAAATCTAACTCCGAAGGTGGGGATGTTTGCTTGCGAAGTTGATTGATAACATCGATCATATCATCCTTCGTCACATACTGGCTTGTGGTATGGACTCTTTGGGGGGTTGTGATGTATTGATGCATTGGCAGTGTGTATGGTAAGGAGATCGGCTAGTGCACACTTGCATCATGAAAAACTTATATTGGTTGTACTTGTTGGCTTGTTCGTTGGCTATGGCTCGGGATAATCGGTATGTGTATTTGTGAAAATGCTGGGAGTGTAGTCGGGATAATGTTTGGCTGAAGCTAGCCTATTTCCAATCTAGGTTGTGGCGCGTCACCACTTTTCTGGGGCTCCAAGTTGATGATTGGAATCGACTGACTCTCTGTTGCAGGTGCAGTTTGATTCTCTTTTTTGTTGTTGTTGTCTTCCACTTCTGCTCGTTCTCCCTGCGAACCTCCTGGGAACATAGACTTGAAAGTGGGGATTTGCATCAATTGCTGGTAAAAATTTCCTATTTCCTCTTGCTTCCTCTGCATCTCCAGCATCAGAGTCATCATCATTCCCTGTCGTTCTTGTGCCTCCTTCAATGCCTTGAGCATTTCCAGCTGCACAACGTTCATGGTTGTCTGCTCCCCACTTCCTTCCTCGCCTTGTCTTCCCGTACCTGTCTGCCTAATATTTGTTTGTTGTTGATCAGCCATATATGGTGATGTTGAACTTCCTTCCGAAGCGTCTTCGAGGATGGGTTGATCAAGATCCAGATTCGCGCCTTGAAAAGCTTGGTTTGTTTGTCTTGGAATTGGATTCGGTGAAGTAATGCTTGTTGTCGGTGAAACTCTTCTTGTAATTCTCCCACTTCGAGTTGTGGGCATACCCTTTACGAATTCTACACCTCCCCAGCAGAGTTGCCAAAAAATTATAAGAAAAGAAATCGTACCTTGCTGTGTGGTGGGGTTTCGTGTTGACTAAGGAGGAGAGAAATCCATGAAGAGTACGAAATTGATTGATGAGCTGGAGAGGGGAGAAGAACAGGTAGACAATTACTCTAGTAACACGTGGCAGAACTCTTAGGATTCTAGAGCCTTCTTGAGTATCTAGGGTCCAAAAGAGCCTTCTCGAGAGTCTTGAGGGCAGAGAGCATTCAAAGGAAAATCAACCCCCTTTCTATTGAAATGGGGGGCGTATTTATAGAATTTCCTGTAGAGTGATCATGTGCCCAACACATGTCTGGGTAGTGTGCCAGGCATGTGATCTCAGGAGAAATTCCAGAAATACCCTTAGTTACTCGAGTAATGCCTAAATCGTCCTATTCTTCTAGTCACCAAACCAATCCCTCAACCAATTCTCAAAATAAGTCGTTTCCATGAGTCTTCTGCCTCGGAACTCTTGGAAGCTTCTCTTAGGTCTCATTTATTCATTTCTGATTTTTCTGTTATTTTATTTAATCTTATTGTTTCTTTTTTTAGGTCATACGTGGACCCTAACTTGTGTTTGAGCTCACTTATGTGGATCCTAATATGTGCTTGGGCTCAAAATATGAAAAAGAAGATTTTGCAGGAATGATACTAGTGGGAAAATGGTGATGATGAAGAGAGGATATAGAAGGGGAATAGGAAAGAGTTGAAGGGTTTTGAGACTTTAGAATAAGCCTTTTGTGGGGTGTTGAAAAAACGGGGGTTTTGCTTGTTGATGGGTTCTTGAAATTGAGTTCATCTTGAAATTGTTGAGTTTGATGGGTGGGTAAATTAAGGATATTTTTCTCTGGGATTTGAAATTGGGGGTGTTTTTTGGGGTTTAGTTTAGGAAGAAAGAGAGGTGGAGGAGGGTTTTGGTTGAAATTGGATTCCTTCAAGATATGAATTTCAAGTTTCTTTTGATGCATTTACATACAAATTTATATGAGGCAAATGGTGTTTTTTCCCCTTCTCTTTCTCAGCTAACTTCGTTCAACCTTTACTCTCTCTCTAGCTGTTTTTCTCTCTTGATTTTTCTCCATACATATATGTATGTGTGTATATATATTGGGTATCTTCTTTCCGTTAGGAATTTGTGTGTTATTCTCATCGATTCTTAATCTTGATATTTGTGTGTTGTAAGTGGATTTGCTGGTTCTGGGATTATATGATGATTTCTACTTTCTGCTTTCTGCAGAGTAGAAAGAAGATGTGGGTGGTGGAGTGGAAGAACTGGGTTTTAAGGGTTTTTATTATTATTATTATTATTATTATTATTATTATTATTATTATTATTATTATTTTATTTTTTGTTTTTGACAAAATTGGTTTTTATTTTCTTGCTCAATCTTCTATTCAATATTTTTTTCCCTTCCAAGTGAGAACCTATGCTATTCAACCTTTTTGATTCTTTTCTAATCTGTGAATTATTTTTCAAGGAATTTCATATAATGAAAAAAGGAATATACCTTAGAAGGTAAAGTACTTAACTAGTATATACGTCATAGGGTTAATATGTCTATTTTTAGGATTTTTTAGATAAATACAATCATATGAATTTAAAGAACATATAAAAATATTTGAACATATGAATTTTCATATGATTTGGTGATGTCTATTATCGATTTTATGATAATGAAAGTTCAATTAATCTTGGTCGTCAAAAAATATATATTTTTTACAATGTTATAATAATGGTATTACACAACCTCAAATTAAATAAAAATTAACGTTTACTCATATTGTTGCATTATCTTTCCGTCTGTAAAGTTAAATTTTACTAAAAAGACTTGAGATAAACTATAAGTTATATTCTAAAGGGTATTTTCCGCAAGCCTTTTGATATAACATATTTTTACATAGGTACTCACACAAATTATAAGACTAGACATATATGTGGGAGAGAGTTAGAGAATCATGAAAAATTATCATATTTTTATGAAAATATTAACTCTGTTTTTAATGGTCCTACTATAATAAATTTTTGGATAGAAAGCTTTGGGAATATTTAGTCAGGGAAAAAAAGAAATTAAAAAAAGAAGAGAAAAAAATATTCTCATAATAGTATGCACTCCCGGGCCATATAGAACAATAAACAAAAAGAAAAAGATGCACTTCTAAATAGTATCACAACTGAATATAAATGTCAAAGGAATATTCACATCAATCAAATAAAAGAAAATGATATATAAAGATAAAAGTGTAACAACTGACGGTGGTAAAGAGGACATTTATTATCTAGACGGTGTTTAGGTATTTTTTTAGGCAGCGAAAATGTTACTTAGAGTTTATGCAACATTTAGACGTTCTCCTAAGTAGACTAAACGATTTCTTAGGTTGTCTTATTTTTTTTATTTTTTTTACACTATACAAAACCTTTAATAAATGTAATTATTTAAAATTTTAAATGAAAAATTCTCAACAAAAAAAAATAATTTTTTAAGACTTAAAAAATTCATTTTAAGCATTATATAGTTTCAAATCCTTTAATAAATAGATGTATTAGAGGTCTGATTTTACCTAAGTAGAGACCTAAATGCCCAATCAAATGTAGGCGATAGAGGACTCGCATAACGACTAGTCGGAGGCTAAACGGAACTCAGGGCCGGCCCTAGGGTTAAGCCAATTAAACAATGGCTTAAGGCCCCCAAAATTAAGAGGCCCCCAAAATAAAAAAATTCCAAAATTTTAATAGTAGAGTCCAACTAAAAAAGCCCAATTTTTTTGATTAGGCAGTACATTCTCTTAGATTAATGCACCCACTAACTTAAAATATTATCTCCAAACTTCTTTCTATATCTTGGGCATATAATCATGTTTGATGTTTCCATTAGGAGTTTAGGACCATTACCGTTGGGTTATAATATATTTAATATTCCATTGTCTAAAATGTTTAATATTCTCTCCATTAGGACCATTGCACCCACTAATCTGATCATGCATTTATATTTAATATTCTAGTGTATAAAATGAGTTTAGGACCATTACCGTTGGATTATAATATATTTAATATTCCATTGTCTAAAATGTTTAATATTCTCTCCATTAGGACCATTGCACCCACTAATCATGCATTTATATTTAATATTCTATTGTATAAAATATGTTGCTGGACCATTCTTGGTTTTCTAAAATTCTTACTAGAATAGAATATTGTTGCCCATAACTCGTGATATCCCATATCTGCTTTCATTAGAAATTGAAGAATCTGAAGCTGCACACCTGCACATCATTTTTTCGTTGGGTGACTGACTCTTTTGACTCTTGTGGTTCCTTAGCAGACGAACGATTTCATCAAAATATCGAATCCTTTTCTATAAGACTATAAATCAATATATGTCTGGTTGCTCGTAGGTGCGGACCATGCGGAAGTGAAAAAGAAAAAGAATAGATTACTAAATCAGCATAATCAGGTTTTATTGTTCTATATTTTTCTATTTTAATTTTATTAAATTTTACTTGTTATTTGTTTTTTGGTTCATTGGTTGAAAAATATCTGTTTGTTATTTGTTTTTTGGCTTGTATCTTATTTTTTTAAGCACTATAGTCTATATGGATCCTCGAAAATATGAATCTGGGTATCAAAAACTTCAAAAAAAAGAAGAATAGAAAAATTAATTGAATCCCAAAAGGGAGCTCTTGAAAAATTTGTTACCAATAATAAAAAAAATATCACAGAAAAATTAGGTGAAAGTTCCACAAATGAACAAGAAGTTCATTTTAAAGAGTTAGAAGATAATACAATAACACAATCAAAAGATACGAATGAAAATAATCCTTGTGATAGACAATCGAAAGATAATAACAATAATCCTAATGTTAGTCAATCAAAAAATACTAATGAGAATATATCGAATGAATATATTAACGAAACACTTGGTTATAGGCCTCTAAATATTTATGATCCAGCACAATGGAAAAATATTGACTCAAAATTGAGAGATTTGTTAGTAGAAAAGGGTTCAATTAGACATAATGATTCAGAATTTCCTAAAGATGGAAACTCTAGGCATTTTTCTACTACATATTACACTCGAACTTTATTAAATGGGGAGAAATATGATAAAAAATGGCTAGTGTATTCAAATGAATTAGATCGTGTATTTTGTTTTTGTTGCAAGCTGTTTAATTCAGAAACTTATACAAATCAATTAGCTAATCAAGGAACTAGTGATTGGAGAAATCTTAGTGGTAATCTTAAAAGACATGAAACAAGTAGTGAACATATTACTAATATGTACACTTGGAGTGATTTACAAATAAGAATATTGAAAAATAAAACAATTGATAAAAGTGTCCAAGAACAAATTAATAAAGAGAAAGATCGTTGGAAAAATGTATTACAAAGAATTATTGCAATCATAAAGACTTTAGGTAAAAATAATTTGGCATTTCGAGGAACAAAAGAAAAGATTTATCAACAAAATAATGGAAATTTTTTAAGTTTAATTGAAATGATCGCAGAATTTGATCCGGTGATGCAAGAACATATTCATCGTATTCAAAAAGGTGAGATTCATAAACATTATCTTGGTCATAAAATTCAAAATGAATTGATACAATTAATAGCAAATGAAATTAAAAGTAAAATTATTAAAAAAAGTTAAATAAGCAAAATATTTTTCAATTATACTTGATTGCACTCCTGATATAAGTAATCAAGAATAAATGACTCTCGTAATAAGATGCGTGGATATTTCAACAAGTCCAATAAAAATAGAAGAATATTTTTTAGAATTTATAAAAATAGATGTCACTACTGGTTTAGGTCTTTTTAATGAACTTATAAATATAATTGCGAAACTTCAACTTAACATTAATGACATACGAGGACGAGGTTATGATAATGGATCTAATATGAAAGGAAATAAACAAGGTGTACAAAGAAGACTTCTAGAGATTAATCCTAAAGCATTTTATACACCATGCGGCAGTCATAACATTAATCTAGTGCTTTGTGATATGGCAAACTCCTGCACTAAAGCTGTATCTTTTTTTGGAGTGGTACAACGTTTATATACATTATTTTCCTCTTCAACAAAGAGATGGAATATTTTAAAAAAGAATGTACCGAGATTCACTCTTAAGCCGTTATCACATACACGTTGGGAAAGTCGCATTAAAAGTGTAAAAGCTATAAGATTTCAAGCTCCAAATATAAGGGATGCTTTGTTAGAGTTGGCAAAAAGTAGTGATCAAGATTCTAAAACAAGAAGTGAAGCTAACTCTTTAGCAAAATATGAGTTTGGGGATTTTGAGTTCTTATTGAGCTTGACTATTTGGTATGATGTGCTATTTGCAATCAATTCAGTTAGTAAAATTTTACAATCAAAAGATATGCATATTGATGTGGCTATAAATCAATTACAAACTCTTATAGATTTTTTCAAAAATTATAGAGAAATTGGATTTGCAACTGCTATGAATTCGGCAATAAAGATTGCTAAAGAATTGGAAATTGAACCGGTTTTTCAAGAAACACGTGTAATTCGTAGGAAAAAATATTTTGATGAAAATGTTGATCATGAGATAACACAATCTGTTGAAGAATCTTTTAGAATTGATTATTTCTTATTTATAGTTGATCAAGCTATTTCCTCAATTGAGCAAATGTTTGAACAGTTTCATTTATATGAAGAACTTTTTGGTTTTCTATTTAGTTTTGAAAAATTAAAATCATTTGATGATGATAGCTTGCATGATAAATGTCTTTATCTCGAAAATGCTCTCACATATAAAAATTTCATTGATATTGATGGTTTAGATTTATTTTCGGAATTAAAATTTTTAAGAGAAGTTATACAAACAGAAGAAAAGAAGAACACTTCAGTTGACATTCTGAATTATATTAAAAATCTAGAATCTTTTCCAAATGCATGCATCGCATATATAATTTTATTAACAATTCTTGTAACAGTTGCTTCTGCAGAAAGAACTTTTTCAAAATTAAAATTGATAAAATCTTACCTAAGATCGACTATGTCCCAAGAAAGATTAAGTGGATTAGCGATTTTATCAATTGAAAAAAATATGTTAGAGAAAATTGATTATAAAAGTTTGATCAATAATTTTGCATCTAAAAAAGCAAGAAAAATGAAATTCTAATTAAAAAAATCATAGATATTAATTTAATTTAGTATTGAATAGTTTAAAAAGGCCCCAATTTAAGATTTGACTTGAGGCTCCTAAAAAGTTTGGGCCGGCCCTGACGGAACTAGATAGAAACTTTTAAACACTGTATGTAATATCACTCATAAGATAATCTAGTAAAATATAACACTTCAATTCGTGAACTTATCAAGTAAGTGCTCCATTTACTTAAAATCAGCACATCTATTTTGAAGCAAAACCATAAATATGAAAATATACCACCTCATTGTTCAAGAAGATAAATTACAGTTGTTAAACTGTAATTTATATTAGTATGATCATCTATGCAAAACCAAAGAGGAGAACAAGAATTTGGGAGGAAATCACCTTATTTCTCATTATCGAATATGATCTGTACGAGCTGTAATTTAAAGGAAAATATCCCAGTAATCTCGCCTAACTAATTGGCGTAACAAATGTTATCCTAATTATACAGAGATTCACTTTACATATTAATAAAAAGAGTATATTTACACATCTAACCTTGAACAATTGAAACAATATAGCACTTGGGTTTTAAGGTTACTTTGCAATGAACCGGTGCATCCATTGACATGAGCCAAGGCTGTATTGACTGTTGCTTTAGTACCTTTAATAACAGTACTCTTGTTACATTTTAGTAAATTATTCTTATGTGTAGAAGATAAAATAAATACGGAAGCAAATTGTATTATAAAACTTCGTCAGTTGTCGCTCCTCCTCGTCATAAAACTTTGCTTGCGGAAAACTACGTTACTGCTAGTTCATTATCGAAAGAATGACTTAAAGTGGAAGTTAGTTCAAGAAAATTGTATCATGGGTTTGAATCCCATTTCCGTCCAATAAAAATATAATGTAATACAATAGTCTACGTAGTATAATAGAGTTGTAATATAATGATAATAAGTTATTACGATATATTTGTTTGGTTGGCTTTTGGTATTTGTGTGGTAATTATAATATTATTTTATTATATTTGGTTCACTAAATTATATGATTGTATGTAATAAATAAAATAAACCGTAAGTCAAAATGTCAAATCAGTTAAAATTATTATTATTTTGTATTTTATAACTTATTGCATTACAGACGTAATGAGGTAATACATCTATTGGTGGACGTAATAAAAAACATTCAAATTGGCGTAATTGTATTACGTCCGTAATGGGATAATACATGTAATAGGTGAACCAAATAAAAAATATGTCAAATCAATGTAATAGTCTATTGTTTTACGAAGTTATTACATAAATTTGACGCGAACTAATCAAATCAATGTAATAGTCTATCGTATTATATCTTATCCAAATATTAAATCAATTACATCATAAATAAATGACTCAAATTAATTCTCTCTTCACAAACTCGAGAGCTAATTATAATAATTAACGCACACACCAATATAAAGATAAAATAAAAAATAAATTACTCTCCTCTTATTAAATTATCTTAATTTGTGTGAAATTTATCTTTAATTTATAGTCTTTGGGATGAAGCGAGTACAAAGGAGGCGTTCAAATCCGGAAGCGCTAGAATAATGGTCAAGGATCAACATATCTACATGGCATTGGCCCACATGACGCAATTCATACATTTTTTTTATTCTTGATTTTTGATTAAATGCAGTTTCATAGGCAAGTATCGTTTCCGTATTTAAAAAAGATGACTAAAAATATAATTTTTTTTATTTTTAAAAAAATAAGTTAAGGTACATAAAATAAAAAGTAAGTATGTTATTTAGTGGAGTCCTTAGTATTATATAAAAAAAGTAATCAGTACTTTATATAATCTTATAGGGCCACTAAGGATAAATTTTTTTAAAAAATTAACTCTCTTCTCTTTCTTTTATTTTTCTTAATGTGTAAAAAAATATATCAC
The DNA here is from genome assembly GCA_034770075.1 of Aralia elata. Taxonomy (NCBI): domain Eukaryota; kingdom Viridiplantae; phylum Streptophyta; class Magnoliopsida; order Apiales; family Araliaceae; genus Aralia; species Aralia elata. The sequence goes on from CM068381.1 coordinate 28,055,214, forward strand.
TCCGTCCCAAATTAATTGCTCAATTTTGACCATTTTAAGTCAAAATGACTATTTTTAGAATTAATAATTAAGCATATATAAATATATTTCTAAAATTATAAAAATTGGAGTTAGTAATAAATTGTATATACTTTCTTTTGGTTATAATCTTTTCACCTATATTTTAGCAAAAATAGTAAAAAGATTAGTTCTAAAAATAGTCAATTTGACTTAAAATGGTCAAAATTGAGCAATTAATTTGGGACGGAGAGAGTATTTTGTTCATATTTTTGAGGACGGAGTAGTATATGGCATATTCTATACTATATATTCTCTTTCATACAAAATAAGTAAAAAAGACTCAATTTTACTTATATACTTAACAAGTTAATATATATATATATATATATATATATATATATATATATATATATGACCTTGCATAAAAATTATGCAACAAAAAAAAATCAATTTAATTACTCACTTAACAATATAACTGTGCGATTAAATTTGGAAACTAAAGGAGATGGGCTTATAAATTATTGAGAAAATGATAATGTTTGGAGTTTTAAATTTTTAGTGAGCTTCAAATGACATGAGTTAAGTAATTAATAAGGGGAATTATTGATCGATTGTCTAATGTGCGGGATGATATTTCTTAACTTAATGATATTATTGAGAATTGTCGCTTGTTAATAGGTGACTTTGAGGATATTGTTAATAATATTCGTTGGACTAATAATAGAGTAGCTCATGAACTTTCAGAGCTTATTTAATCTATGGTGTTTCAAATTCTTACTATTGGATGAATGTAATTTATTTTAGCATTCTTCCTTTAGTTTATCCAATGGTTATATATATATATATATATATATATATATATATATATATATATATATATATATATATATTCATCCCCTTTAATATTTCCATGTCTCAAAAAATAGCATTTGATGTCCCTTTTATATTTCGTATGTCTAAAAAATTAGCCTACTTTTGATTTGTTTTAAGTAGCTAAGTGTGAGTTTATTTTTCAAACAAAATTATTTTTAGTTTTTTATTTATTCTATATTTATGATGATTATAAAATATTTATTGAATTTTAATTTAATTTATTATTACTATTAGAATGACTACAAACTTTGCTCAAACAGACAATTATCAAAGATTCACAATTGAGTGTCAGTAATATATTTTTTTTTGTTGGTATTTTTAATTTAATATTCAATTTTTATATAGTTTTTAAATTTAATATTTATTTTTTTATTTTAAATATTTCGCATTTATATATAGTTTTAGTGTTTAAGGAATTCTATCTAAAACAAAATTAGTAACTAAAGTTTAATTATTAATATATTTTGTAATATATAATATATTTTTTAATATTAATTATTATGTAATCATAGTATTTTTTTTCTATATTTTTAATATTTAATTATTTAGAGTTCAATGACTAAAGTAAAATCTTAAACATATTTTTAAAGTTAAAATTTATTGTATGACTAAGTAACTAAGGTAATATATTTTGTAATATATGTAATATGTTTTTTAATATAAGTTGTTACTTACTCATAATATTTTTTTTATATATTTTAAATATATAATTGTTTAGAGTCCAAAGTTGAGTTGAAACTTAACAAAAGTAAAATCCTAAATATGTTTTTAAGTTAGAATTATTCTACGAGTAAGTAACTAAATGACTTTTATAAATACTAAAATTGTTGTAAAATAACAAGTTACTATTTAGTCATAATATTATTTTTTATATTTTTAATATAAAATTATTTAGAGTCCTAAGTTTTTAATTGCAGTCTTTGAACATGTCAATGTCGATTTAATAGTAAATTCTATATCAAAGAAGTTCCATGCTAAATTGAAATCGAACTGGACGGGATAGATGGCCAACAGCTTAGGGAATTTATTGTGATGAGGATAAATTAAAGGGCTTGCTAGGGTACACTGAAAGTTTGTTTTTGAATGATTGAATTCGAAGTGTTTTGTTGGCACTCTTTTTATGAGAAGGAAGCTGATTTTTCGTGGAATTTGCTTTGGTGAAGCTATTGGGTGTTGAATAAATTTATTCAAGGTTTTAGTTCCATAATTCTTTTTTTTTTTGATGATATGTAATTCTATAGTGGCCTTATCCAATTCTTATAGATTTGTCGATCATGTAATTTGTTGGGTGTTAATGAAATTTTATTTTTTTTTGCCGATAAAAAAAAAATGTATAAGTTCAATTTATTGAAGCTTAACATGGTGCTATTGTGATTTAGTACGCTGTTGTGGTTGTTCGTGAAGTTTTGATAATTAATGGGTTTTAATTTGTAATTGATTGGCGGATGGATTTGGTAATTTATGGATGTGGAGATGAGTTTTAATTTTAAGAATATAAAAAAAGTTTTGGTTCTAGTAATATAAATTTTAGGATCAAAGACAATACAGTTTTGGATTTAGTTAATTTGTTTTGTAAGATAGTTTTAATTTCTAGTAGCATAAAAAGAATTTTGTTTCTAGTTAAATTTTAAACTTATACCAAAACTATATACCAAGATCAAAAAATTAAGTTTTGTCTATTAATATATATGTATATAGATAGAGATATTGTTAAAAAAATAAAAATAAAGGGACACTAACACGCAAACACATAAACTTACATATGAATCGGTTAGTATCCACGAAGCGGAATCGGTTGAACCGAAATGCCAAATCTACTAGCAACGTCAGACGCTTCTCGTCAATATGAAGTTGTTACTAACAACTATGCGAACAAACTTAGGTGTTCACACCAAGTATACCCAAGCCTATTGATTGAAGCTTGAAAATACTAGAGAAAGAGTATTTAGGAGAAAACTATCTAGAAAAAATAATACGTTATTTTTCCTTACCCCTGCACTCTGCAGGAATCAATATTTAACGATAAATCCAATTAATATGGGATAAGTCTACTACTGAATAAATTAGGAGATTTATCTCATATAAAGTCTTAACCATATCACGTATTATCTAAAATACTTCCAAGTGATATGTGACTCTTCCAATTCTAATTAGGTTATCCAATATCCATACCCAAGTGGATGTCCATAATCCATGGGTTCGACCCAGATCAATTACTAACAAATATAGATACAGATGTTTGTTATTTGCCATTACTTTATAAAATAAAATAAAAGTAAACTGCCATAAAATCTGATAACTATATTAACCTAATTTATATATTCCTTTTATACCATTCCTCAAACTTTTCTAGTGTACTTTTGATTGAATGAGTTGGTGACTTAATGGTATTTTTAAGTAATGTGTTAACAATGTTTAATAACAAAATAGGATTAATCTTAGCGATATTTGTAAAAACACATACAAGAGAAATTAAAAATAAATATTTTTGGAAAGAGAAAAACTTGATATATTTAAAATAATTCTACACATACCTAAACAAAGGTCTAAAAGTAGTAATCATCTGATCCTGTTGCCAGTTCCAAAAGACAAAAGCAAGAAAACAAGCAACAAATCTACAAGATCTATGAATCAAGTCAACGAATTCATCTATATAGTCAAAGCCTCAACTTTTAACTACATTATTTGATTTTTAAACTCTTTTAACTGCTTATTTAGATAGATCTTCTCCGAGTTAGGTTTAAACGGATATTTTAAATTAATAAACAGGTCCATTTTGTCGTCCAGTTGCCATTTATTAATCTGGGTAGATTAGCAACCAAATATGAGAATAGGTACAATTAGGGGTGAAAATCGATTCAAGTAGTTTGGTATCCGATTCAGATTCGACCCGAAAATATGATCCGAGACTCGAATTTGGTTGGCATCCGAGCCGAATATGAGCCAGGCTCGTTTTTAGGGTCATAATACTGAACTCGAATCTGAGCACAATACCGTTCGCTCGTTTTAAGGTTCGAGCTTGCCTGTTTCATTTGATCCATACTCGATCCTTCCTCGATGAACCCTACTTGTTTAGGGGTTCGATACTTACTTGATCGTTTAGTATCTAATAAAGCAGGAAAAGTAAGTAGTGGGATGTATTTCCCAAGATAATGCTTGATAATTGAATGGTGCTAGAAGGTAGTGGGATGTTCAGTATATACTTTAAATTTAAATGCATAGCATGTTTCAGTATTCTTCCGCGTGCTAACTTAGCAACTTTCAATGTGCAAAATTCTGGGTGGATATTTTTGTTAATGTAAAGTAATATATATATATATATATATATATATAATATATATATATATATATATATAGTATACATAGTGGACCTTTTAATTTTTGTCACAAGATGTGGTCTATGTGGATGTTACAGGACGTAGTGGACATTGGACCTTTTAGTTTTTGTCACAAGATGTGGTCCATGTGGATGTTACAGGACGTAGTGGACATTATATATATATATATATATATATATATATATATATATATATATATATATATATATCTATATATATATTGAGAGATAGTGAAAGAATGTATATGTAAAGAAAAACATTAAACATCTGCTGAATTTTTTTTCTTCTATTTTTAAAGTTTAGTGTTAGACAAATCATGATAGGTAAGAAAATAATTATCTAACTAAGATATAAAAAGAAGTGGAGGGAATATTTTAACTTAATGGGTGCATTAGCCCAAGAAAGTGTAGCATTATATTAGGGAATAATTGTCATGATTAAAACCTAACACCATCTTCCATTCTTCGGCTCTTCATCTCTGATTCTCTTCAGACTTATAACTTATTTAATTCAATGGAACATGTTGATGCTTCTGGTATATTCATATATATTAATTGATTTATATATGTATAACTATAATATTTTGTGCATGCATATGTTATATTGATTCAAAGTTATTTGTTATTCTGATTATTGTTTTGTTTGTTTGTTTAAGGTGGTAATAATGAGATCATAAGCTTGATTGACCATTTCAAGTGCCAAATACTATAACTGAAAACATATCTCAAGTTACTGATGGTCAAGTGCTTAATTCCTCTGATTTTGGTGATTCTCAGCCTAAAAATGCTACTGAGATTGAGGTTGAAGTTGAGCATGAAAAAAAAAAGAAAAACAAAACCTCAAAAACATGGGAGGAGTTTATTGTTGTGACATTAAGAGATGGAACCAAGAAGGCTGAGTGCAAGCATTGTCGTACAAGGCTTGCTCTTCAAAATACTGGTTCTACCAGTCATTTGAATAGGCACATGAACACTTGCTCTATTCGGTTAGCTTCAATTTCTGGTTCTGGAACACCAAAGCAGCAGGTATTGTCTTATCCTACTTTAGAAATGCAAGGTAAAACTGGAAAGTTGAATTTCTTCAAGTATGATAAAGAAAAAGTAAGGAAAATTTTTGCTAAGATGATATGTGTGCATGAATACCCTTTTCGTATGATTGAGCATGAATTTTTCATACTATTTTTGAAAACTTTGAATCCAAGATTTGATCTCATTTCTAGGGTGACAGTAAGGAATGACTGCATGAAGCTTTATGGCTTAGAGAAGAAAAAAATTAAGACTTTGTTTGATGGTATTAGTAGAATAAGTTTAACATCTGATTTGTGGACTTCTAATCAAACTATTGGTTATATGTGCCTCACTGCTCATTTTTTGGATTCTGATTGGAACTTGCATAAAAGGGTTATCAATTTTTGTACCATGGCACCTCCACATACTGGTCTTATGATCTCTGATTCTATTTTGCATTGTCTAGCTGAGTGGGGAATTGAAAATAAAATATCGACTATTACTCTTGATAATGCATCTGCAAATGATTCTGCTGTAAGGCATCTTAGGGATAATTTTACATTGAAAGGTGGCCTTTATTTTAGTGGTAAAATATTTCATGTTAGATGTTGTACCCACATTCTTAATTTGATGGTGCAAGATGGTTTGGGGATTATCCAAAATGTTATTCAAAATATTCGTGAGACTGTCAAGTACTTGAAAATGTCTCCATCTCGTCTTCATAAATTTGGTGAGATTGTGAAAAATTTGCAATTACCATCTTCAAAAAGATTGATCTTAGATGTCCTCACTAGGTGGAATTCCACATATGCCATGTTAGAATCTGCTTTGCAATTCAAGGATGTGTTCCCATTGTACAAAGAAAGAGACCTTCATTATAATTCTTTGCCTAGTAGAGAAGATTGGAATAGGGCTGAGAGGGTTATTAAATTTTTAGAAGTGTTTGATGATTGTGAATATATGAAAGAAATGGCTTACAAGATGAAAGAGAAGTTTGATAAATATTGGGGACAATGCAACTTACTAATGGCTATTGCATCTATCTTAGATCCAAGATATAAGATGCAATTAGTTATATTTTGTTTCCAAAAAATGTATGTCAGTGAGTTTGAATCAAAGAGGAACTTAACACTTGCTCAAAATGCTTTGCAAGAACTATTTGATGAATATGTGGCACTTTATAATGCAGAACAAGTTGTTAATAGTCAATGTGAAACTTCAAGTGCTAGAAATAATGATAAACCAATGATTTATGTTGGTGGATCTAAGACTAAAAGTAAGACCAAAAGTAGAGCAGAGTTTGATAGTTGGGCTCAAAACATGGACATTGCATCCCCATGTTTGAAGTCTGATTTGGAAATTTACTTGGAAGAAGGGAGGTTGGTTTGTAATGCTGATGATAATTTTGATGCTTTAAAATGGTGGAAGGAGAACACTTTAAAATTCAAGGTTTTGTCTAGGATGGCAAGAGATATATTGTCCATACCTGTGAGTACTGTGGCCTCTGAATCAACATTTAGTGTTGGGGGAAGGGTTCTTGACCAGTTCAGGAGCTCTTTGAAGCCTGACACAGTTCAGGCTTTGATTTGCATAGGTGATTGGTTGCGAGCTGAATATAAGATTAAAAAAAACATGATTGTAAGTATTAATTTGTTTAATTTTTTTCCATAAATAAATACATATACAAATAATATCATGGATTAATATTAATTGTTTGACAATATAGGCTGATGAAGATTCAATGCAGGAGGTGAGCTTGGAGAATGGAAACTAAAGTGTTGGAAGTAGTTGAGTGTTGCTACTGTGATACATTGCTATTTACATTTTAGTTTTTAAATTATTAAGACTTTGGTACTTTGTTTATTATTGGACTTGGACTGTTGGACTTTGGTTATTTTGTATTTTTGTTTGGAATTTAGTTTATAAAATGGTGCTAAACTACTAACTTTGGTGCTTGAGTTTGGAATTTGGAGTTTAAATATTTGGTTTTCAACCTTAAGTTGATATTTGATAATGCATAACCAACAAGGAAACTTCAAGCTAGCTTTGGTGTAAAGTCTGAAAAAAAGATAAGTTTTCTTTTTTTTTTTTTTTTGACATTTTTTTTTGTTTTTTACAAATTAAAAGATAAGTTTTTTAACCCATTATTTTTATTTATAGGATTGAAGCTTGGACTTTTGCCACTTTGGAGCATGGTTGATTGGTTTATGTAAATCTGTTATTGCCTTGATGTAATGATATTACAAGAAATTGTATCATAATATAATTAATATTGTAAATTTATTATTGTAATTTTTGTGACACATGTATTTTTATATATAAATGAAAATAATTTTTTTTTAATTTTTTTATGTCTCATTTTGGTGTGATCCATCTCATGCTCGAACTCGAACCAAAAGGCTTGCGAATTACTCGTTGTGAAAACGAGTCGAGTAACTTCGAGCCGAGTAGTATCGAGTAATTCATCGAGTCAAACTTGAGCAGCCTTGAAAATTATTAGTTCGAATTCGAGTCGAACCTGAACACAAATTTTTTAATCCAAGTTGAGCTTGAGCATTAGAGTGTTCGGATCGACTCAGGATCATTTTCACCCCTAGGTACAATTTAAGATAAGATAATCTCCAAATATTAACCTTATACTTCAATCATGATTCTAGTTTATAATATGATTATTTAAAGTAATATCACTAGTTTCTTTTTTCTTTTTTTATTGAGTACTTATATTATTATAATTCAATTCAAAGTATACATTTCAATCATATGGTCTAACCGTCTGGGAGAAACTTATCTTCAAGCTGTAACGTTTGTTGATCTTAATTTTTTGAGAGATATATTCGATATGTGACTTGAAAAATAAAGAAAGAGACTTTACGAGTATGCTATCACCTTTGTTCTTTAGTATTACTAGCTATAAACAAGTCTACATTGTAAGTTTTGTTTAAAATTTAAGTAAGATTTCAAATATCGATTACTGGTGTAAGACCCCGAGAATTTTAATAAATAGAATTTAATTTTCTTCTTATTATTATTTTAAACAGAAAGGTATTAAATTCATAATGATAAAGTTATTAGTGAAATGTGAAAATTGAGATGTCTAGTAATAACGCTAAATTACTATTCACGCGATCACTATTCATGGGGTACTATTCACGCTAAAACGCTTTTACATTTTCTTCGATCTTCGAATTACGTTATAACGTTTATATAAGCTGGATACGAAAATTATACGGTATAAATACGAAAGTACTATTCATACGAATATACTATTCATTTATACAAAAAGTCAAACTAGTATGTCGGGGAATATTCCTTCTGTCGGATATAGAAAGTGATAGAAATTGGCGGCAAAACTTTAACCGATAACTGTTAAAATACCCGGTGATAAAAAGAATAGTAAAACGCGTTATTCCACAGTAGCACACGTTATTCCACAGTAATACACGGTATTCCACAGTAGCACACGGTGTTCCACAATGTTTTATATTATTGATTCAATAATTGATAAAGTAACAATTGCACAGTATCTTAATTCAATAATTGTTACAGTAATATCTGCATAATATTTTATATTATTTGTCACGACACTGTAACACATATTATTTGATATGATAGTTTAGCATTATTGACAATGTCTAGAAATTCTGTCAAGGAAAGGGGTTATTTAATTGCGCGCCATTTTTATGGAAGGCCCCCTCTTTTCTGGGAATAATCTGGTTGTCAGTATTGCGAGTATGTGCTATCGGTGATATTAATACATTTAACACAATAATACAGAAAAAGGGATTTATTGTGATAATGGAGTTATATTTTTATAATGGTTTTTTTTTATAATGGAATTATCTTTTTGATAATGGATTAATCTTTTTGAAAAAATGGATGGATGATAATGGAAGGAAAAAAATGGATGGATGATATAAATGGAAGAAAAAATGGATGGATGATATTAAAAGAATATGCCAAGGGTATAAGCGTAATAAAGCAAGAAAAGTTGGGAAAAAGACCAAAATGCCCTCACCTTGATTTTCCTATAAATAGGGAGAGTTTGCTTAAGAAATTTTCACACCTTCATTACCTATACTTCCTCTCTCTCTCTAAATTTCTTAAGTTCTCTTAGTGTGCTAGGCTATTGTGAGTATTTGTGAGAATACTAGTATTGTCCAAAGTTAGTAAACTTCATAGAAAGTAACATCCAGTTAACGAAGGTAGGGAATATCATTTCTTTCATACTCATATATAATATCATTTGCTTTCATATTCGTAAGTGATATTATACTCATAAAGGTTGTTATTCATTCTGTATTAATTTGTGAGGATAACCTGTCCGTGCGGTATGACGCATGCCTGGTGAATATCTTTTTGTATTCATTCCTTATTATTATGTGGAAATAACCTGTATGTACGAGTGTCGTACCTGGTGAATACCCTTTTGTATTCATTCCTTATTACTCTGTGGGAATAACCTGTATGTACGGAGTGTCGTACCTGGTGAATATCCCTTTGCATTTGTTCCTTATAAATTCGTGGGTATAACCTGTTCGTGCGGATTGACGCATACCTGGTGAATAACCCTTTGTATTCATTACTTATAAATTTTTTGGAAATAACCTGTCTACGCAAATTATCGCATGACGGGTGAAAATCCATTTGCAGTTTCATATATTCTGTTATACTCGTATAACGTATCATTTCTTTTGTACTCTTTAAGGGATATCTTTTTCTTTCACATTTCTCCATTTATGATAAGAAATCTTTGTTTGTTTCCAAAACCTTATTTTTAAATGGTGAAAATCCCTGAAAATTAGTAGCTTAATAGTTTGTGCTTCATCTAATATTTTTTCAACTGAATCTTTCTATTTCGTTTTATACGTTATAGCTGAATTCTGAACTTATTTCTTGAATATCATTCTTGAATTTGACTCCACAATTTGGTCATCGTGTTGGCAATTTGGTCAATCTTCGACACTGATTAAATTATAAATCTTTTCTTATCCTGGATCTCACTGTATTTATGTTTACATCATTGTCATCATCCTCATACTTAAATTGTAGTGATAGTTCTCTTTGGCCCGTAGTGCAAAGATGAACTGGTGTGACATGATTTTGACCAAAATGTGTATTGGTATAATCATGACCTTTGGCGTTACAGATAAAGGCTTCTGGTGAAAATATCTTTGGCCTGTAGTGCAAAGATGAACTGGCGTTTGGCGTGATCATGACCGGTGGTGTTATAAATAAATATCTTTGGCACGTAGTGCAAAGAGAGGCTGTTGAAACTGTTGATTGGTGTTACACATAAATATCTTTGGCACGTAGTGCAAAGAGAGGCTGTTGAAATTGTTGATTGGTGTTACAAATAAATATCTTTGGCACGTAGTACAAAGAGAGGCTGTTGAACATGAATTATTGATTGGTGTTACAAATAAATATCTTTGGCACGTAGTGCAAAGAGAGGCTGTTGAAATTGTTGATTGGTGTTACAAATAAATATCTTTGGCATGTAGTACAAAGAGAGGCTGTTGAACATGAGTTATTGATTGGTGTTACAGGGATATAATATTGGTGGTTATCCTTTAACTTATAGAAGATGGTAGATATTATAATCTACTTGACTCTTCTAATGGATTGTCCGTTCCGCTGCAGTTGTTGTTATTGAATAATATCTTTAAATCTCTGATTTATTTCGGTTGAAGGCTAAAGATAATTTTATTCTTCATTATCTTAGTCATGATATTTTCTACCGGGCTATTTGTGCTCACCCTTTTCCTTTGTTCTCTTCAGGAAAATAAAGTGTAGCAGGGACTAGCCGGGAAATGGAGTGATGGTCCGAGACAATAGGAGTATCTCAATACATTACTATTAGTGTGACAATAAATGTATTGAGAATTTAAGATGTATTTGTTTTGTGTTGTCGTATTTTGCACGACAAATATTAGCTGTAAATGGAAAAATTCGTATTTTTATTTGTATTTTTGTAGAATGTTATTGGCGACTCAAAATGGGTTGTGTGAACCTATTTTGGGGGCGTCACAACTGGTATGCCTCTGCCTCTTCTTTTATTGATGCATGATCATAAACTTGATCCGTCAGCAAATAACCACAAGAGCTACATAATAAATGCATACATTAATTTGTCTCATAAATTATGGGGACAGTGAGAAGAGATATATTTTACTTCCTCTGTCCCATAATAAATATCTTAATTTGACTTTAATGGTTAAACTGACCATTTTTAAAATTAATAATTAAAAATAATTAATTATATATAATTTTTAAATCATGAAACGTGATATTGGTAGTAAAATTTTCATAGTTTATTATGATTATAATCTCTCAACATATATCTTGAATATGTTTAAGATTTGTTGATTTTAAAATAGTCAATTTAACCATAAAAGTCAAACTATGATGTTTATTATGGGACGGAGGAAGTATATCCTAGAGGGGTTATAATTAAAGATATCATTATTTCTAATACAAAAGTTCCTATAAAAATAGGAAATGCCCTATCTTTGAGTGCGTTCCTTTCGGTCTTTCGTCCAGCTTTTCCCCTAGACCACTAAATTTTAATTTTAATAATATTCAACACTGAGAGTTACTTAGTAAATAAAAGTTTTTCCTTAATTCATACCCTTTCTCAAGTTCACCCTAGACTTTTAGAATTAAAATGTAGTAGTATAAATTATTTAAAAAGAATTTAATGGATAAATGTTGTATAAAGATCACTTTGAGTGTATCAATCTTTACATTTTCAAAAAGGGTCACCACGATTATTGGTTTGTGTCACACATGCCAAAAAGAAAATAGAAAATGAAAAACTCTTAATGTCACTTTTGTACTATATATGAAAAGGAACGAAAGAGATAGTAGTAAGAAAATTGCAGATCTCAAGTTCTTTCTTATAATTAGCATTTAATTAGCAATTTAGCCAAGCACGGGCCTTACTTTGACATGAACAATTTGGATGAGGAGTGCCACCATCATTTAAGCTACATCCCATCAGCTTATTATGTTGTTATAACATGACTGCTCACAGCTCACTGGTTCACAGTGCTTTTTAACTGTACCAAAACAAAGAAACAATCATTTTTATAGTTGGCCAAGGGCCACTATACTCAATAACAACAAATAACTATCATTTATGTGAACCAACAACAGTACAAAAAACCTAAATGATTGTTAAGGCGGTCGGATAAATATAGCATACACATGTTAATAAATCGGTGAATCGAGGACTATAGCTCTCATAAGCTCTAAACGCTATCTAAAATAATACAATGTTCCTCACTTTAGTTAATGCCTCTAAATATATGTACTAATCCTTATTCTCTAAATTACAATATTCCTCATTCTAGTTAATGCCTTTAAATACATGTACTAATTTCTATTCTCTCAATTGTTACGACTGTCAGGTCACCGGTTTGTTATCATGTGTAGGCCATATATTTATTCAGCGGCGACATCGTAAAGTATTATGGCGTTAACAATAATAAAGAATTATTTTCATAATTTTCTTGGTTCGTTTCACAGGATTCCTTCACAAATCTAAAATTCACTTATTATTCACATGAGATAAATTTTGCACAAAAATATCAAAAACAAATAAAATTAAATTAACACTTAACTAAATATATATCCGTTGAAATTCAATATATACTAATTTTGATCGTAATCTCAACTCCGACGGAAATAAGTTCATATTCACTATAAAATAGTGTATCTAAGATTCCTAGAATGACAAATTAAGTAATTCCTTTATTGAGTCATGAAACCCTAATACACCCTCATGTAAACAAAGATGTGATTACATGAATAATTAATAATTTGTTGGTGGAGTGGTGCGGTGGACTAAAAATATATTTAAATTAAGTTTTAATTTTTTTTAGTATTTGGTGAACGAGTAAATTTACAGAAACATCAAATTTACTTTCATTTTCCCGATACGCAGTTGGATGGGTCGTTTTACAGCACTTTTTTTTTTTATTCTTCCTTCTCCGACTTTTTCTATTGTGCAGTTTCAACTCATCTCTCTCTCTTTCCCCAAATCCTCTCATTCTATTTAACCCAAAATCAACCTCTCTCTCCTTTCTCTCTATTTCTCTTTGACCCATAGTTGTGAAATCATTTAGTCTTCCTCTTGTTGCCTCTATCAAATTGCTCACTCTTAGTACATGTATCCCTTTTAGCCTCTTAACAAGAAGAACATCAAACAACCATGGCTGCTGAATCCTTAAGATCTAGTAATTTTAGTAATTTCACACATATGGGTAATCTGCCTTGTAGACTCTTAAATTTTCAAACGTGCACTTGATATATATATATATATATATATATATATATATATAATACCTTGCTGTGTATAAAGGGTTTTGAAGAAGAGGAAGGAAAAATAAGAAGGTTCCCTGCCCTGGTTTCAATCGTAGTGGCAATAGAATGAATTTTTCAATTTTATTGAGAATGAGAAGGTGCCCTGTTGCAATGAGAATGGGTTAATTTCCTTACTGATAAAAGGAGTTGTGACGCCCCCAAATTCTGACGCCATTGTCTCGAATTTGGTCCGTCACGTACTAACACAATAATGACATAAAACTAATGCAGCGGAAAAGATAGAATAAATTACATTGATTTAATATAATTATTCTCGTCCCAAGGTCTCGCAACTGATACCACAATACTATCCAAAAGTCTTAATTTAAACTGAAACATAGTACAAATACATAATCTATGTCTAAGCTTATTACATAACCAAAATTAGAAAACTTAAGCAACATATTAATTAATATCATTCCTAAGGAGGAACAAAGCTACTCCGTAGTTTTGCCCTTTCCCTTATCCTTGCCTGAAGGTTCACCTCGCTCTGCCTTAACTGAAAGGTTTAAAGGAAGCAAGAATGAGCAATAAATTTTCCCAGCAAGTATATAAAGTTCAAATTTCAAGGGTATGACAGTAAAGGATAATTCAAGGATAATAAGGAAAATCAATTGTTATACATAAGAGTCGCTATGGACTGAAGAATATCAATAGGATTCTTGCATCTAATCATTTCAAGTCCAAGAATATGAACACTGAGTAGTCACTAAAGGACTAAGAACTCTTGCTAGAATTAACAGTTTTTATACTGAGAATCCAATAAAAACAAGTACACAGGTGATCAGCCTATAGTACCCCAGATTATGCATAACTGTCACATGCTTATAAGTGCGTACGTCGGTCCCTCGACAATATATAATTTCCCCTTTTTATGAGGGTTGTTCCAGTAGATAAGAGTCCTCACCACGACAATTGGTTTGGAATAGCTTTCTAACACATGTATAATAGTCCAACCGAAAACAATGGTTTAGACAACTTTTATAATCATATTCAATGATTTAATGAATACCAATACTCGCAATGAGGTTTAAGGGATATTAATCTTAAACCAATCTTTAGAATATGAATGACAATTTATAAAGCATAAGAGTCATTATCACATACTTGTACGATACATGAATATACAAGTTTACATGCTTGCTCAATAAAGAGAAAAAGGTTCGAATACTTGCACAATATACCACATCCTGCTCGAATGTAAATTGAGTAGGGTTAAAGGAAAACTCGCAATTTGTAAGAGGTTCAAGGTAAGAAACTTGCTCAATATACGTCTGAGTAAGGTTAGGGAACTTGCCTTTAGGGCAGTCTATGAATTTAAAGCTTAATGACACGTTGCAATCCTATTGTATAATAGTTATATATAAGAATTCCATTAGTCATACAATTTCATACATCAAATAATACTACATCATACTTGGATACCAAAAACATTATTACAACTTCTGCTCTATACTTTAGAATAACAATTCAAGCAACGCACAAGACTCAGATTACAAAAAGAATCACTTGACCACTCTGCAAGAGGGCGCAGCTGCGCCCTGGTTAAGCTTAGGGACGGCGCAGCTGCGCTGTCCCCTGGCCAGACCAGGGTTGAGCTTTTGCCTTCCTGGTTTTAGTCCACTATCTAGCATACCAATACATTAACAATTACTATGTACACATGTTAAAGAGGTTTGCACGTTCACACGATCATTTCAAGTTTATATTACTACTCTATAATTTCTTAGTCTAGAACTTTGGTAAAATAATGTCGGACAAGTTTAAGAATTCACGTGACTTACCATACCAAGTACTTATTCATATACAAAGGTTATAACATCGGAAATACGCATGCTCATGTGTTCATATCATCTATACTTAGTTAACATAGTCCACAACTCGGAAATTTTACCTAAATTCATGCTTGAACGATGCAATGCTATAACATACTAGAGGAACACATATACACATCATGCCTGAGAAATATTAGAGTACTAACATGCATGTCCAACATTTCTTAATGAAATTATCATTATAATCATGCATGTTTGCTTTAAAATGTCCAAGGTTGCCTTTAAAAGTCGTTTTAAACTAAGTTGTGATCGTCTAGCACACGTGAAGCATCTTGGAACCTTATGTCATGCATAATCAGACTATATACACATGTTTAAACATTGTAAGTTTTGGTAAGATCTAGTTTTAAAACTGTAAGTTTTCTTTAGAAAAACGCATACAAGGTGAAGCTAGGATACTCATGCTATGCAAGGCTAATCATAAATAGATTTTAAACTTATTTATATACTTAATAAAGTCAAACTAACATGTTGGGAACTTGCAGAAATCAGCAGAAACAAGTAGGTGTGTCTGGCACTCGGCGCAGTTGCGCCGTTTTGTACTACAGGGAGCGCGCAGCTGCGCCCTTCCCTGGATGACTCAGAAACGTCTCTGCTTCGGCAGAATTCAAACCCAAACACGAATTTCTTTACTTAAGCATGCTAATAATCAGCCACATTGCTATTATACATACATAAAAGCCTAACAAACATCATGCTAACAACTCCCAAGCAAATTCTCAGTAATTCATGCATTCCCACTAATTTAGTAAACTCAATTTAATAAAATGGCTTAACAGTGCGTTACCTCTGTTGAAGCTTGGAACAAAATTCTTACCAATCTCAGATTGTTCTTCACTATCACACACTCACTCTCTATATCTCACTGATGCAATCCTTTAGCAACTTGAATTGTGAAGAAATAACTCCAATTTATAGAAAACCATTTAACTGGGCATTGCAATTATCCAAATTAGGAACCAACGTGAAGAAGAAGAATTTGATGGGTAATTGTGGTTTGGTGTAACAGTTGCAAATACTGTGAGGACCACTCCCCATTCATCATTCGCAATATACTGATGGTTTGCAAGGAAGTAGGCTTATAGCCTTTTTGTAGAACACGGAAATGAAGGTTTGGGCAAGAATGTGACTCTTATTGTGGGACAAGAGTAATACTCAGACATTACAAAAGAGGCTTGTTAGCATACTTGATTTTAAAAAAAAATGTAACTTAGGCCATATAGTGTGCTAGTCACATGGTATCAAATAAAGTTACATGTACACATCATATAATCCATGCACATTAATTAAAGTAAAGTCTCATTAATCGCTAACACCCAAATATTCAATATACATTATTATTCCATAGTGCATTTATTACAATAATATTTAAGTATGGAAGTAATTATCATGTAACAAATATGAATTACCTCACATAATTCTCATGTATTTTAATTGGGTATTATTAACTCATACTTTCGATAAAACTTAATTATTAATATGTCCACATACATGTTAAAATAAATATTTGATAATAAATATTTATTTACTAAATTCATTTCCTTTCATATAGTTAAAATGCACATTTAATTGATCCACCATATCCTATGAAGCCACATAAATTCCCTTATACTATTTAATAAATTATAACATTCAACCCACTTTTACTATAAGATTTTATTCAGTACATATTCATACATTAATGTTACACATCAAGATGTCACATATGTTTGTCATGCAATTTAAATGTCACATATTTACTGAATGAACACCGAAACTTTATTACAAATTATATACATTTCATCACACGGTTACACCTCAGATAGCATGGCATATAACACTTAAATAATTTAATAGAGATTATTAATCATACAATAATTAATTAACATTAATAAATTCTTTTCTTAATAAATCATTTCTTTAATAAATAAAACAAGAAGTCATTTTATCACACCACTACCAAAATGGTAGATCACGTATACTCATATTCGAATAAATATTCAACTTAAATAGAAAAGTCAATATTAATATTATTCAAAATTCTCGGGTATTAGAGGAGCAGCTTTTGGAAAGCTTAGTCCACATGTTTTGGCAAGGAATTAAAAAAAAAGTGTTATAAAACGACACATTATATTGCGCATCGGGAAAATGAGAGGAAAGATGATGTTCCTGTAGATTTACTCTTTGGTGAACCTTTGAAAATATTTTTAATGAGTAGACTTTGATTCAAAGGTACTTTTGCCGGATATAGAAAATTAGTTTGTTTGGAACTACGGTGGCTTCAAAATGCTGAATATTTATTCAAATTACAAGTTCGTCCCTAAACTGTTAAAGAAAAAATTGAAGTCTTTAAGTCTAAAAATTTGTTTCTAATAGTTTCTAAAAACATTGTTTTAATTGCCAAACTAATACACCAAAAAGCTCGCTAACACAAAAAGAATCACAGAAATTCAATAAGTAAAAAACCTTGAGAAATACAAGGTAGGATAAAGGTTGTAGAACAATCGAATTATATAGACAAAGTCTGAATAACAATGAATTTATGAAAAATTACAATATTAAACAATATTTAAATAATATGAAATATGCCAGAAACTCTAATTAGACAATATGTAGTTAAATTACTTAAAAACCATCAAGTTCATTAAAATCAGTTCAATTTTGACCCAAATCAATATTTTTTTTTTAACTCAATTTTGAACTTAAAACGACATACATCATAGCAGAAGAAGGTGGTAAATCTTATAGATCTTGTGAAAATTTCGATTTAATATATCATAAATCAAACAAAAAATATTCAAGAGTGCATAATAATCCAAGGCAAGTGGTATGTTATATCTGTCGCACTCGTTAAGGCCTATATGATTTATCATTATCTTTCCCATCTCTATTATGTTGATGGGCTTGAACGAAAAATACAAAACTAATACAAAGATTGAAGCTTCTACATGTATAATTATGCTGCATGAAATTGACCAGTGTGTTATGTTCTTATCCAGATTTGCCTCTCCTTTTCACGGCCTTCATAACCCACACCCTTGTCCTTGTCATCACCATCTGTAGCTATCACCATCTCATGCCTCTATTTTGGTCCCTTAAAGTGACATTCCAGATTTAGCATAATCTTTCAAGACATGATATATACGTACATATATATATATATATATATATATATATGAGAGTTAGATTCATAGTAAATGGTGATTATGAAAGTTTATATCTATCATATATATTTTGCATTATTTATCGCAACATTTTGACCGTCAAGATTTTAAAAAAAACGAAAAAGAAAAAGAAAACGTCGGTGAGTCTTACAGACGGAAGAAAAGACCATTTTGCCGTTCGCGGGGCAAAATGGTGTTGCGGATACATTGGACTAAATCTTCTGTTCGCAAGATAGTGTTGCGTACTCTGCAAAACTGTCTTGCTATTAGCATGATATACAGAGGCGGATCCAGAGGGGTGCAAAGATGGTCACTTGACCACCCTTAAATTCGTAAAATCCTCAATTAGTAAGAGTGTTATGGTAAAATGTGATCACCCTTAAACAAAATAGAAATATAATAACAAACGTAAAGAAGAGCCTAATTAATGTTCTCAATCTGATTCTACTTGAGAGTTGGTAAATGATGACTTGCATTGAAAAAGAGGTATTTGATACTATTGAAAATGAGGTGATTGTGAAAAAAATCAAGAAATTGGACTTCGAAAAATTATTTTGTAATGATTTTATGGATTATTAATGAAATTTATATTTGGTGAATTATATTATTTATTATTTTTCTTTGTCAATTTTTTTTAATTATCTTTAGTTATTAAAGTGACCACCCTTGATAAAAATCTTAAATACGCCACCGATAATATACATTGTTGGTGCCCTTTTTCACAGTTTAAATTTTTAGATGAATTGATTACTTGACACTTGCAGATGATTGCACACTTTAAAATTATGACCGTTAAATCTTGCAATGAACAATACCCAGCAACCTTAATTATAATGTAGATGATGAAAGGGGAAGAAACGAAATAGAAAACAGGAGATGAGAAAGAGATTGAAATGGAATCATGTCAATTATAGTCGAAAAATAAAATCTTTACAATGCTAAGACATTATTTGAGGAAACCTGAGTTCATATGATATGATGGAGAATTTCATAAAGCTCAACTGGCTAGGATCAATTTACATGCCAGCTCTTTACCGTCTTTTCTAGTTATAACTTATATATCATTGTCTTTGTATACTTTAGGAGTTATGTTATTGCTTGACAATTTAAATTGAAACTAAAATCACATTTCTAACTCCGCATAGCTAAAGTTTGGTTAAAATAATAATCTCTTTTGAGTATCTTAAAAAAATACTACTCCATCGAGTGAACTATGAGTGTTAAGAGTAGATTTTTTACCCATTTTCAAGTGGTACATATGTACAATTAGTTATACTATCATCATGAGTGTCAATTCTACCTAAATAATTTTTAATGAAAGTATTTTTACATTTTATCTTTTAAATGCACGGAGTTGTTGATTTGGTTTTTCATAATTTGGTGAAAATGTTACTAGGATTTGAATCACTCCCTCTGTCTCTAAAATAATGCGCAAAATATAATTTGTACACATATTAAAAAAATAAAAACAGAGGAAAGAGTAAAAAAATTTTAAATTTATCATTTAGTAACACCACAAGATTGTATAAAATGATGAATATTTTTTTTTTGTATTAATAGACCCCACTAAATGACTTAGTTACTCTTCACTTTATATACTTTATCTCATATTTTTAGAAAAATTTGTTTTTTATCTTTAATCATCTTTTTAAAGATGAAGAGAGTGCATTAGATGTTATCAGCTAATGATATTTCATTATTGGTGTTTCACTCTCTCTCGTCTTACTTGCGGCCTGAGTGTTTTGTCCAGATGAGCCATTTGTATGCTACTTTTAGTTTTGTTTTATTTTTATTATTTACATTTTATTTTTATTGTTGGTCAAGAACCTACACCATTACAATGTAATAAATTTACGAATATATTTCAATCCTAGGGGCCTAGGAAAAGCCTGCAAAAGAGACGGAAGGAAAATTAGGAGGAAAACATACTTTTTAATTTTCTGAAGGAATTAAAATTGAATAAGTCTACATACATTATTCCAAACATTACATTTTACATTACATTGCACATCCAACCATTAAAAAGTGGGACCTGACGTGAATTTCCGTGTCAGATCCCACTTTTTAATGGTTGGATGTGTAATATAATGTTTAGAGTAGTGTACATAAACTTATCGTTAAAATTAAGAGGGAAACATACCTTTCAATTTTTTGAAGGAATTTCTGATTTTTTGCTGACGGGTTAACTCAAAACCTATGATCTTGCAAAGCAAAGGAATATGCCTCTACCACTATACTATCACATTTAATCTAATTAAATACTTCTCTCATGCTTCATGTTTTGTTTTGTCCTTTTCCTTTCTCAGTTTTTTGCAAGGTCTGTTTTGATAGAACTTGATAGACTTTTTTTTAAATCGACAAAATTAAGTTTGATTAGGACCCAGAATTTAAGACTGATTGATAGATAATTGCGATTTTCATGAGAACTCTCGGAAGAGGAATCCTCTACAGAGAGGAATGGGCCACAAAGGTCCATCAGAAAGGTCCAATATTTAGCATTGGCTCTTCTATTGGTCTATTGTATCGATGGGTACATTTATGCCCGAAGGAAAATATTTGTCTACTCTACTATTGATTCCATTGCTACGTTTGGATTGGTGGAATAAGAGAAAGAATAAAATGACTCATTCCTATAGAATGAAAAAAATTGTGTTTGGTTGCGATTGGAATGAAAAAAATTGTGTTTGGCTCCTTGAGGGAGAGAGAACATATGGAATAGCTGATTCCAACCAGAATAGAATGAATCATTCCACTCTTCATTTCATTCCTTCAATCCAAACGTAGCATTAAGTTCGTTTTGTCCTAATAAGTCATCTCACTCTACTACAGAAATTAATCAAATTCAATTAAGACAAATTCAAAAGATACAGATAGGAATACTATAGAATCATAAAGTAGAACCCACATGTATAATACCAAAAAATTGTTAATGAGATATTCTTGAAAACCCATCCCAAAGATTTCAACCCTGATCTGCAAACACATTGATACTTTGAGAAGCCTCTTGATGTTGCATCAAGATAATACCTTCAATTTGTAAAATTTTGTGAATTTTATTTCTTAGAGAAGAATATGGAATTGAATGAAATAGAATGAAATTATTCCACCCTCCCTTCCATTTCTTTCTCTATTCCATTTCTTCACTAACTCCATTTCTGCAATCCAAACATTGCATAAGAGACTACTAAATATTTTTCGTCGACTTTTACATCTAGATCATTTTCACCTTTCCAAATCTTGAATTAGCTTCTTCTTAAGCATCATTGATATCTCTGTTAGCATACTAATATTGTTCCCTGCCCCAAACATAGTAGGAGATGGGACGAAACCAAGTACTTTTTGGTCATTCATTAAGAAAAGGCAAATCAGCAATTTTGCTTCATCTCCATCGTAGCATACAAAAAAGCAAAAAGTTCACTAAATCAAAAAGCTCTTTATAGGTACTTGATCATATCACCCTTCCTACATCAATCATCAACGAGCAAATTTGACATCCATAGCATATTCACATAACATTAAATTATAGCCAATAACAAGGAATAGTTAAGTGAAGATCAAAATCACTTTGTGTTTGAAGTGATCTTAGATAAGTTATGTAAGATCAATCTCATTTGCTTTATACCGTTAAATATATTGCTATATTAAGATTAATTACAACTTGAAATATAATCACTTGAATCATGGAAATTATGAAAAAAAAAAAACAATGATAATAAGGAAACAAGCTGGTGCAATCTAAAGAGAGTGGAAGAACATAGGAATTGGCGTGAATCCAAAATAGGAGAGGGTGTTTCGAACTATAATTACATTATAATTTTACTTGTATATAAAAAAAATTAAAAAAAGATTTTAAGACATTGATAAAAATGTGCAAGGAAGCTATCTAAAATACGCAGCTCAATTAAACAACAAAATCAGTAATTAAAATGAACTATAAAAAAAGGGAGCTAAAAGTGAAAATTTTAGCTAGAAATTTAGGTCAAATTGCTTTCTTCAAACATTTTACAAATCATATATGAAAAATGAACCTAGTTTGTGATCTGGTATTCTAAGGGAGCTCTGAACCATAGCTGTATTTATAAAAACATTACCTCATAGCAGAAGCAAGAAAGTTTTCACTTTTCAGTAATACAGACTTGTATTATGGAAGAAACTCCCATTCTGAGCAGCAGCCCAAAAGTCCCATCCCAACAGAGTTTGCGACTCCATCATCATGGCTTGTGGACCTTGAAACCAAATACTCTAGGAACGTAGTTCTGTGATGTCTTTTGTGGTTTGAGGTGTCCGTAAGTCATCAGGAACAGGTGAGGAAATGTGGTTCCGAAATAGGCTCCATCAAGGTCTAGCTACAGTTAAAGAAACTTGAAAGGGAAAAGCTAATCCATGGTTGTAAACTCAAGTATCTACATCATATAGTACCAAGAAATAGAATATTCTTGTAGAGAGTATAAGATATCAACAATGCATGAAAGGACTTATCTAAGGCAACTAATATCCTTCCATTGCATAAATTAGCACTAAAAGTTGACCATAGACATATATTTAGGCCAGCTGGAAGGTGGATGCATGATACTTAGCATTATATCTTTCCATCGAAGAAAGGGGAAGGTCAAAACTACTCGTAATTCTACATGTGAACACTCCTTATGCAAATATGAATCAAGCATCTAACAAACAATGATTTCATGTGCATGTTAAGGTACTACCAGATATTGGTATTAAGATTCAAATATCTGAAATAAAGGATACTATCTTGAAACCTGGACCGAGGGGTATAGAGATCTTCACACTTAGGACAGTAAATTTTTACGGTACTTTGCCGAGTAACATCCGACTGGCCAACAGGTAGGCAGGGTTGTCCACAGCAGTAAACTCTTGGACATCTACCAAATTCAGCATTCTTGTACTTCTCCAGCTGTAAAGAGTTGGCCACTGGCCCATATTAAAAGCTATAGAAGCACAACTCTACCAATTTAATATTAAAGACCAAACGCTCACCATAGCAGCCTGTCCTTTAGTTGTCAATACGTATCGGACATGGATCAGACCGTAAAGCATCTCTGCTGCTGATTCAACTAACTCATTCTGTTCCTCTGTAAACATATCGCCTACACATTACACCCTTACACATTACAGTTGTCTTAATTTACACATTGCATATTTAAAACCCAACAAGCGAGCAGACAACATAAATTTTTAAAAATACAGTACTCATATTTTAATATCAAAAACAATTGTCAAAGGATTTAGATGCAGAACTTTAAATTTGAGATTAGATGTAGGAAAAAGAATTAAACCAGATTTTATTTTTGGATATGAATTCAAAAAGGTATACTAAAAAACAGCCCAAAAGAAGAGGAGGGAGGGGAGTCCACAAGCATATGGTGTATACATCAGACTATCAGATGGCATAGGAATGATAAAGAAGAATATGCACGATGATATTCAAGAACAGCCCCAGCCCCTCGTATCAATAAGACAAAAATACACAGCACCCCTTCTTCCCCTCAATACTCACGCGCACATACATCCATGAATATATATGCACATACATACATATACACATATATATATGTATGTGTGTGTGTGTGTGTGTGTGTGGGCGGGGGGGGGGGGAGGGAAAGGTAATCTAAGGCATGCCTTAGATTACTTTATATATATAAAGAATAAATGGACACATCTATGAATGCTTACTCCGAATCTAAGACTCGTGTAATTCAAATGAAATGAACTAAATAGCAAATGTTGCAATTGATTCACGCTATTTTTCTCGGCCTCACCATCAAATATGATATCATTTATTTCTTTTCATATAATCATAAAAATATAGGGGGGAATAAGATCCCACTTCTTCCTCATCTTAATACTGGCCCTTCTCCAAATCCCCCAAAAGGGTGATAAGATATCATCAGCCAAAATTGGACAACAGGAAGCTCTGTGACCACCTCACAATGTATGAGAAGATGACCAATAGTTTCCTCCGGCATGTTTACACATACAGCAGCAGTTCACCAATGCTTCCCTTGTCCGTTTAAAATTATTCCTAGTGAGAAAGCACCCCCGTATCCACTTGTATAACAAATTTGAAGTGAAACGTCAAAACAAATCATATTGGTTAGGAAAAAAGGAGTTACCATGAGAGGACTCAACATCCAGAATCAAATCAAGTGCATAATCGTAGTATGGAACTTGGCTGCTTAACCCACAGAGGTTAAAATCATCCTGAATGTAATCATCATCAACTTCACAAAAGAACTCATTTCCCCGCAAATTGCAAAACCAAGAGATCCAAGACGTGTCTTCCCCATCTGAACCACTAACATCTGACTCCTCACTGTCGGTTTCAGATTCCTCTACTATAAATGCAATTATAAAAATGTCAGCGAATATGTGAATGGCTCATATTCAATAATAATGAGGAAAATTCTAAGAGAGAGAGAGACTAAGAACCAAAATATACATCACATAACAACAAAGAAAATACTGCACTTATGAGCAGAGCTCTACTCTCTTCTTAAGAAAGTTGAGAAGCCCAGAGAAACATCAGCCAGAACACTATGGAAAACCTTATTAAAGGGAGTAAACAAAATGGATCCTATGTAGGAAAATAAGACTAACAGTGTCAAATATGCATCACATAACAGCATAAAATACTGCACTTATAACAAAGGGCCCTACTATCTTCCTCGTAAATGAACCCACAGAAAAATATCGGCCGTAAATGCGTTTACACTTTGGACAACATGGTTCCTTTGCAGAAAACTTGCACTTACAGTCAAATAATAGAGGATATCTTTGACATAGAAGCGCATAAAACAAAGATTAAGTTGTTTCTATGGCGAATAAATATAAATAACCAAACTAGCAGTAAGGGACTCGGAAATTATTACACGCTCTATCTCTCTCTCTCTCGGATTCTGCATGTGTGGTCTTCCATATTCTAACAACGGCAAATAAATATAAATAACCAACAACGTATGTGAAACTAGCAGTAAGGGACTCGGAAATTATTACATGCTCTCTCTCTCTCTCTCTCTCGGATTCTACATGTGTGGTCTTATTCTAAATAATTAATCAAGTATTAAAACAAAGACTAAGTTGTTTCTATGGCGAATAAATATAAATAACCAACAACGTATGTGAAACTAGCAGTAAGGGACTCAAAAATTATTACACGCTTGCTCTCTCTCTCTCTCTCTCTCTCTCGGATTCTGCATGTGTTGTCTTCCATATTTTAAATAATTAATCAAGTATGTGAAACAAGCACTTCGAGACTGAATCAAGATCCTAATGCTGATCCACAGCTTAATTTCAATGACTCCACTGTGCTTCCAATTGCTGCGTACAATTACACAGCTATGGTTGGTTATAGTAATAATGTGGGTCATGTATCTTTTCCAACTTTACAACTAGGGGTTGACTAACATTCATATTTTGATTCAGGAAGTGTGTTCAACTATCATAATGTGCCATTGGATTATACCGTAAGCAATGACATGAAACCTGCATGTGACTTGGAAAATTACTCATGATTGTTTGTTGCATCCTCTTCAAATGCTAATCCAGAAGACATGCTAAATATTTAAAGCTGCATCACGATAATGTATCTGATATTAATAACGTGAACACAATTGGCTCCATAAGAATTCTGATGGAGTTTTTAAATTATTGGAAAATTGAATCTTTGATAGTGTAGGGAGGTTGTTCCTGTTGATGATGAAGATGTAATTTTTGTGGATGGGTTAATGTTTTGTGGGTGTGTAATACCCAAATAAATGGACATTTAAATTGGGACAAAGTGTAAGGTATTGTTTTTGTTTTAACTTATTCTGATTGGTTCACGTAGACATTCCCACGTCTTTAGCCGTTAAAAAATTAACAGAGTTGGACAACTTTCCATTTTCTGTAAAAAAAAAAAAAAAAAAAGGTATAGTTCAATGAGTTGATTGTAAGAAAATCGAGTTCAATAAGTTGGACTCCAGTTTGGTGACTAAAAAAGCATTCAACCCCATTTTGTAGTGGCTTTGTCAATAAATTGTTAGGTTGTCGAACAACCAAATTTGTTTCCATCATCAATTCACATACACTGGAAAGGTTCTCAGTCGTTTTTATATGGGTAGAGTTCATCCTTTGATTACACTGATGCTTGTTCAATCTCTTGAAATTGATAAAAAGTGAAGAGGTGGTTGCGCTTTGTCGCGCCTGAAATTCCATAACCTAATGAATCTTGCAAACTGCACACGACCTGATATTACATTTTATTGTCATTTACAACTTTGCACCAACTAGAAAACATGCGAATGGGATTAAATACATATTACACTATTTTTGTGGTAGGACAGATTTGGAGTTGTTCTATCCAAGAGATTCAACATCACAGTTGATTGAATATGCAGATACAGGATATTTCTCAGATCCCCATAATAGTAGATATTTTGTATATTGTATACACATACTGCGCACGCCTATATCTTGAAAAGCTACAAACATAACTATAACTTCCTCAAATCATTATGAGTCATAATTCATGAGGCAAATAGAATGTGTGTTGGTTGCAATCAATTATTTTCAGTATATTCAAGAGGCATACAGCCTATCATCAATTAATGACATTCTTACGGTTATACATGAAGGTAATGCTTCAAGTATCGCTCAACTCAGAGTATGATATACTAAAGGAGATAAAACGAAGCACATGTCACCTAAATTCTTCTATACTCATGAATAGAAATAAGTTCAGAGAATGGTGATATTGATGGATAACAAACTTGTTCGTGCAATAACCTAACAAAATTTCTTCATAAAGTCACCAATCACTACTGAACGCGACATTTGAAAATCTACGGCATAAGATTGGAAAGCATCAACTCAACGATCTACTATATCAAAGCATAAGAAAATAATGGGTTTCCTTTTAAGGGGAGACTATACATTTTTTCCTTCGTCAAGATTTAAATCCCACTGGATTTTTCCAGTCAAAAGGAAGTACTACAACATATACATTTATTGTCTTGGTACAAAAGTTTACCTCCTTGAGAAAAGGAGTACTCTTCAAAAACAACAAATGCTACAAAGGTGTATTCAATATTCACACATGGCGGTAAAGGTTAAAAAACCCTATAAATAGGACGAAGGCTTGCAAAAAAGGTACATGCATAAAAATAAAAATAAAAGAAGAAAAGCTAAAGAGCAGTAAACAGTGAAGTAGCAAGAAAATTATCTTGGTAGACATAGTGAGCTACTTCAACCAATAACCTTGATTGCGAATCTATCCATATAATATTTCCCATTTTTCTTTTCACATAAATTATTTACACTTCACTAATTAGTAGCTTATTTATACCTATTAGAAATAAGTATATAGTGGATCATCGACCAACAGCTTTTTAGTGGAAATCTTAATTGATTACTCGGTTCCCTATGCGGCCAATGGAACCTCTAGCAATGTTCGAAAAAGCGATTGAGGCGCGCGCCTCGTAGCGAGGCGGAAGGTAGCTGAGGCGAGGCCTACGCCTCTCGGGGAAAAACAGAGTCGTGCGCATAATTTGGTTGAGGCGTGCGCCTCGTGGCGATGCGCTTCAAGGCGTAACAAGGCACAGGCCTTGGATTTTACGGGTCACGTGTTGTTTGACCCGAACAAAACTGGGTTAAAAAAAAAAGTTGACAGCTAAAACCTAATCGATCGCAAGACAAGTCAAACTAGTTTACCGCGTTGACTTCGGCATAGGGAAAGCAGTCGATCGCGATTCGCGACAAAGAGGGAGAGTTCGGCAGCTCGTGACTTCAGCAGCTCGACTCCGGTATGTTCTTCTTCTCTTGACTTCAGTAGCTCGACTTCTCTTCTTCTCTTCTTCTTCGGCTTCTACTCTTCGACAAAGAGGGAGACTCTTCTTCCGCTTTCTTTTTTTTTTGGGACTGGTCTGCTCTGTTTTTTTTTTTAGATTTAGATTATTGCTATGCTCTGTTTCTTTTTGGGTTGGGATATGCTGAGTTGCTGACTGATTCTAATTTTTTTTTATATATGATATGAATATATGATATGGTTTGATTATTATTATAAACCCATACATGGCAATCTTATGGTCCATTGGTCCTACTATAAGCATGCAAGCATACTGCATACCACTGATACCAGAGCTGAATAGCTGATTATTTTTTTATATGGTTTGATTATTATTATAAACCCATTTAATGAAGTAGTAATTGCTTTGATTTTTGTGTAGTTGAAAAACTTGACCAACTAATTACTACTAATTTGTATTTGACTATTGAATTGGGCCTAGTGTATTCTGCTTTGTTGCAATATTAAACATATAAATTGCTTTGCTTTTCTTTCTGCTGGCCTGCTAGGATATAAATTATTTATACATGTATAAATAATATATCTATATATATGATACAATTAACAATATAAACAAACACATACATACATTAAAATTAAAATTAAAATGTATAAATATAATATATAATGTTATTCACTTCATTTAAAAATATTAAATATGTTCATTTTTTTTTATTACAGTGAATTGTTATTATGGGTAAGAAAGATCCAGCTTGAAAATATGGCACCGAAGCTCCTGGAGTTAATAAATCTCATTTATATGTGGAATGCAATTTTTGTAAGAAAATTTGTAAAGGAGGGATTACAAGGCTGAAAAATCATCTTGTGGGTAATCATAGTAACGTTGAGGCTTGCAAAAAAGTACCAAGTGAAGTGAAGGAAGAGCTTGCGTCTTTGATGAAGAAAAGTATCGACTCAAAGGAGGAAAGACAGAGAAATGAAACTGAAAAAATACAAAGTGGGTCTTATTATGGTGGTCATACATCCTTGGGAGGTTCAAGTGTGGGTAGTGCCTCCGCGAGGGGAGTTCGGGGACCCATGGACAGATTTGTTGTAGATATACCCTGGTAGTCCATGCCGTAAACGATGAGTGTTCGCCCTTGGTCTACGCGGATCAGGTGCCCAGCTAACGCGTGAAACACTCCGCCTGGGGAGTACGGTCGCAAGACCAAAACTCAAAGGAATTGACGGGGGCCTGCACAAGCGGTGGAGCATGTGGTTTAATTCGATACAACGCGCAAAACCTTACCAGCCCTTGACATATGAACAACAAAACCTGTCCATGTTGTTGATGATGATGTTACTACAAGGAGTACTGTATTTTCAAAGGAGGCTCGTAATGCAGTATGTCTTGATATTGGTAGATTCTTTTTTGAAAATAGGATTCCCTTTAATGTTGCAGATAGTCCTTCATTTATAAATATGTGCCGGTCAATTGGGAACTATGGTCGTGGTATGAAACCCCCTACTCCATACGAGCTTAGCTCTTGGATATTGAAGAAGGAAGAGAATACTACAAAGGCCTTTGTTGAGGAGGTAAATAAGACTTGGGCACATACGGGGGTGTCAATCTTGTCGGATGATTAGAAAGATATTAGGGGAAGACAACTAATAAACTTTCTTGTAAACAACTCCCATGGCACTGTATTTTTGAAATCTGTTGATGCATTTGATGCAGTTAAAGATGCTAATTTGATGTTTAAACTACTTGATGAGGTTGTTGAGGAAGGGGGAGAAGACCTTTCATTCAAGTAGTCACTGACAATTAGAGCTGCAAACGATCCGATTCGATCTTTGACGAACTCGAGCCGAACTAGAGCATTTTTAGTCGAACTCAAACATGTTCGAGTAACTGTATCGAACCAGTAGCTATGTACGAGTTCGGATCGATTGGTGTTCGTGAACTATTCGCGAACATGTTCAAGTTCGCGAGCATGATCGAGTTCGCGAGCATGTTCGAGTTCGCGAGCATGTTCGAGTTCGCGAGCATGTTCGAGTTCGTGAGAATGATCGAGTTCGCGAGAATGATCGAGTTGCTCGCGAGCATGATTGAACAAATATTATTATTTATTGCATAACTAATCTAGAATAAATGTGAGGGTGACTACACTTGGAGGGAAAGGGACTCGGGGAACAATAAGTAAACAAGGAAGTCAAAAGAGAAAGAGAAAGGTTAGTGTCATTACTTAAGTTGTCTTTAAAGTGTTCTTTAGAAAAACATACTCATTAGTTATTAAATATATTCACTTCTTTATTTATAGATACAGAGATTGCAATTGGTAGATGAAGAACTGGAGTTTGAAGATCCTCTTAGTAGTGACGATGAGGAGGACGACAGAGCTATTAGATACGATGATGATTCCATGGAGGATTCTCTTAGTGATGATACGGATGATGGCGGGGATGATGGATTTGATCCATTTTTTAGGCCGCTGGATACGAATGATACACTACTTATATAGTGATAGATGATCACTATATAAGTAGTTGATGATATTATGTTGTTTTGTAATGATACATTAAGGTGATGGATTATAATGATGGATTATGTTATGATTTTATTAGCATCTTTTTATAATTTTTTGGGGACTTTTATGTTTTCAAATTAAGGCTTACGCCTTGCTCCGCCTCGAGACTTACGCCTCGCCTCGTCCGGAGAAAAACGACTCGTGCCGCTTTTAGCTTTTTCGAACATTGACCTCTAGGGACGATTGTATTGGTCAACCCAACCACAGTCTCTTACTACTAGAAGAGGAAGTGAATACGTGATCAAAACTGACTAGAACTTGGCTGTTCTATTTCTCTTCTTACTCGCTTCCATCTGAACTATTTCTCTTCTTACTTTCTTCTTTGCTATATGACAATTGACGCCAAACCCAATGTAGAGAAAATTCTATCAGAGTTGACTTTAACCTTGTGCAGAGAAGGAGCAAATATAAATGGGACCTCATCTGGTTCAGCTCTCCAAAAAGGAAGGAAAATTACGATGAAATAGTTCAAAATGGCTAGTTACAACAGACAATACTAAAATGAGGAACTATTATTCACGATCACCTACATGTCACTATTATGCAAGAGGTATACACATAAAGGTTGAGGGAGTATATAAAGTGGAAGGTAGAAAGGTATTTCCCTCATTTGGTAGCTAGTAAAAGGAGAAAAGAAGAAAAGCGAAAGTTTGGGGAAGGGAAGAAGCACCGTCCCTCTGACTTACAAAGTTATTTCTCTCAAAAGTTGGTTGGAGAAAACGAGTGAAACATATTCTAATTTATATTATCTTGTAGTTTTGGAAATCCTAGCCAATCGCATTAGGTTATTAGTAAAATTACTAAACACTGGTTTCATCCCCCTCCTCTTACTACAGATTACAGAACCAGGGATCGTAAAGTGGCTTCTACCGCCTACCTTCCCTACAGATATCTCTTTCTCTCCTCCCTTTCTTCATAGCAAATTGAACATTAGCAAATAAAGCATAGAGAATGTTCAGGTTCTGTAGAAGCCAACTCATGAGGGAGAATAGTTATTCGGCATTTATATTTAAGTTTTTATGTAGGTTAAAAGGAATTAAGAGTACAAGGAGAACTTCTACTGCTTGATTTGTTTTTTGGTATCCAATGCTATAGAAACACACAATCAATGGTTGCTTTGAGGGTCTCTTAAACCCATTATGTGGAACAGCTGGTTTCAAACCCACAACATGCATGAATCAGGGATTCAGAAAAGAAGCAACTTCATCGTATTTCTTAATTCACTTTGTGTTTTATCCAACCTCAAAAGTTATCATTCCAATGTAAGCATCTGACTAGATCTTGTACCAAGTATAATGTATCATCAATGCGCCAAAGGGGGAACCCAGGTACACAAAAAGCTTAGAAACATCAAAAGCCTCCGCCCAACCGCCCAAAAAATCCCACTCTTTATGGCTATTGAATCAACATCAAGAGAAGCTGGATGCTCGACCTCAATTATACTTTAAAAAGTTCCATAACATTTATCAATTATTTGTTGATTTTTGAGAGGTTAAAGAAAAATTACGAATTTCATCTCAAGAGGGCAATGAATAATAATTGATGACTCAAATATTTGATGGTATAACTTTAAACTCAAGCTTACCCTTGTTTAAGGAAATTATTGAACATCAGACTGCTGTTTACAAACTAAATTTTTTTATCTTTGTTCAAAGCAGACACAAGCAATCAATACACCAAAATCATGTCATTTTCTTAAAATCAAACCAGAAACTAAGAAACCCAGGTCACAAATACAAAAAGAAATCAACTATTTTATGTTCAGTCAAGCTCAAGATTAACCTTGACAGCAATGAAAAACAATATACATATATGTGCGTCTGCGTGTATAAGATATATGTACATAGAGATAGGTAGAGAGAATACCAGTAGGCCTCTGCTCAGGAG
The DNA here is from genome assembly GCA_034770075.1 of Aralia elata. Classification (NCBI taxonomy): domain Eukaryota; kingdom Viridiplantae; phylum Streptophyta; class Magnoliopsida; order Apiales; family Araliaceae; genus Aralia; species Aralia elata. The sequence goes on from CM068381.1 coordinate 28,088,030, forward strand.
GTGGTGGCTTGCCGTTGCCAGCTAGCATCGAGAACCGATCCTTATCCTTTCCGTTCAATCCTCGGGATGTGGACGGTGACGATCGCTCCAAATGCTTATCTAGGGCATCGTTAATTCGCTTCCGATCAACGTGGCCCATCTCTGCCTTGGATCCTCCTCCTCCTCTTTTGCTGTACATTTATTTTTCTGTTCCGCTAGTAAGTAAATAACTCTTTCAAATAGCTCCGCTTCAACAAATCTCGCGGAATATATGCACAGGTTAGGGTTTGAGAGGATTAGAACTGCAGTTTACATAGAGAAATTAGGGCTAGGGATGAGGTGGGAGAAATTAGGGTTTATGCGAGAATGAAGATAAAGAGGGATCTAATCCATCAAATCTCTGTATTCAACATTTGGGAATTATATATTTAAATATGGGGAGAGAGAGACCGTTGGTACCGGTGAGGTTGGGGATAATACCGGCGGGAACAAGTAGCTCGCTTTAACATGTGATTACTTGGGGTTTAATATGTTGTATGAGTGTATATGGCCCGTCATGATTTGTGGGCCCTAAGCAAGTTAAAATTAATTTTTTAATAACAATTTATGAAATGAATATATCATCTTAAAATAATTTTATGTGCACAAACATTTGTTCATAGAAATAGAATATACATGAAGTAATACTATTTGTATATAACTATTTGTGAATAATTTATATACATATAATTACTTATTATTTTAAAACATAATAGTTTATATTTTTTTTAAATTTTCTCTCACAATAAGTGTTAATTTATTTATTATTCATTTGAAGAGAATTTTGTGAAAAAACAAAGAAACACATTTAGGGTTTGTTTGGTTATTAACTTTTTAGTAATGTTAGTAGTCTCACATTTTTTGTCTCAAATGGATCTCAAATGACATAATATTAAATATTTTAATGATAATTTATGGTATAACCGATCATAAGATCTACCCAACCAATATTATGATGACACATTATTTGAAACAAAAAAAAAATTAAGACCTCAAGTAATTTTTATAATATTTGTGTCATAGCGTTCAGTGAAATTAAACTTTTAAATATACTGCATCATTTTAAAAATTTTAATGCGTGTGTTTAAACGTCAAATATCAAGTTTGTTGAATTAAATAAAGTGTGTTTAGTAGGCACTAAATGCTTCAAAACAATATGTAATCAAACATGCACACATTTTACCCACAAATTCTCTATGACTTAAAAGACGGTTGATTGACATCAATTTCCTATAAACAAACTCGTATTAGTTTAGTATTTTATTATTACATAGAAAATACTAAACCTTATCTCCGTCAATTGATCAAAGAAATTCCAGAAAAGGTGCTGATCTAGTAAAAAGTAATGATTGAATGAATACTTTCAATAGAGAAGTAAGAAGATCATCGTTTAAGGAATCTACTTATTTATTTATTTTTATCAACTTGTCTCCTATTCCCAAATCATATGCATCACACATTATGCAATGAGCATACGGATGGTTTCTAAGTGCACTATCCTCCAAAACATAAATTCCAATCAAGAGCAAGAAGAACATGTTAACAGTATGAGAAAAACACGGCTCCCTCCCTCCGTTTTAAAATTAAAAATATATTTATAAAACAATAATTTTTAAAAACAATTTTATATTTTCAAATATAATTTTAATATTAACTAAGAATTTAATAGTGATAGTTTGATATTAAAAATAATAATAATAAAATAATAATAATAAATTAAGAATATTATGTCACTTTATAGTCTTAAAATAAAATTTTATATCTCGAATTTTGAAACGGACTAAAAGAAAAAATGTATCTCTAATTTTAAAACAAATGAAGTATCGTGTGATTTTAAACAGGGAATTTAAACCATGTCCCCCCAAAAAAATGGGAACTTAAACATTCCCATGTTAATATTAATCTGTGAAATCTTGCTTTTAATAGTTCCCACGAAAGAAATCAAAAATGTGATAATTACACTAATGCCCCTTTCACATTTACACATAAAATAGGAAAAAGAAAGATCGGGCATCCCTTTCACATGTATCTTGGATTAATTACATAGTACTTGTTAAAATATATTACATTAAAAAAATACTCTATTAGTCATAAGATAAATGTATTTTATTGGATTTTACTGTCAAGTTAATCTTTTTAATTTAATAAAAAATATATAAATTTAGATTTTCAAAGTTGCAAGTAGTAATGGTCAGTCTTTTTACACAATCTAAAAAATAATATAATTTATTAATTTTTAAAATAATTAATTTGACCACCGAGACATAGCCTGGAACGTATCGCCACCCCTCTACATAGCAAAGGGCGTAAATTCAAATCCCCTCTCCCAATTGTGAAATGTAATATATTAAAAAGTACCCAAAAAAAGAAAGAAAAAAAAAACAAAATTCAACCTAATCATAAAATAAAAATCGATCTCAAAGAGAGTAATAAAATTGCACAATACTAATTTGAGTTATATCACTGATAATATTTTAAAAGGAATTAATATTTTCACAAATAAAATTGTTAGTTTCACAAAATCTTTTCACTTATTGTTATTGGTATCACCCACACTTGTGTAGCTGTATTTTAAAACTACCAAATTTACCTGTAAAAAAAATATCAATTTCTTATATTAAATCAATGGGAGGATAATGTATTTTAAACAATGGCCCAACTGGAAAGCAAAATACAGTGTTCCCTAATGTCCCGAAGCGGCAACCTGAAGTGGCAAACAATATATTATCATTTGGTACTGCAGTGATTGGGTTCCACTGCACCCTAAGGTTTCTCACATGCTGAAGTTCCAAGGCATGGTTCCATTTCATGTTAACAAAGGAAACAAGAAAAGGCATCTACAACCAATTATTATACTCCATCCATAACCTAACAGATGTCTTAATTACATCTTTTACACAATTTTTTTTTTGAAATAAATAAATAAAGTATAGAGTATTAATTACTTTTAATTTTAACAACAATGAACCTAGGTACGTAAAGATTCTTTTTACTAAAAAAAGTGAACCCTATTGCAAGAATAAAGGTAAGAATGGAATGATTCATTTCTATAAAATGAAAAAAATTGTGTTTAATTGTTCTATTGGAATGGAATGAATCTCATTCCTACAAAATTTGGAATTTTATTCATTGAGGAAAGATATGAAATGACTCATTCTAACTAGAAATGGAATGAATCAAACTACTCACCATTCCATTCCCTTCTCTATTCCATAATTTCACCAATTCTATTCCCTCATTTCAAACGCAACAGGAGAGTTAAATTTGAATTGTGTACTTTAAACATCTTTTAGGGACAAAATATTTATAAACTTTTAGACATTTTTTGTGGGACGAAAGTAGTAGTTAAATTCCAATTTGGAACCAAAAGTTGGGCAAAGAATAGCAGCAAACAGATAATAGATTTATAGAAGATCATTCATTTAAACACTCAACATTAGAATGAGAATGAGAATGAAAATGAGAATGAGATTGGGAATGAGAATGGGAATGGAATGGGAATGGAATGGGCATTCATATTCCTATGTTTAGTCAGAACGAGAAGCTACACGATTTTGATTAATCGAATTTTTTTTTTTTTTTTCAAGTTTGTTGATTGAAATGGAATGGTGAATCTTTTCTCATCCCGATAGAATAAGCATTCCTTTAAACATATAAATAAGCACTCCATTGGAATGCTCATTCCTTCTCCTTTTAAGTAACCAAACACAAGAAGAAGCATTCCTCTTGGAATGCCCATTCCATTCCCCTCAAACCAAACATGCCATAAGATAACTTAGTGCAGCAGCAAGTAGCTCAGCATGTTTGATGTAAAGTTACTCGAGCATATATACGCAGGCATGCAAGGCAATAAATCTTGTTTGTTCTAAGAATGAAGACAACTTTATATCGCAACTAGCTCAATATGTTTAATCCTACCTAGCACATATTCAACCGCTGCCATCATCTGTAAGATGTTGGCTCAATAGCACCGCTTGCGAATCTAAGCAAATGGATGCGGTGTTTGCAAGTTATCCAAGTATCATTTAGTATAAATTTCCTCCACAACTTGGTTTGGCATTTCTCTGCAGATTTCAACACAGAAACAGAATCAGAATCACTTCACCAGTCAATAGGAATACACCACCAACCCAAAAAGAATAGCTGCTTCATCAAAATGAGCAGCTTTTTGAAATTTGAATTAGAAAAGAGGTACATAATGAAAGAATGATGCTTTTACGATTATGAGAATATTAAGCGAATGTAGCATTACCAAGTCACTAGTTTGACCGTTCTTTTTAAACATCATCAAAGTACTTTTCTTCAGCATCTTGATTTTCCTCCCTCGTCCAGTGATCATCTAAGGTTTCATCCTCGTCTATTTTTGAGTAATCTAAATGCTGATGATCTTCCCCAGACATAAACTTTTGCTGCATTATGTGGGTAAATTGGTCCATTCGATCTTGCATTTCCTCTTCTGATAAATTGGCTCCCCCATCAGGCCTTACAGTTGTGGATGGAGCGTTATTGAAGGCATCGTGATTTCTCGAAGGAACCTAATTATATTAAATACCATGATTGTAAAAACATCAAATTATAGCTACAGTTCGGTTTTAACAGGCTAATTTCACAATTAAAATTATATTTATAATACACGTGACCACATATATGGAACAGTTTATAACACTACACAAACAATAATGGAGGAGGAAATGTTTATATACGTCAAACCCAAACATCAATACATAAATGCTGGGAACCATTATTTGCCTATACATCCTGCTTAATATATCTGCCCAGTATAGTGGCTGCAAACCACATATAATTCAGTGCCACAGTTTACAGATGTCCTTTGTACCAGCTAGAAACCTAATCTAGTTCCACTGAAAGAAGCAGATTTTGAAAGAAAAACTAGAACCTTGAAGGGTCAACAAGTATAGGATATATTTTGAATAGAGTGGACATTAGAACACTATACAAGAAAGCATTCTGCACTCATACGGAGCGAACGGTGGTTCACCTTACTGGTGCAAATAAACAATATGCAAGTCTGCACACATGCGCGCCATACTGAGATGCAACCACACGAGCACAAAGTTTTAAAAATCACATTCATTGTTTTGAAATACCATAGGGATAAGACAAAACTATTCAAGAAGAACCCCAGATATAACGTCATTCAGCGTGTTATGACATAGGCAAGGAAGAAAGTGGGATGAACAAGTAGAATAATGTTCAAGGAAAACTACATATGGCATTAGCACAACCTCAGTTTTTGAGTTGTGGCTACTACATATAACAGGGTAGAGTCATCAACTAAATGCATCCTGATAAAATAAGCTGCAGTTCCAAATTTCCACTCCCTAACTCTTACAGAGTTAGAATCTAAGACTTTAGTTCTCGAATATACATTAGTGGCTCGAAAGCATTGTCTAAATCAGCATATAAACAACAGTGAGATAAACAATTAATAAAAATGCAATAGACATATATGGACTACTGATCAGGCAAACATTATCATAAGAAAATACTTAGAAGTGGGAAATGTGTAAATATTTTTGTGTTCTCATATAAGAACCTCAATCAACAGTCCATGCTTTTGTGAAAAATGATAAAAACAAGTAAATGAGTAAATATTTTAAGGGTAAATTTCACTTCACTACCTGAGATTTTACCATTTTCTCACTTAACCACCTGTCGTTTAAAAACCCACACTTAAACATCTAAGGTTTTGAGGTGAAGTGAAAAACTACTTTCCGTGTTAACACCATGACTATAAATGGCTAAAGACCGATTTGCCCCTGGTATATATAGACAAGAAGACAGATTATATGGCTCATTTGTGTTGTTTGATCTAGGGGTTTGGAGGGAGAGAGAGAGAGAAATAGATGGGCAATTTTGGGGGTTAGGGTTTTTCTTCAATTCTTTGCTGCAGATTGAGGTAACCATTCATACCTTTTGTCTACTTGTTGTCCACTTTCTGTTGACTTTTTGTCCACCACAACGACAACGCTATTCCAACGATGGCGATGACTTCCTCTATCTTCTTCTATCTTTTGCTTTGATTTTTGCCATTCCAATGATGGTCGATCTGGCGACTTGGTTTGTTGTGGAGATCAGGTAAGTTAGTCTTGGGTTTTGCTTGTTATTGGAGTTCCGACGATTTTTTGGTGGCTGATTAATTTGGTGTCGCGGCTGGTGTTGGGCTGTGAAATTAAGGGGTTGGAGGGATAAAATTTGATTGTTCTTCATGGTTTGGTTTTGTTGTTAATCAAAGTCTGAAAGTGATTTTTTTGACAATATTTAAAAATTATTTTGGGTAGTTTTGGTTGATTAGGGTTAAAAAAAATTATGGTAAATGTAAGGCCAAAAAGTTTTAATAGGTATGGATGAAGTTGGGATTCTGGGCTTGTTCATACAATAAATAAATAAAAAATGGAGATTTTGTTTCAATTTTTGTTGTTGTTTCCTTATGGGTTTGGCTACAAATTTGTTGATTAAAATGTTACCCAGAAGATTTTGTTTGACTAGAGGAAGAAGATTTAGAGAACTGATCTCCTAATTTGGGTATCTCAGTGATCGTTTAGATGTTTTACCCAGGAGATTCGCATGAAGAAGAGACAAAGCCATCTTTGGCTTGAAAAATAAGAATGAAAAGCAAGGGCATTTGGGGGTTTTTATTTTAATAATCAACTGTTTTGAAGCTGATTCACGCGTTTTGAGTGTGTGTATTACACACAACGTTATTATGGATGAAAAATGTAACGGTTTAACTTCACCAAAAAACCTCAGGTGTTTAAGTGTAGGTTTTTAAACAACAGTTGGTTAAGTGAGAAAATGATAAAACATTAGGTGATGAAGTGAAATTTACCCATATTTTAAGGTGCTGTACATTTCTAAATTTACTATCATTGTCTTCCACACTGGGAATGCATGGAAGATCAAAGAGAAGGGTGCTAACTAAGGAAATAAATGGTTATGAACTACTTAATCTTGCAGCAGGCCCATGTTAGGCTAATATCAAAATATGTGGTTTCTAGAGCATCAAAGACCTTCTCCCCCAGTTAATACAAAGATGGCAATACCTAAAATAACAATACCGGTGGCTCCAGTCACAAGTTCCCAGTTCATATCAATATGAAAACTATTATGCTGCTTTCTGATGTAGGACGGAAATTATTGAACAGATAATTAATTGGAATGGTAACTCGATAAAGAAAATTAAGAGAACTAGGGTGATCCCACAACAGGAGAACCACTACCCCTATGGTTTCCCAACTGAAGAAGGGAGAAAAAAGGTAATGATCTCAACCAATAATTAGAATAATTTTAATATCAAAGTGTAAACGGTCTGACATAACTTACAAGCATATTTGTAAGAAAATAAAATTTAATAACCCTAAGTCCAGTAACAATTAAGCCTCTAAATAAATAACCCAATACTGAAATAAACCAATAAATAACAAGTCCACGAACTAAATAAATAGACATTAATAAATAAATAATTAAATAGTGAATCATCCACGACGACGACGTCTCATGGATCGATCCCTATCAACTCTCCCCGGCTACAAAAATGAAGTCTCTGACGAATTGAAAGCCTCATATCTCTAAAAGGTCTGGATCAAGCCGAGGGAACTCCTCAACACTAATCTATGTACAATCATCCGGAGGCTTGTTGCGCCAGTTCACACCTGCCTGGTCGACACAACCCGCTCATCAAACACATCTTGAATAACCTCTGTTATACACTGTGTAGGAACAGTAGGAGGTGCAGGTGGAACAGGTAAAGAAGAAACAAGTATAGGCTCATCAGGGTTACCAAATGTAGGCGAAGTGGATGAAGAAATAGGAGAAGAAGTGGAAGAGGGGGCGGAATCATCAAAAGGCCCATGATAAGGAGTAAGGCCTTCCACATTGAATACAGGACCAATACCCATATTACTGGAAGATCCAACTCGTATGCATTAACGCTAATCTTTTTTCGAACTCGAAATGGACCCATCCTCTTAGCATACACTTTCTTCCATGTGCCAGGAGGTAATCTCTTAGCACAGTGTCGCATCATCACTCGATCATTCTCATTAAACTCTTGATACCTGCGATAAACATCTGCAGCAGACTTATAATTTTTATTTCTCAAATTAATTTTCTTTCTTATCTCAACATGCAAATCATGAATGTGCTCTGCAGACTTACTAGCTCTATATGCAATGGAAGAGGAGCTAAATCAACAGGTTTCCTAGGCTGATAACCACTGTAAGCCTGAAAAGGACTTACTCCAGTCAAATAATTAACCGAGTTATTATATGCAAACTCAGCCATGGTAAAACCTTATCCCATGTAGACACATGATCACCCATAAGACAACGTATCAAATCACCTAAACTTCTATTAACAACCTCAGTCTGACCATCGGTCTGAGGATGATACGCAGTAAAAAACTTAATCGTGGTGTTAAGTTTCTTCTAGAGAGTTTTCCAAAAATAACTCATAAATTTCTCATCTCTATCAAAAACTATAATCAATGGTAACTCACGCAATCTCACTACCTCACTAAAGAAAATCATGGCAATATGTGAGGCATTATCAATTTTGCTGAAAGGAATAAAATGTGTCATCTTAGTGAAACGGTCCACTACAACAAAAACTAAATCATGACCCCTCTAGGTCCTCGGTAACCCCAAGACAAAATTCATGCTAAGATCTTCCCAAGGTGCATGGGGAACCGGAAGTGGAATGTACAAACCCTTGTTCTGCTCCCTACCCTTAGTAGTCTGACATGTGTGGCACTCAGAAACAACACGAGCTACATCCCTCTTGAGGCTAGGCCAAAAGAACCTATCCTCAACAATGACAATGGTCTTATCTCGACCAAAGTGTCCAGATAAACCTCCCACGTGTAACTCTCACAATAAATACTCACGCATCGATGTACTAAAAATACACAAGCAGGTGCCCTTAAAAAGATACCCATCATGGATACGAAAATCACTAGAGGGTGGGGAACTAGGATACTGTAGGGCAGTATAAATGTCACTAAAGTCCCGACAAGTAGGGTACTCCTGGATAATGCGTTCAAATCCCCTAACTTTCACTCTCAAAGAGTTGACAAGGATAGACACCATACTCAACACATCGACAACCACATTATTTGTCCCTTTGCCATGCTTAAGGACAAAAGAATACGGTTGGATAAACTCTACCCACCTAGCGTGTCGATAACTTAGCTTCTTTTGGGAGTTAAGGTACTAGAGTGCTTGATAATCGGAGTAAAGAACAAACTCCCTATGCAACAAATATTGTCGCCAATACCTAAGTGCCTGGACTATAGCATAAAACTCCCTATCATAGATAGAATACTTTTGTCGGGCCTCATTCAATTTCTCACTAAAGAACGCTATCGGATGACCCTCCTGACTAAGCCCTCCCCTTATCCCTACGCCTGAAGCGTCGCATGCTACCTTAAACACTTTACTAAAGTCTGATAGCACGAGAATAGGTGCCTGTGTCAACCTATTCTTGATTTCCACAAAGGCTATGGTAGTCGATTTAGACCAAACGAACTATCCTTTTTTCATACTATCAATGATGGGAGCCATAATGGTACTAAATTCTCTAATGAACTTCCTATAAAACGTAGCTAGCTCATGGAAGATTCGAGCGTCGTGAATATTAGAAGGTTCTAGCCACTCATTAATAGCCTTCACTTTCTCGGGGTCGGCAGAAACCCCCTCTTTAAAGATCACAAGCCCGAGGAAAATGACTGACTCCTGAACAAAAGAACACTTCTTCAAATTAACAGTCTCTCACGTTGAAGAGCTGCTATAATCTCTCGCAAGTGAAGAAAGTGCTCATCTCGAGTTTTACTATAAATGAGGATGTCATCAAAATAGACCACTACAAATTTGCCTATGAAAGGACGTAGCACCTGATTCATAACTCTCATAAATGTGTTGGGTGCATTGGTTAAGCTAAAAGGTAAGACTAACAACTCACAAAGTTCATCCCCTAATTTAAAGGTAATCTTCCACTCATCTCCCTCTCGAACACGGATTTGGTAATATCCACTCCGCAAGTTTATTTTGGTGAAAACACAAGCCCCGGTCATCATATCTAGCATGTCATCAAGCCTAGGTATGAGAAACCTATACTTGATGGTGATTTTATTTATGGCTCGACTATCACAAGTTCACAACACATCCTCAAACTCCCATCAGCCTTAAAGATGAATAAGGCTGGAACGGCACAAGAGCTAAGGCTCTCTCTAACAAATCCCTTCCTCAACAACTCACCTATCTGTCGTCTCATCTCAGTTTGCTCTATGGGATGCATCCTATAATGTGGCAGGTTAGGTAAAGAAGACCCCAAAACAAGGTCAATGGGATGTTGGATGTCCCTAAGAGGTGGTAACCCATCGGGCAACTCACTAGGCATAACATCGGCAAACTCATGTAGAATTTGCCTAACATCACTAGGAATCTCTCTAGTACTCTCTCAGGAACATCTTTCACCTCTCTAGTTACCACCGCATACACAATCTTCTCTTCCAACACACTCCGCTCAAACTCATTTCTATTAAGAATATAAAGTGATTTGGTTTGTTGGGTAGGTAAGCTAGTCTCCTTTGGTTAACTCTTGGACGACACTCGGGGTCTCACAGGTGTTAATGATATTTTCTGCCCCTTCTGTATAAACACATATGTGTTCGTCCTCCCATAATGAGTCACATCACGGTTATATAGCCAAGGTCGCCCTAGTAGAATATGTGCAACATCCATAGGAAGGACATCACACCAAATACTCTCCTCATAGTGTGATGGTGGATTGGCACTAGACATCTCTTTGACACAGGAATGGATGTCTTTTTGACTCAGACGACGCTAAAAGGCTAGGGATGTGGTTCTGCCTTCAGCTTCATCCGTTGTAAGGCGGACTCAGCACCCACACTTAAGCAACTACCCCCATCGATGATCAACTTAGAAGAGACACCACTTACTTTGTTGTAGGTTTGAAATATGGTGGTTCTCCTCCAATCATCCTCTCTCTTATGACTCGTGAAAACGCACCTCGTGACACCTACCTGATTACCTATCTCCTCTAGGTGCTCATTAGCCTCCTCATCTTGCAAGTCATACTCACCCTCGACTTCAGCCCCGACAATATTCCCCTCCTCTTTTGAAGTTTCCTTTACCATTGTTACCCGTTGGTGATTGCGATTGGGGTACTCAAAAGACTTGTGCCCTAACCCCTGGCACGTAAAGCACCATTCCTGGGTATTAGACTGAGAGTTAGGTGCGACTAAACCCTTCCCTTTGTCACGAGATGGCCTAGCTACGGTGTTACTAGCCCTAGAGGATGCCTGAGAAGTGGGGAAAGGTCTACTCTACGAGAAATTTCGGCCACTGGGTTGGCCTGGTAAGAAGGGACTCTCCTAGCGATACCCTATAACCTATACTCATTATCTAGAGCTGACTGGAAAAGGTCATCTGGGATAATGATGCCACTGATCAGGATGTGTGATTGAAGTTTAGGTCGTAACTCATTCTTGAACTTCATAATGGTCAATCTATCACTCTCACTGATCCGACATCTTTGAATCAACTCCCTAAATTTGTAGATGTAATCAGCAACAGACATATTATTACCTTGACAAAAGTTGTCATATTGCTCCATTAACCTATCGGTATGTCTTACGGGTAAATAATATTGCCTTAGGCGAGTTTTCATTTCCCCCTAATGCCTGATAGATGGCTCATCTATATACGCTCTAAGTCTCTCTCAACCCCTGACCAGAATAGGCTGGCCAATATCACCAATTTCATTTTGGCGAATCGCACCTTCCTATCCTCAGACATCTCATACCAGTCAAAATACTTCTCCATACTAGACAACCGATCAAGGAATGCATTGTGATCAAATCTACCATCAAACTTTGGTGCATCTACCTTGATTTTCCTATAGTCATCATCATAAGGATCATGTCTAGAATGCTCATAGTGTCTAATATGTGGGCTTTCGACATGCCCATTCCCATTATTCCCCTGAGGTTTCATTACAGGCTATCTTTGTCAATATGTGTGATTCTATCATTCATTTGACCTAGTTGTGCAACTATGGCCACTAATTGGTCCTGAATTTCTTCTAAAGCAGCTTGGGTATGTGTAGTTATTTTGCAAATGCAAGTGCAATGCTGAAACAATACAGAAATTTAATTGAAGCAAATTAAAATTACAAGTCTAAGCCTATGCAATCGCAATCTCAAAAGCTATTGATAATAACCGAATAATATGCAACTAGATGGAATAATATGTAATTTTAAAAGAACAAATCCAAAACAAGCTATTAAAAATTTTAGAAATCATGAACGAAGGGAATGCAACTGATTGAATATTGAAAATCCAAATATTCAAAGTGCAATATTTACTTTTACCTCTTTTTTTAATGGACCTAACTGATAAGAAAATATGAGACGGGGGGGTGAAAAGTGTTGAGGTTAAAAGTTTAGGGCTCTTTATGCAAGAAACAGGGGTGAAAAAATGTAAACTAATAAACTGTGGGGAAATATTTAAATGGAGAGCGGAAGTTTGGGGTACTAAAAGGTAATTTGCAAGGTTTTTAAATTTAAATTAGGAAAGTTAGGGTTACCTCCCTATCTATAAAATAACGCAGCAACAACAGTTTTCTTTTCTTTTTTTCTTTTTTTTTTTTGAACAGTGAAACCGCGATGAACAGAAATTAAGAAATTGATGGAGAAACCTTAAGCTCTAATACCAATATGATATAGGATAATAGGACATAAATTGTTAAAAAGATAATTAGTTAGAAGTGGTACCTCAATAAAGAAAATTAAGAGAAGTAGGATGATCCAACCGTAGGAGAACTACTACCCCTAGGGTTTCCCAACCGCGGGAGTGAGAAAAAAAGGGATTGATCGCAACCACTAATTAGAATAATTTCAAGATCAAAGTATAAAGAGTCTGGCATGACTTACAAGCATATTTATAAAAAAAATAAACTCTAATAACCCTAAGCCCAGTAACAATTGAGCCTCTAAATATATAACCTAATACTAAAATAAACCAATAAATAACAAGTTCACGAACTAAATAAATAAATAAACACTGATAAATAAATAACTAAATAGCGAATCATCAACAACGACGACGTCTCATGGATCGATCCCTATCACTTTCTCGTTGTTTGTATATATATAGATAGATAATAGCTAGATAAGCATCCAAACAGTTACACCACCAAATGACAAAACAATCTTCACTTTTATTTTGATTTTTGTTAAGAAAATGACAACCATTTCAACTAAACCAGTAAAAAACTCCACAAATATTTCAAATAGCCAAACAAAGCAAAACAATAAAAGTTGAACAAATCAAATGACCATATATATATACTGCATAGAAACAATGAGCATCAATTCACCAATGCACACAAACATTTTGTAATAATAAAGAATTTACCTCCGACTGGTGCAAAATCGCATTAGCCTCACTGCCCTTCTGACTTTCTTTTTTCATTTCTTCATCACTTTCTTCTTCTTCTTCTTCTTCTTCTTCTTGCATTTCTACTTTCTCATTTTCTCTTTTCTCTTCTTCGTCACTTTCTTCTTCTTCTTCTTCCTCCTCCTCTTGTTCTTCATGTTGCATTTCTATCTCATTCCCAACCCAATCCCTCCGAGCCACACCCAACCTCTGCTGCTCCCCTCTAATCTTAGCCACCAAAATCCCCTCCTCAGCCCGTCTCAGCAGCGTCTCGGACCACCTCTCCCCTGGCCTCGCCATGCTCCTCCCACTAGGATCCTGATACTGCCCCACATACTCATGGTGCAAATACGGCTCTCTTTCCCTCATCGCATCCTCCGAAAAATACTGCCCATCATATATCAGTTTATCCATGTATGCCCGTCTCCTATTCTTAACCTTTGCAGACCTTGACCTCAAATCCTCATCAGTTGGACTAATCAAACTCCGCAAATGATTTAAATGCCAGTTCACTTCATAATCCTCTTTCAATATATCAAATTCTTTAAGCTCCTCAAATGTCAACTGTGATCCATAGCGTTCTAAAACGATAAATCAACATTAAAAAAATAAAAATAAAAAATAAATAAATAAATTCCAGTTAACATATATATATATATATATATATATATATATATAAATACAACACAGTTAGTTAAAAGACGAGGCTTTTCACTAGCCTGTCAGTCCGTGTAATCTATGCTATATTTGTAGATAATTCACAGCACTTGTACGCATATAAATTACATATGTAAGAGATAATTAAGTAATTGGAGACTTATATAGTGTATACACATAATGTATTTATCAAAGTCCTTCATTAAAAAAATTAAATAAATAAATTCCAGTTAATGTATATATACAAACACAACATATAATTATTTAAAGACAAGGCTTTTCACTAGCCTGACAGTCAGTTTACTATGGTATATTTGTACATAATTCGCAGCATATATAAATTACATATGTAGGGAGAATTAGTCAATTTGTAACATATTAAATATATAGTTTATTGTATATTCGTTAGCATATATACATAAATATACATATATAGATATAGATATACAAAGAGAGAGGAGAGAATACCTAGGAAGACGGGGACGTCGCGAGAGAGGAGGTCGAGGAGGAGGGACTTGCGCTGGGAGGGATTGACGGCGGAGGATTGGACGGCACGTGGGAAGTACAGGTTTTCAAGCTCCGATAGTCTTTCCGATATCGTTTCCATTGATGCGCTGCTCATAGCTCCCTTCAACGACGTCGTTGGCTCCATCTCTTTTCTCTCTTTTTGTTCTGTTTTTTCTGACGAGGTTCATTGACTTTACTCAATTACTTGAGTCGGTTTGTTATTTGGGCCTTTGGGGTTTGGGGCCTTTGGGCTCGTGACTTAATGCTGGTAGATTCGTGCTGCGCACGTAATTAAAACTCCCTAGTTCCCTTTTTAATTACATTTTTAATAAGGTATAATAGAGAAGAAAAAGATAGAATTTTTTTATTTTCTTGTAAAATTTTCAATCAGAGATAAAAATATTTGGATGAAAAGTAAATTAAGTTTAATATTTTTTTCTAATTTAAATATTATCCTGAAAAATAAAACTTTTATTTAGAAACTAAGCACATCCATAACATTATGTAATGACGCACTCTATCTTTTATTTTCTTAAATGAAATTATTCCGTTTCTCTTAAACTCACGAACAAAAAGAAGAAAAGTTAATTAATATTCTATCATTTTATTTTATGTTACTAATAATTTTAACTCTCTTTATTTCTTTCTATTAACGTCAAGATCCGTTCGCTCGTCCAATCACCAAATAGCGAGTCAAATCTTGCACAAAAAACGGAAGATCACACTGAGAAAGTTGACGGTCGGAGTCGTCGGAAGATAGCTCCGATGTGAGAATAAGTACAAGCTGGAGAAAAGATTAACAATTGAGGCACGTTATAGCTTTAGTGCTTATGTTAAGTAAAATGTCATTACTTGTAACTTAGTGTATAGCCGTTTGTTATTTTTCAGAGGCACAAAAGAGATCTAGAAGGGAGGAAGGGGTTGAATAGATCTTTTAAACTTTTTCAGTTTATTAAGAAGTGTTACCAGATTAATCATTTAATCAAGATTGTTTTTGCACAGCGGAATATTGATTTGAAATCTCCCCTTAAAGATCTGTTAAGATCTCAGTTGTGAAGTTTAGTTCATATTGAAGTTAACCATTCATGACATGCATTAAACATATTAAATAATTGACAGAATACAAAAGACATGAAGTAAATGACACAAGAGAGTTTAAAGTAGTTCGGAGACTAAACAACTCCTACTTCACTCTTCTACTTCAACATGTAGAAAATGTAACGATCGAAAATTCTGGATTTACCTTGTAATTCGAATTTCTGAATATTAATGAATATATTATATTTTATTAATATTATTTTTGTGTTGCATGTTTAAAGGTTGTGTGACAAACTGGATTAAGTGAATGCATGAAATTTTACGTGTTATAGTTTTGTTTAAGTGAATAATTGATTTCGCGTAGCATCGCTAAATCACTATTCACGGAGCACGTTTTCCGAGGCACTATTCATGCCATAATATTTTTGTGTCTTTTCGATTTTAATAAATTTCATTAATACGTATGAGCGAAGTGATAATTTTTTCAAGGGCTGGAATATTTATTTGAGCTTGGTAGTGAATTAATTTATATCCGAAATGTATATTATGGGTGTTCCGAATAAGTGAAAAAATCCCATAACAATTATTTTACCCATTCCAATATTTATGGTAATACCCATTTTAATTATGGGTAGAGTTATTAAGCAAATTTGGTACAAAAGTGAGAGTATTCAGATATAATTTTGGTGTATTTGTGTATTTATTTTTGCTTGTTACTTCAAGATGGAACCAACCAAACCCCATCAACCAATCAAATGCAAGGAAAAAGAGAGTGATCGGGCAAGCCTTGCATTTGTTGGACAAAATGTATTGAGCAACTAAGTCCCATTTCATTCTCCCGAAGCCACTCCTTCCATTTCTCTCAATCCATTCCATCTGCAAAAAATAAAAGAGAGAGAGAGAGAGGGAGTTGCAGACTATCGGAAGGAAGGAGGAAGAAGAAGAGAGTTCCCGGAGAAGAAGAAGAAAGAAAGAAGAAGAAGGTGCGGGTGGAGGAAGAAGAGAAGCAAGGAGCAACCCCCACAACCAAGCCTAATCGAGCTCCTTAGCATCAAGAAGGATTTGCAGAGGTAAAACACCAACCAAAACCCATCCCATTCGGATTGTTGTTAAGTTTTTCAAGTTGTTCTTAGTTTTGAACTCTTAAGCTTGTGGGTCGGATTTATGGTGATTCTTGATATTTTTGTTTGTTATGATTATTTGTAAATATTTTTAAGAGGTTATGTAAGCCATTAATAACATCAAAGTGGAATAAAAATGGAATAAATCCGTACCTTTGCTTAATGGAGGAAGAATAATGAATTTTGGACACGAACTTGGACTGTTTGGACTTTTAGAGGAATGTAGAGCCATGATTTCATGTTTGTTAATTTTATTTGTTGCTATAGTATGGTAGTTCCATGGGTTACGAAACTAATCCAGTTAGAATGGAGTAAAAATGAGTTAAAACGAGTTCGTAGTAATGATTTTTGTAAAACTTGTCAAGAACTCAAAAAACAAAGCATAACTTTGTACTTTGGCTTAAGATTTGGTCATGTTAATACTAATGGATAACTCTGCATTTTTGATATATTGTAGTTCCATGAATTAGGAGTCCATAGAGTCCGAAATGGACCAATTTGCTTGTGTATTGAAGGAGTTATGGAGGTTGGAGTGACTGGAGGTCGGAATCGCGAACTGGGATTAAACCCAGAATCCGGCTACTGACAAATGACGCCACAGCGTCATTTATAAGCCTTACAGCTCACGCCACTTCAAGGGGCAAAAAGGAAAAATGAGCAGGGACTGGCACTGCAGTACCACATCCAAGAACGAAGTTTGACGCCGTAACGTCAAGCCTTTCAAGGAAAAACACGGGACTCACGCCGCAACGCTACATCCAAGTGTTATGCTTGGCGCCGCAGCGACGCCACGTGGTAGCGGCGGGACACGGGACTCACGCCACAGCGTGGGAACTAGTATAAGTCTTGGCGCCGCAGCGCTAGTGCCATATCCGGCCTAGGTCGGGTCAGTCAGACTGGATCGGGTCGGGTCGGACCTAATGAATTCTTTTCAGCGAGTCCAAAACTTATAATTTTGTACAAAATGATTAAACAAGTTAGTTATTTACACCTTGTTAAGCCTTAATTGTTTAATTATATATTAAGTGTCAACCAAATTGGTATTGTCTTAAGGCGTAGTGGCAATCAATGTATTTTAATGATGCAAAGTCTGTTTTGAACATAATCCTTATGTGACTAATTGTTATATGAATATGTATTTACATGTGTAGGATATTAAGGAGTGTGTGTTGTAATATTGTAGCAGACGCACCAGGTAAGTTTCCTAACGCTTGTCTAACCCTTGTGTTGGGCAAGTTCCCTAACTTCATTCTTTCTATATATTGAATGCAGGTTTCTTTAACTTATCCAACCCTTACATTGAGCAGGTTTTCTATTTTATACAAATGTTGTATATTGTTATAAGTTTCATGACTCAAATCGAGTTATTACTTCAAATGATATTAGTAGATTAATTATTATAAATTACTCCACATCAAAAATAATTATTGATATTCGCACCTTGTGCATTTGAATTCATAATCTGTTGTTGGACTGTGAAACGTTTAAGTT
Source organism: Aralia elata (assembly GCA_034770075.1). Lineage (NCBI taxonomy): Eukaryota > Viridiplantae > Streptophyta > Magnoliopsida > Apiales > Araliaceae > Aralia > Aralia elata. The sequence goes on from CM068381.1 coordinate 28,106,340, forward strand.
CTTCATTCATGAACTGTTTAAGGATTGTCTGCGCCATTTGTTTCGGCTAGACATGTACAGGTTATTATTTTTAAAAGTTATCCAACCGATTGTTGGTATAGATTCTTGGACTGAGAGGGCAACCCTTATTTAGGAGATTTTAATGTGTCGGTTATTCGATGCAGTCAGAGTTAAATGTTATGCATATACATAGAGTATGAGAGGTTGATCCCCTCAAGTACTACTGACGGGCCAGACGTTTAAAAAGGTCAGTTGAATGACTGATCCTTTGGCCAAAAAGTTCGTGGTCTATTGGACCACTCAGCAGTAAATAATCAATATTCATTATTTCATTTGAACTTTGGTTATATCGTCAACTATTTCTTCAATGTTCTTAAATTGTTAAACTATGCGATTATTATTCTCATTCATTCATGATATATATCCTCTTTATTCATTTTAAACTTGCTGAGCAAAGTAATTGCTCACCCTTATTATATCATGAACTCATTGCAGTTAAGCCAGGGAGTTCCAAAGTGTACAAAGGCAAAGAAAAGCTTAAGGAATAGTTATATGTACTATCCCGTTATGTAATCGTGGAATCGTTTTGTATTATTATTGTATTCCGTGATGTATTTATTTAAGGTTGTAGACCTTGGGACCGTAATAAACCTTTTGTAATGAATAACATATGTTTATTTATTCCGCATTAGTTGATTTATATTATTTAGAGGTGTATGGATGTACTTTATCGTGAGCACCAGATTCGAGGTATTGGTGCCTGAATTTTGGGGTGTCACAGAAAATCCACTAAGAATTCAGTTGCCTCGACTAGGACATTATTGCCCTCATAAAGTCCAGTAGACTTGGCTATTTTAGTCGCCACGACAAGGACACAAAGACCTCTTCATGCCCAACAGACTTGGTAATTTTGTCACAAAGATAAGGACTCTCTAGGCCCAATTTAGTCACCAAGACCAGGACCCACTTGGCCCCAATTCTATCACTCAAGACCAGGACGCACTTGGCCCCAATTCGGTCATTTAAGACCAGGATCCTCCGACCCTTATTCTTGTTGTTGATATTTGTTGGAGGTGCTGCTGAGATGTCGTTCAAGCTCTATTCTCCTCAGATATTTAGCAGCTTGAATGTGATCATCCTTGAGATGTACTTGAGTGTAGCAATGAGGCTCAACTTCTTCTTGTACTCAACATTCTTTTGTGATCATTTGTTTATGCTGCTTAGCTTAACAATTCAGCTTCTTCTTATCTTTTGATGCTTGACACCAATTCATGAACTACTAAGATGACTGTAAAGCTCCTTCCATTTTGGTACTTAGTAGCTACTTATGATTGATGTCAATTTGGCAATGATGTTCTTCTTCTTCTTGTGTTTAGCAGCTTTGAACACAACTTTTGTAGTAGAATTATTCTTCTCTGTTTTTTCATTCTTTCAGCTCTTAGTGTTCTTGGTGGATCGTAGAGTGAGCTTCTGCATATTCTTTCTTAGCATTTCACTCTACGTTTTTCTGTGTCAGTCCACCATCTCTCCAACAACTTGATTATTTAAAACTGATGCTTTTTTATAGTCTGTTGTTGATCTTCCTGTTAAAAAGTGTCTGTTAGAGGTATTTAATGTGCAGATACTTTGATATCCTTGATGTTGACTTTCTGGTGCTTTGTGTCAGCGTACTTTTCCTAGCCCATAACCTGTCACATCATCCTGCAGCTTTACTTGTTCACTTGACAGGTCGCTTTCTGCAATCTAGCCGTTAGACACATCGTTGCTATACATTAAGGATACATGACTGAACTCTTTGAGATCTTCTGAGTTCTAACATTCCTTTATCAGATTCTTTGTCAGATCTGACTTTACTCTACGATCTTGATGTCTCGGTAGAGTAGTAAAAATCGTAGAGTTGAGCTTTACGATTTGCTCAACCGTTTGCTATGCGACTGAGTGTATTGAAAATCTTGGACATACTTGACAACTCTACTTTGTTAGAGATAGCCTTACGATCTTGCTGTCTTTTTGATTCTTTACGAAGCAAGTTGTTGTTCTACGATCTCTTAGTGACTCTGCGAATTTCTTTGTCCTTTATGACCAGGCAGATTACATTCGAATTAACGTTCACTTACTTAGCTTTCAACTATCTTCATGATTCACATCTGAGCTTGTTGTTGTCCTCTCATCTTAATGATCAACTTTACGATTTTATAGCCTCTTCTTTGCTCTGATTGCTCTTCAGCTGCTCTACGATTTTGATCAGTTATTTTAACAATCTTATTTTCTCTAAACGATCGTTGGGTTTCTTTAGTGATTTTCTGAACCACCCTACGTTTAGTCACTGTTCAGCAGTCTTTGACTTGCTTAACTCTTACTTCTGTCATCTTAAGGTCAGATCCATACTTTGAGAAATGAGGTGGTCTTTATGTCAGAAACATAGACTCTGCATATAGCTTTACGATCTTTATTGTACGTTCTCAGAGTTATTTTTACACCTTAACTTTTACTTTGCGATTCTATAGAGCATTTAGCGTTCAGTTCTTGCCTTACGAGCTTTGTTTGACTTTACGATTATGTTCACTTTACGATAAAAGCCTCAGCTATGCGATGAGTCCAAAGCTTTACGATATACAAATTAGCTCTACGCTTTCTCGGAAGCTTTATGATCATAGGTTAACTCTGTGATCCATTTCGACTCTACGACCTGGCAGAGTAACTTTACGAGCATAAGATTCCTAATAACTATACATTAGATTTATTCAACAAAATCAACCTAACATTCTTGACCTTTTTTAGTTCTAAGTCCTTGTACACACATGTCTTTAAAGGACTTTACAAAGCTTACTATACACGTATACATTGATCATTTATCCACTGAACACGTAGGTCACTCTGCTTACAATATTTTCATCATGAGCATGCAAAGTGACTCTACGATAAGATTAACCTAACATTCTTGATCTTTATAATCTAAGTCCTTGTACATGTATTTCTTTGAATAAGGACTTTATAATGTTCAGGGCCAATAGAGTTTTGATCTCAAGGTTCTCATTTCACCATATGAATATTATTAGACCACATACAACAAGAATGTGCAATTCGCAAATTTTAGCAATGTATCAATTTTCTTATCAAGTCATATTTATCATATAAGCATGTACGCACATAATCAGATAGTTCACATAAGTTCAATGATTACATAGACACAGAAAGCACGTAATCACATTGTTACATAATCACTTATGCACATAAGCACGTAGTCACATCAGCACATAAACACATAATCACATAGATAGTTAACTACATAATCACATAGATAATTAACCACATAATCACATAGATAATTAACCACATAATCACATAGAAAATTCATTTAAACGATCAAATCGGTCATCATCAAATCAAATAACCTTCAACACCGTGTATTTATAGTTGATCACACTTCCTTAATACACCCTGTCCTTGAGTAGGAATAAGACTCCTTATAACAACGGTTACCATACTGATGTAGAAGTCAATCTCCTTAAGAATGGAAAGTCAAAATTAATTCGGACTATACCACCCCCATAATAGTATTAGATTGAGTTTCTTTAAAAGCAGGAAGTCAAGTTGGAAAAGGGAATCACAAGTCAACTAGGAATGTAGATTCCTTAAAGTATCAAGCCTCTTGACTAGAATATTATGTCATGTTGCACGGGTTCCACTGGATCACCCGGGCCCATAAAATAACGTCCCAACATTGCCCCCTACTATCTTGTTATAATAAACTAATAATAAGAGAGTACACAAATTAATAGGCAACAAATTACTATCACTGAAGCTAAACATTCACCTTCATACCCCACGTGAAGTCGAACCCCACCACCATCATTATCAACCGCAACTTGGAGAACATGTGAATATGGAAGGTCACATCAAAAGCCCCCTCCCCCCAAAAGTGAAAAAGAACTGCCATTTTCACTCTCAAATCCAGAATTTACAAAAGAACTCAAAACATCCTTCCGTTATCGATTTCTTGCTGCCATAACCACTCTCCCTTCTCCGGCGAACTCCACTAAACTACTACACCCACTAACCGAAGATGTCAAGAAATAACACTGTTCAACCTACCACAATCGTCGACGAAACCCTCTCCACAAATTGTAACGAATGCAATTTTTGTGATTAAATAAAAATATTTATTGGATTATATAAATATTTTTATTAATTTATTTATTGAGTAAAATAAATAATTTATAAGTTATGGTGAAAGAATTTTTGTTAAATGTTATTTGATTGTGATTTGATGTGTTTATTCTAATTTAATTTAATAATTAAATTAGATGGTTAAATGATTTATTTGAATAAAGAATTTATTTAAATAAGATAATTTATTTGGTGTTATTGTTATTGGTTAAATGGAACTATTATTTAAGTTAGTAAGGTTTAATTGAATTTATTTAATAATAAGTTCAATTAAATTAAAAGTGTGACAATTAAAACTATATGTTATATTGAGTTATTAAAATAACTAGAAAGAGTTTTTATTTCCATCAAACCAAACAAGGCCTTATGACCTTTGGTTGGAAATAATGAGTTATTTCAATTTTGTTTTGCCAAATAAGCCTTATGGCTTTTGAATTATGTAACTGATGATTTTAAAATTAAAGTACGTGATTATATTTTATCAATTTTTATCTGTAAGTTTCATCAGTTCAATTGTTAAGTATAGAAAAGAAAGAACAGAGCTTTTGAAAGAAAGAAAAATTGAGAGTTGAGAGTTCTTTGAATTGAGAAGGAGAAGGAAAAGAATTGCTAAGCTAAGGAATCATACATAGCTTGAAGATATAATTCTTGTTAGTTTTGTTCTTCACTATATTCTTATTATTTTACTTCTCTGTATATGATTTTTATTTCACTGTATATGAATTTATATGCTAAATACATGAATTACTTGGTTATAATTGTTAGTAAGCATGTATTAGACATTATGTGATGATTATAAACTAATTTAAAAGAGTTAATTCATGAAAGCATGTTTTAGAATGAAGTTTTTGTTTTTTTTCAGAGTCTTATTTCATGTATGGCATATATATATATATGAAAATTGATGTTCAATTAGATTATTAATCGGTAAATTGACTTTTAATTATGTTAATATGATGAAAAACGAAAAGAATGTAATTAGAATGGATTAAAATGATTGAAAGATGAGTTTACAGTGGTTGATTTTATTAAAATGACTAAAACATGAATATTTGGTTTAAACAGAGAATTTTTGCTTCAATTTGGTTGATTATGTGTTTATAATGGTTAAATTAGTTAGAAACATGTTGGGTAATTGTTTTCTAGCATATTTGATGTCTAGGTAAGTTTAAATTATGTATTGGATGGTAGAATTCGGAAAATTTGGCCAAATTTGGCCTAAGTTTTCACTGGTTCGCGAACTGTAAAAGGAGACAGTCGAGTCTACCGCCCCGGCGGTAGAAACAAACTGGAAGTCTCGCCCCGGCGGTCTTGTCGCCCCGACGGCATATTTGAACTATGTTTCTCGCCCCGGCGACAGCCTCGCTCCGGCGACGATTTTGTTAAGAAATTCACCGCCCCGACAGTGGAACAGTAAATAAAAAAATTTATTTATTTGTTTTATGAATTTGTTATGTTGCTATGTGCATGTTTAAAACTTGTATTAAGATATTAAATGACCAATGAGATACCACGAGGGTTGTTAGCAAATATTTGTGGAATATCGATGTTAATCAAGATGGTACAATAAAATAGGATAAGAACGAGACTTAAAATGTATATGAATCTATAACTAATTATTGTTACCATTTTATAATCAAAATGTATAGGGTGATTAAGGGACGTGCATTATTTAAATATGTAATCTACGCACGAGGCAAGTTCCTTATCTCAATTTATTACTTTTACGTTGAGCAAGTTGTTCTTCCCTTAAACTTGTTATTTTATTTAAAGCAAGTTTACTTTCATTGAGCAAGTTACTAACCTTAGCTTATTGTTATTCAAGCGAGGTTGATACCATGATAAGTGTTTAAGCTTTATTCCAGTTATTTATTGTTCGATCATTAATCATTATTCAAACTTTGAACAGAATTTCTATTGTACAAACTTTATTGATGAATCAATTGTTTAGTGACTAGTAAACCCTTATTGATTCAGCTAGTCCTTAGTTGATGAGCGTTCTAAAGACTTAGAATATTTTAAAAGCTTTCCAAACCAAGTTCCTTTTGGTACGGATTCTGATGCTAAACTGAGATGAACAACCCTAATATAGGGGATTAGTTACGCGACAACGTTAAAATGTTTGTGCACAATACATTATACAAAGGGTTGATCCCCCTGAGTATGAGATGGATGGTCCATAGTCTATAAGACTGTTAAAGATTACAGTAGAAATACTTGATAACCTAGGACATAGTTCGAGGTCTTGTGACCCTCAGATACACTTTTAATCCTGAATCTATATTCAGTTCTTGAGCTAAGCTTTCTATTGAAATTTCAGATCTTGACTAGTTATTGATTGAAATCGGAAAAACTATTATACCTCTATTGAAATCTACTTCATTAGTTTTTCAATTGTTATTGTTATCACACTTGTGGGCAATTGTTTGCTCACTCTTCCGCTAAAACATTGCAGCTAAGGCAGAGAAATCGGACGAGAGCCGTCCACAAGAAAAGGCAAGGGCAAATGCCAAAGTAGCAAGAGATTTATTATCCACTTGATGTTTATTTGTAACAAAGACTTATTTAATATTATGTTTTATTCCGCACTGATGTAATAGAGGTTAGATAACCTGGGATTTGCTTATTTAAAAGATTTGTGATGTAACCCTTTTTGTGGGAAGATGTTTCATTCAGTTTAATTATGTTATCTTTAACATGGGTAGTTAGTCTTGAATGTATGGTATAGTGAACACCAAATCTGTGGAGATGGAGTACCCGAATTTGGGGTTGTCACACAAATCCAACCACACAACCATCAACAACGCCAACGACCACAGACACTATTCTAGAAACCCAAACCGCCACCACCACCATCACCATCAACACACAAATTCAACAGTCACCCACCACCGTCACCTCCACTCCTTCACAAATGAACACACCCTCTTCATCCAACACCCCATCTCATGTGCTAGCCCCTACTAAGATTACAAAAATAAAAATCTGAAATTACTAGTCATTAGAAAAAGCCTTCACACATATTAATAACCGGTCTATCATACAAGCCCACCAACTACCGAACATCTGCCAACAATACCACATCCCAAATGCCTATGAACTTCGAGCCCCAAACTTATCGGAGAAAATGTACTAGCCCCCGAAGGGAGAATGGGTTGTCGTCCCTATCTGGGCCTTGCAATACGGGGTTCGATTTCCCTTACACGAATTCATCACCTCTTTCCTTAGCTTCATTGGGATTGGGTTCGCACAACTAGTACCGAACTCGTACATCCACCTTATCTGTTTCATAGCTTTCTGCCATGAATGCAGAATCACCCAGAGCGACTTCTTTTTTGCACTGTTCATGTAAAATCCCGACTTTATGAAATAAAAATTTATTATTTACTTTATGATTATTTTTCTAAATAGTGAAATGCTTAATTGTTATAAATGATAGTTAAGGGTGTTATTTATAAATTATCTGATAAACAATATGTCGGGGAATATTCTTTTTGTCGGGGAATATTCTTTCTATCGGGGAATATTATATTCGGTACCGTACGACGACGCCAAAATAACAAAATATTAGTGGGCCCCACAATGACAATATTGTCAATGATAGTGGACCCCATTGTCGGATACTGAAAACGACAGTATTTTGTCAACAGTATTACCACCGACAATTGTTGAAATACCCGGTAATAAAAAGAACAGTAAAATGCGTTATTCCACAGTAGTACACAGTATTTTACAAGCACACGGTGTTACACAGTATTTTAAATTATTGATTCAATAATTAATAAAGTAGCAATTGCATAGTATTTTGATTTAATAATTACAATAGCATCTGCATGGTACTTTTTATTATTTGTCATGGTACTGTAACTCATATTATTTGATATGATATTTAAGTATTATTGACGGATTAAAAATGGAGTCTAACTTAGGGGTACCTAATTGAAATTATGAAATTCACATGCTATGAACTATTGGTTCACATGTGAGAACTATTAGGGGATGTTATGCAAGATTGATAATACTTGAGGGATTATATTAAAAATAGAGGCAAAGATGGAGCTACTAAAGTGTAATAAGTCGAGCCCTTATTGTGTAATTAATGAAACTAGGTTTTCCTATAAATAGGAAGGATAATCTTAAGAAATCTTCACACCTTCCTTGCTTATACTTTCTCTCTCTCTCTAAATTTCTTGAGTTCTCTTAGTGTGCTAGGTTATTGTGAGTATTTGTGAGAATACTAGTATTGTCCAAGCTAGTAAACTTTATAGAAAGCAACATCCAATCACTTATTAACGAAGGTAGGGGATATTATTTCTTTCATACTCTTATGTAATATCATTTGCTTCCATGTTCGTAAGTGATATTATACTCATAAAGGTTGTTATTCATTCCGTATTAATTTGTAGGGATAACCTGTCCGTGTTGATTGACGCATGCCTGATGAATATTCTTTTGTATTCATTCCTTATTATTCTGTGGGAATAACCTGTATGTACGGAGTGTCGTTAATGGACTCCACGGCACGCTTGCGTGAGGTGGTCGTCGCCCGGATCGTTTCTAGCAAAGTTGAACGGTGGACTGCTCACAACATCTTAACCCCTCGCCTATATGTAGACGGTAATCTTGGTACAATTGCTCGCGTTTGGAAATCTGCGTTGAATGGACACCAACGACACCTTGACCTCTCGCTTATATGTAAGCGGTAATCTCGGTACAATCGACGATTGATGCGGTAGAAGACGCCACACACAACTATGTATTGTTGTATGATAAGTCAAAATTGAATCTCAAAAAAAACTAAGAAATAACTTGGAAATTCTCAAAGAACCAAAAGATGAGAAAACCTCACAAATAATTATAACTGATTAAATCTGATTGAAGTGTATCAAATACATCATCTATGTCCCCTATTTATACTACTCAAAAGTAATTCTAATCCTAATAGGAATTATAAAATCAACTAGAAATACAATCCTAGCTTAACAAAATAATTTGGAAACCAAATCCTAACTAATAAACAATTAAGGAAATTAAATCCTACTTATCAAACATTCTAATTACATTAGGAATCTAAAACATGCTGAAAATACCCTAATAATTAAGGAAAACCGCGTCCAAGTTTGAATTAGAAATCCGAATTCTTCCTCCATTTGGAATTAGAAATCCATTAATTGTTAGGAACCCATTAATCCGTGGAGAACAAAATCAGCTAGTTGTCTACTTGGAAATCGCGTGGCTCACATGATATAGGAAGCTAATATGTTAAGTCCTTCATATGTAAATGTTAAGTCCTGAATATGTTAGGAAACTCGTGTGATTGGCTGATTAGAATTGGAATGTCCGTTGCCCACATGCGAATTTGCTAGAATGTAAATTGCCATATGAATTGATTAAAATTGGCCTTGAATTGAACTCCATCTTAAGCACCTTTGAATAAACTTCAGCCCAAATATTTAAAATCGCTTGATAAATCCCTGAGACTTGAGTTGAGTTATTAAGGTTTGATGTGAGCCTGATCAGGATTGTATCAGTCGTACCTAGTGAATATCCCTTTGTATTTATCCCTTATTAATCTGTGGGTATAACTTGTCCGTGCGGATTTACGCATGCCTGGTGAATAACCCTTCGTATTCATTACTTATTAATCTTTTGTGGAAATAATCTGTCTACGCGGATTACCGCATGACGGGTGAAAATCCATTTGCAGTTTCATATATTCTTTTATACTCGTATACCGTATCATTTCTTTTGTACTCTTTAAGGGATATCTTTTTCTTTCACATTTCTCCATTTATGATAAGAAATATCTGTTTGTTTCCAAAACCTTATTTTAAATGGTGAAAATCTCTGAAAATTTGTAGAATATCCTTAATAGTTTGTGCTTCATCTAATATCTTTTCACCTGAATCTTTCTATTTCGTTTGATACGATATAGTTGAATCATGAATCTTATTCTTGAATATCATTCTTGAATTTGACTCCACAATTTGGCCATCATGTTGGCAATTTGGTCAACCTTCGACACTAGATAAATTAAACATTCATTCTTATTCTTGATCTCATTGTATTCATTCTATATCATTGTCATCATCCTCATACTTAAATTGTGGTGATAGTTCTCTTTGGCCCGTAGTGCAAAGATGAACTAGCGTGACATGATTTTGGCCAAACTGTGTATTGGTATAATCATCACTTTTGGTGTTACAAACAAAGGCGTATGGTGAAAGTTCTCTTTAGCCCGTAGTGCAAAGATGAACTGGCGTTTGGCATGATCATGACCGATGATATTACAAATAAATATATTTGACACTTAGTGCAAAGAGAGGCTGTTGAATATAAACTGTTGATTTGGATGTTCATAAACAGGAATTGTTGATTGTTACAGGGATAAAATATTGGTGGTGATCATTTAACTTATAGAAGATGGTAGATATTATAATCTACTTGACTCTTATAATGGATTGTTCGTTCTGCTGTAGTTGTTGTTATTGAACAATTATAATATCTTTAAATCTCTGATTTATTTCGGTTGAAGGCTAAAGATAATTTTATTCTTCATTATCTTAGTCATGATATTTCCTACTAGGCTATTTGTGCTCACCCTTTTCCTTTTTGTTCCATTGTTCTCATCAGGAAAAGAGAGTATAGCGGGGACTAGCCGGGGAATGGAGTGATGGTCCGAGACAATAGAAGTATCTCAATACATTACTATTAGTGTGACAATAAGTGTATTGAGAATTTAAGATGTATTTGTATTGTGTTGTCATATTTTGCACAATACTTATTAGTTGTAAATGGGAAAATTCGTATTTATATTTGTATTTTGTAGAATGTTATTGGCAACTCAAAATGGGTTGTATGGACCTATTTTGGGGGCGTCACAGTTCAACATGGGCCGATCTAAAGAACCAAGCCTCCGACAACTGAACAAGCAACCTGACAAAACCACATGGATAAAGACCCCCTCAAGCAACAAAGGATGACATTCTCAATGGTTATTCATTAAAGGTGTTGACCTCCAACTCCTTCTAAGTTAGGCCGACCCCGAAACACCCATCGTTAAGGTTAATAGCTTCCCAAAGGATTGAGTGAAAGATTTCATATAATTTTACCACAAGATGACGAAGACTGAATGGCCAATAGAGTTGTTGGCCGACTTATCTTGGCTCTTCAAACACAAATGTAAATTCCGAACCGACACCTCTACCGCGAACACATCATATCTTGATTTTTAATAAATTTTATTTTACAAGTACAATAACAATTTTCAAACCAGAAACAATTGGGGAGACCAGCTTCGAATCAGCCTCGGAGTCCACCAAAAAGACAGTCCCCTAGAAAAATTAACCATCCGAACGATCCACCAAAACAAACTCCCAACCTAACCAACAAACTGACCCTCTCATCCTCATGAAACCAATTTTTGCCATTTCGGTGCCAACACCACCCTCCCTTGACAAGAGCCCACTAGAAATATTTGTCATAGAAAAAATGGCCTTGTACAAAGGGAAACGAATGCTGGTGAAAACATCTTCCAAGATACCTCCTACGAAGCCATCGCATACCATCATGCCCGAACCCATCCAGGAAACCACCGACATCGACCCCCCTCAAAAAACCTCACCCAAAAGCTATACTTGAAAAAAAAGAAGAACCCATGGACCCCATCATCAAACCACCTACAAAAAGACCACACCTAGAGATAACCCCCGAATCCCAACTATAAAAATCATATCCCCGACCAAACGACTCCTCTGCTACCTCCACCTAAGCACGAAAGAAACTTGCCTCGATGATGCTATGGCCCAAAGCCCCATAAGACTATCCATACGAACTCCTCGACAACTTCGCCATCCCCAAAGATGATAATAGGTTCAAAGACCTCACCCCCCAATAACTCATCGGTACATACACAATGTACCAAGGTTAGGTAAACACAACCACATTGAATATTCCTTCTGAATAATTTCCTAATTTTCTCTAATTCTGAATAAAACACTTTATATTTCAGTCCAATGCTGCTCTCGCTCGAACTCTGCACTACTTGTCCAAGATAACTGCCAAAGAGAAGCGATTGGAAATCGAGGTTGAGCTTTTTCAAGCTGACGTCCGATCCCTGACATCCGACCTGAAGAAGGTTAAAAAATAACACACCGAAATGAGAAAACAACACACTAATGTTCTTCACCAATCTAAAGAACTCCAATACCAAGTGGAAACTTTGCAACGGGAGTGCACTGACATCGTCGAACACAGTTAAAGACTCATGGAAGAGCATGTCCTATTGAAGGAAGATAATAAATAACTGAAGAAAGCCATGTCAACTCTTCAGGATCAAGTCGGGGCTATGCACACAAAGATGACGAACTTGATCGAAACTGGCAACACGTTGGAGAAGGAATACGTCGAACTCAAAAGGCAAGGCCCTTCGATGACCGAAGCCACTAAACAACATTTCATTGATGACCGAAGAGGTCATGAGACAATTCGACGACGGCTACCAGAGTGCAAAAATGAAGGACAAAGAAAAAATGTTAGTAGCCGGCTTGGATCCCAAAATTTTTGACTCCTCCGATGACAAGGATGACGCTGAAGAACTTCCCCCACCTTTTGGATAATTCATCGCACTTCTTTTTATTTTTCTTTTAATTGTTGAACTTTGTAAGAACCCCCGATGTACATATAATTGAATGGAATGAAAAAAAAACTTTTACAAGTATGGAATGTCCCAACAAAACTAATTTCATTGATAAATTGATAAAGTTACATAATTGTAAAAGTGGGATAAAGTTATATAACTTATTGAAAGTATTTTTGAAGTCGGCCTACATGCCAAGTGTTTTTTATTTCTGTCCTATCCATACCCCAAACTCGATAAGTACCGGGCTTCGAAACTCCAATAACTTCATAAGGATCCTCCAGTTAGGCATAAGATTTATTGTGTTCTGGGAAGTAGACGCCTTAGCTTCTCGAAGCACCAAATCACCAACCTCGAACCTCCTCTGCTTAACACCCTGATTGTAGTATCTGGCAGTCCTGTGCTGATAGATAGCCAATTTTACCAATGTTGACTCCTGAACTTCCTCTAATAAATCCAAATTAAGCCGAAGTTCGTCGTTATATAATTCCTTATACTGATTGACCCAAAGAGGGGGAGACATGATCTCCACTAGAATTAGAGCATCAATTCCATAGGTAAATCTCCTGTCGTCATCCAAGGAGTGGTCCGATAAGCCCACAAAACACTAAGCAACTCTTTTGGCCAGCAACCCTTGGCCTCATACAACCTTCTCTTGACATCATTAAGCAAGGTCCGATTCATCACGGAAGTCGTTCGATGCTGGATGTTCAGGTTTGTCAAGAACCGCTCAAACTTTACTCCCATAAACTGATGACCATTATCTAACACTAGAACCTTCGGGATACCGAACTGGAACACCACCAACTCCTTGAAAAACTTCAAACAATCTTGCTCAGTGATCGTCCGAAGGGGCTTTGCCTCCACCCACTTAGTCATGTAGTCAATAGCCATCACTACAAAACTTAGCTGACCCTTAGCCTTCGTTAATGGACCCAAGATATCGATCCCCATACTACAAATGGGATCGGGGACAGAACCGAAGACAGCTCCTCGGGAGGCTGATGCGGAACAGGACTGTTGAGCTGGCACTTAACACATTTCTTCATATAGTCTTTAGCCTCCTGAAACATGGTCGTCTAATAGTATCCCTGCCTCAGCACCTTATAAGTCAATGCCTTGGCCCCCATATGATTACCGCAAATCCATTCATGTACCTCCCAAAGGACATGGGTCGTTTCAAACGGCACCAAACACTTCAACAATAGAGAAGAAAAAGCTCATTGGTACAGATCCCCATCGATCAAGATAAAGTATGAACTCCTATGCTTTATCTTCTTAGCCAACACCCGATCTAAAGGCAATATCCCATCACTAAGGTAGTCGAAGTAAGGCGTAAACCAATAGTTTGATCTCTCGATCACCAAAACCTCAGCTTTTTAAATACTCGGTGCGTCGAGAAACTCCAAATATACTGATCCGCTAAACGAACTTACTTCAGTTGTGGCCAATTTTAACAAAGCGTCGGCCACAGTATTGTTGGACCGATCCACTCCCTGGAATGAATGAGAATTAAAGTAGTGGAGTTGATCTTTGACCTCGGCTAGATATTTGGTCATCCTTACCCCCGAGCCTCATACTCCCTTGCGATCTGTTTGACCACCAATTGGGAATCGCTGAAGATAACTAAATATCGAACCTCCAAACTTCTTGCCAATCGCAACCCTGCTAAGATCGCTTCATATTTTCCCTCATTGTTAGTTGCCTTAAACCGGAAGCGAATAACTTGTTATACCTTAAACCCTTCGGGGCTCGTTAGTATTACCCCGGCACCGCTAACATCCGACATCGAAAACCCATCCATGTAGAGAGTCCACGAGGACTGTATTGGCTGCGCATCAATGACCGAGCCCACAACTGCACCAGACTGATCCGCTGAATTCGACTTAGAGAATGAGCATTCCACGATAAAGTCGGTTAACGTCTGACCCTTTACTGATGTCCATGGATGGTATTCCAGAACAAACTGATTCAACTCCATAGCCTATGCAACGAGCCGACCCGAGACATCTAGTTTATGCAATACCTTCTTAAGAGGTTGATCTGTATATATCACCACTAGCCGACCCTAGAAATAATGTCAAAACTTCCGACTAGCTATGATTAATGCATAGTTAAACTTCTCCAGGTTTGGACACCGAGTCTCTGCATCTCGAAGAGCATGATTGATATAATAAACAGAGAACTACTTTTCGCCAGATTCCTTTACTAGAACAGCTCCGACTACCAACAAACTTACCGCCTGATGAAGGTATAATGGTTTCGAAGAGATCAACTTCATCAATAACGGAGCCGAAGATAGGTACTTTTTGATCCCTTAAAAAGCATCTTCGCACTCCGAAGTCCATTGAAAGGTCTTTTAATTTTTTGGCCCCTTCAGAGTGTCGAAGAATGGAAAATATCATTTTGTCGACTTGGACATGAACCTCCGGAGCGCTGCAATCTGACCTGTCAACCATTGCACGTCTTTAAAAGTCTGTGGAGACTTCATATCAAATATAGCCTTAATCTTCTCACAGTTAGCCTCGATTCCTCTCTTGCTGACAAGATATCCAAGAAATTTCCTTAACCCTAAATCGAATGTGCACTTGGTTGGGTTTAGGCGTATGTTATGTTATTGGATAGTCTATAAGCAGTCCTCTAAATCGTCCAGATGATCCCGAATAGCTACGCTTTTGACGATCATATCATCCACGTACACTTCCATATTGCGTCCCAACTGCCTCCTGAACACCTTGCTCATCATTTGTTGATAGGTAGCCCTTGCATTGAGCAGCCCAAACGTCATCTTCTTGTAGGCATAAATAGCTCAATGGGTGATAAAGGTCGTCTTCGGAATATCCTCCTTGCACATCGAGATCTGATTGTATCCCGAAAAGGCGTCCAGGAAACTCAGCAAAGTATATCTAGAGGTAACGTTAATATGATCTTCTGCCGCTCTGGGCAAATATCCTTCTTTTCTGTCGAATCGATTTTTAGGCAGGATCCACACATAGTTCATGTATTGCTACAAACTCATCGATACCCAGCATGTCACTAGGTATCCAGGAAATATATTCGCATACACCCGTAGCAGCTCTACTAAACCCTGTTCGAAGGGGTTCCTCCAATCCCGATCCAATCTTAATGATTTTCTTCGAGTTCCCTGGGATCAACTCTACATCTTCCGTCTCTTCGACCGGTAAGGTGAGGGGTTCAGTACTACCCTCAGTGAATGGCTCCACCTCGATTGTCATCGTCTGGTTTTGCGTGTTGACCCCGACTCCCGATGAGATCAGTGTATTGTGGTAACGCTTTCGGGTGATATCAAGATCCCACTTGACCTCACCGGCTCCATTCGGTGTGGGAAACTTAATTTTAAAATGGGGTATTAACGTTACCGCCTGTAAAGCTGTTAACATCGTCCAACCCAAGATAGTGTTATAAGCTGAGTCGACATGTACCACAAAAAATTTAATATCAATCTTCACTTGTTGAGAAGTCGTGCCGAAGGTGACAGACAATTCTATCATTCCGACCACATGGACTAGATCGTTGCTAAACCCATATAATGGTGACTCCTGCTCGACCTCCATCTTTCGACCCAATAGATCTAGTCTCTGGTATGCATGGGCATATAGGATATCCATCGAAAAACCATTATCAATCATGATCCTCCTTATGTCCATAAACCCGATCTGAGCAGTGATTACCAATGCTCCTTCATGCAGTTCCACTGACTCGGGTGGGTAATCCTCATCAGAAAAGGAAATAACCATGCCCGAATAAAGTCGATCCCTCTTGGCAAGCTATTCGAATACCGTCAGTATTGAGTCAAGTGTGTCTCGATATTTTTTTCCCGTCACGCACCCTATCGACCCTCAAGTGACGACATCAATTACCCGTCAGGCAGGCTGATTATGATCAGTTTGCCAATCCCTAGGCTGCTCACGACTAGTATCCTCCTGCCTTTTTCCCGAGCCTCCCCGACCAGAAATATAGTGAACCAATTCTTCATTCTGGACGTTCTTCTCGATTAAGTTCTTTAATTGCCAATAATCCTCGTCAGAGTGTCCTGCAATCTGATGGTAATTGCAAAACTGGCTCTAATCTCCTCTCATCGGATGGTTATCGGCTGGGCACAGTTCAAAGTATGGCTTGTCCTTGATCTCTTCCAGTATCTTATCCTAATCAATGTTGAGAGGAATGTATATCTTATTGACACTTCGGTTCGGGAAGGGCAGTCGGTCGCCTCCCGAATTCTCACTGTTGAACTCTCTCTTCGGTTGCGCTTCGGACCTGGGATTATAACTCCTATCCCGATCTCTAGATTTATCTGGTGTGCGCGCCTATGGCTTCAGGCTCCCCATAGCCTCATCGATGGCGATAAAGTTTTTCGCCCTGTATACACCTCTAATAAATCTTTCAGAGGATTAAACATAATCAACTTCTTTGATTTCACGACATCTAACCCCGTAGTGAAGAATCCAAGGGCCTAAGGGGCATTAAGATCTGTTAATGTTCTGATCGCCTCCCTAAATCTTTTCATATATTGGCCCAGGCTCTCATTCGACTGCTGTTTGATCTGCATAAGGAAAGCCGTCATCTTTCCCCTCCTTTTGTTACTTTTGAATCGGTAATGGAATTTGTCGTATAGTTCCTTCCAAGACCCGATGGAGTTGGGTGGCAGCGACGTCATCCACAGTCAGACACCTTTTTTCAAAGTTGTGACGAACATCTGACACTTGGCGACATCAGGATGATCATAGTAGGGCATGAGACGGTCATATGCGTGCGTATGGTCAAAGGGATTGCCAGTGTCATCGTAGGTCTCCATGGGTGGCATCTTCTTAATCGAGTCAGCTCGAACTCGATCAATCTCAGGCGTGAAAGGTGATGTTAGGTCGATCGGTAATTCATCCACTTTGGGCACTGCCGCTAACTTTCGTTCTAACTCTGCTACTTTTTGTGCAAGGGGTCGGGTTTTTCCTTTAAGGGGATGGCCTGCACCGATCCCTCACAAACTCTGGAGAAGTTACTTGTTACCTTCATCCAGATCTCGCCTGCCCTTCGCTCTCATCTCTGGAGCGTGATCTACGTCTGCTCCTTTCTTCCCGAGAGCCTCCCGAACGGTATGTCCTGGATCAGCTCTAAGACGTGGTCTCCCGATAGCGGTGACGACTCGAGGAGACCTCTTCTTCACCCTCAAATTCTGCCAATTGTACGTCTAACTTCTTTTGTTGGAGGCGTAGAGCCTCTATGGCATCATTGGTCTGTTGAATCTTTTGGGTCCAAATTAGCTCATGTTTGTCCTGTCTGTCATGCTCTCGATCTCATTCCTGGTGTGTGTGCGTTCGGGATTGACTATTCGCGTTGCGGATGTAGGAGTTGGGAGTCTTCTGACTCGCCGAGAATAGTTGTCGTCTGCCCGGAGCTGACTGAACCTGTGTCGAATCTGTGGCATGTTTGTTGGGTCTGAGTCTATCTTTGACTGAACCTCGTATTTGCGTCGTCGGATTGACCGAAGATCTTTCCTAGTTTGAAACCGATTTCCCTTTACTCGTCATGGTTTCAATTCAGTAAGTAGGTGATTGAAAAAGAATAACACTAAAGAGCCTTCCTTCTAGCGCCAATGTTAACGCCAAGATTCGTCTGCTCGCCCAATCACCAAATAGCGAGCCAAATTCTGCACAGAAAACGAAAGATCATACCGAGGAAGCTGATGGCTGGGACCGTCGGGGGATAGCTCCGGTGTGAGAATAAGTACAGGCTGGAGAAAATGTTAACAATGGAGGCACATTATAGTTTTAGTGCTTATGTTAGGCAAAGTGCCTTTACCTGTAACTTAGGGTATAGTTGTGTATTTATAGTTGATCACACCTTCTTAATGCGCCTGTCCCCGAGTAAGAATATGACTCCTTATAACAGCAGTTATCATATTAAGATAGAAGTCAATCTCCTTAAGAATGAAAAGTCGAAATTAATTCGGACTGTACCACTCCCATAATAGTATTAGATTGAGTTTCCTTAAAAGCAGGAAGTCAAGTTGAAAAAGGGAATCACAAGTTAACTAGGATTGTAGATTTCTTAAAATGTCAAACCTCCTGACTGAAATATTCTGTCATGTGGCACAGGTCTCACTGGATTATCCAGGCCCACGAAATCATGTCTTAACACTTTCTATTTCGTAACTCAAGTGCAAAGACACCATAATCATTATCCAATTTTAAGCGTTTTCCTTAAAAATTTCAAATTATCTTCGTAAATTTTTGAACCCATCTATACCAATACCAATATATAACAAGTTAAATACAAATTATTTTAATTGGTTTTAAATCAACTCAATAATCTAATTTTAGTGACTCAATAACTTTAAAATATTTTTTTATTATTATTTTCAAACCTTGTTGATCATAAATTTTAATGTTCCCAAAAGTTCTACACATTTATTATTACAGGACCTCTACTATGATAACTCATGCAACTAATAAATTCATCTGAATTTTCATATATAATGAAATCATAGATTCACTAGTTAAGAAGAAATATAGGATAAAAGAGGAAATTTATAGCATCATTGCAACAGCATATTCAAAAACCAAGAAGATCTTATTCAATTAAAAACCAGAAAAACGATTTAATAATACATTGATTGATCCTTATATTTTGTCTTATACCCCACAAAATAAGTCACATGTTGGCAACCTTTTTATTCCAAAATAGAGTGTAGTATCATTGCAATCCATCCATACCAATATCAAATACTAATATATAAAGGACAAATCTTTTTCCGTAGTGTTAACTGGTTGGCTTTAAATTCAAAATTTCTTTTTTCAATTTTTGTAAATAAAAATATTAGTTTCACACTCAATGTTCTCTTGTTTAATTGAATTTTACACTCATATACAAACGAAATTAAAACCAAGTATTTCGTTGTCTAAATACTTCTTTTATTTCAAGATATAAAATTATTAACTTTTTAATGTCGTATCAAAATTAAAGAATTCAATTAATTTTAGACAAAATACAATTGTAAAAATTGTAAACTATATATATAAAAAAAAACTACTAATTAATTCTTAAATTTAAAAATAATACAAATTTTCTTTCAAAAGTTTAAGTCAAACTTGATATTTTATTTCGAAAAAGGAAGTAAATAATTTCAAACACCGAGTCAAATCTAACCTATTTCGAGTAGAACTTGCATAATTATAAGACAATTCATATTCATTCATATTTAGTGAATTTGTAACTATTCAAATCTGGGTACAATGGACAATAAATTGATTTGTCCACAAGTTATCTATTTTCTTTCCCATGATGACTGTTTATGAAGATTTACATTTGTCCAGCCATTGTTCTGTCATTGGAACATTACAAGGAACTTGCCCCTTTTCCAATCTAAATGGCAGCATTTTCTCCTATTTATAAAACTTTACAACAAAAACCTACACTTCCCAAAAGATGAAATTTGATATGTTAACCACCACTCCGCCGCCCTTTCACTCTCTTAATCAAAAATTAAACAACATAACTATCGGGGTTTCCCGAGTAGTTATAATTGCTCAACATGGTTAGTGATTGCATCTGGGCAAGATTGCGCTTGAAGAAGCTCCAAACGGGTGAAAGGAGCTGCAAACTGCAGTATATAGTCTTCATCTGGTGTCACATAATTTAAAATACATCAATTATCAGGAAATATAATTGCTTTTATATGATATGAGAATGATGCAAAGAAACGGAAAATATTATCTTACAATAACTGGATAAGAGTTGTTGCAAGATACTCCCTCATTCCAAATCAAGTTTGACTTTTTAAAGTTAATATGAGATGTGTTAAAATTCAAATTTGATATTTTTCATTTGAGTTTTTGAAACTAATAAATTTTGTAATTAGTAGTACTACTTGAATACTTTTCAATTTTCATAATTGTATGGTGTAAAACTAATTAAGTCATATCAATTTTGAAGTTGAATATATCTCAAATTAGCGTCAAAAAGTCTATTGACCCAATATTTTAGAAGGGAGTATTAAATTTTCGTTTCATTCCCATATATCAATAACTAACAAAAAGTAAAATGTATTAAGGTCAAAATCTCACTCTCTTTGACTGTTCCATAAAGCCAGCACAACACCTCATCTGCAAATGCGAGGCATACTCCTCCCTGCCAAGGGCCAGGCCAACCCGTTACCACCAGAAAAAAAAAAAAAAAAAAAAGAGGCAAGTAAAATTAACCTTCATTGGACCCCTACCCAAAAAATCTCCTTTACAAGTTTTGGGACATCCAAGAAAAGAACCGGAGACAACTAATTCGGACTTCGAACTATCTACTATTTTTTTATTTTATTTTAATAATCATCTCAAGGATCATTCAAATAACTCGACTATCCTTTCAGTTCTTCAAGAGTTGGTGCTGAGGGGAATGTGCATGCATAATACAAAGTAAAAAAGATGACAGTATGTCAAGTGGGGTTCATAAAATTGCCAATTTGATAACAAAGAGTAGCCAACTCGATAAATGTGGACCAAACTAATCGTACTCATAAAAATTGATAAAATGACCATCTAAGGATAAAACCATAGGGTGCAAGAATAAAGTATAAATGCCCATGCAATTTGCAGCTAAAACAGAGTTACCTGCCAATATCCCTTCATTTTAACTCTCTGTGTTATATCCTTGGTTCTTAGTCTCTCTGTACGGACAAGTCGACCAGTATCATTCCTGCCAATGAAGGATAAACAAGTGATTAAATTTGGAACTGTACCATGACAACTTGCTAAAATCAAGAGAGCAGCACACAATATGCATGAGTAGTACTTTCAAAGTGAGAGAATAACTAAATTTTGAAGTGACCTACTTTCATTTGTTAGAGATAACACATCAGTGAAGGACAACTTTATGACTGACAAAAAAGATCTTTTCTTTCTTTCTATTAAACTACAGGGAGGGAGGGAGGGAGGGAGGGAGGGAGAGGGGAGGGAGGGGGTGGGCTTTTAAGGGTGTAATGGTCTCTTGTGGCTAGGTTAGTACTTTAGTAGTCATCCACTAAGAAGAAAAAAGAAAAGACAGGTAAGGGCAGATTGAAGAGCAAACAGCATTTACCTAAATCCAATGACAATATAAGGGACACCAGCTAGGAATGACTGGATCTGCAATCAGTAAACCACCTATGTCATTTTCATCCTTGCAGCTTGCTAATATCAAGTGCAGGCCACAAAGCTTTGAACATATAGCATTATACTCTACAAAGAAATAAGGATCTTATACAGGCCAACCAATTGGAATACAATTACCACATTTGAAATGAAATGGCATTTAAATCTCCCATCCGCAAACCAATTACAGATGAGAGGATGGAAAAAGGTTGACTAGCATAAATTCTTAATTTTTCTGAACGATGGAAACAATTGGAAAGAAAATAATTATATTGACAATCAATTATCTCTAGTTCCCTACCAATGTAATTGATCTTTCAAAGCGTAACTGAAAATTGGGCAAGAAGTACAACTATGTCATGTAATCCTCACACAACAGTCTAATATAGAATTCAACCTTCCTACAAGATGTTCATTAAGTTGGATAAATTCCAAGAACATCAACGGAGAAGGGGGGGGGGGGGGGGGGGAATATCCAACACACCAAATGAATGGTGAAAATCTTGAAAAGTATTAGAGCAAGAAAAGGACCAATCTGGAATTACACAGGTACCTTCTGGATGTTCATCTTATGGTACTACTACTCCCAAGATGCTAAAGCATTACTATTATTCACTTTTTTTCTTTTACGAGATTTATTATTACGTACTTTTATCTATTTTATCTTTTCATTTCCCCTAATTGTTCTATTTTTTTAATGTTTTTATGTGGGATTCATTTTCAGCTTACCCCTACTACTTTGGGATAAAAAAGGTAGCGTTGAGTTAGCATATTTATCAAAATCACGTCAACACATCAAGATGACTTTGAAGGTGTAGGGGAAGGCTACTCTTGGGAACTCAGATTATGGTGGATTCATAAGAGATGGCAATAGAGCTGTCATGTAGGGATCCAAGATGAAAGATTTGCAAATGCAGAAGCTCTTCTACATGGGCAAAGATTTCCCAAACTATCTCTTCTTAAAAACTGGTTCGGTCACGCAGGTTTCTATTCAATCTTGGGGTTCATCCACCAAACCGTGGCAACTAATCATAGTAGAAATAACTACCATATTCAGATTGCAACCCAGCCGGTCTTTCAAGAGTGTAGATCACAACTAGTTGCTGAATTAGCAAACCACAAATAAGTTATACCAACTCTTATGTACCTGTTTGCTGTTCTCCTTCTGATGTTGAGAAAGGAAAATTTTACTGTTCAGAATAACAAATTGGAAAGGAAAGGAGATTGAATGTAAGAACTCCTTATTTTTGGATCAGTACAATTTCTGGCTTGCTCACTCATTAAAGCTTGTGAATTTTGGTAGATGAATATCTTTAATGAATCAAATTAGTTAATAATTCCAATTTCGGGTCTTTAATAAATGATGTGCATAACACATGTAATCACATAACCTTCAGGGGTTTCCTTAGTGGAAAAAATTGATCGTGTTCCCATTTTGGAATTTGACCTATTGAATGAGAATATGGATTACCATCAACAAACTTTTCACGCAAGAAAGATTTTCTTCATTCAACCATTAATACCTGGCCCTTTGCATCTTTCCACAGCAGAATTGTTCACTTCCAAGATTGTGCATGTAATGTAAGGTAAATGTAACATATAAAGTTATAAACTCAAGGAGTATGTCCAAAATTGTAAAACGCATTTACTGTTTGACGTACAAGGGAAAATTCTCCTGTAAGGCTCTAATCAAGCAAACTTTTGGACAAAATCTTGAAACAATTAATTATAGTGATGCTCTACCACATTTAAATGTTAAAAACAGCACAAATCAACAAAACAATTGGAATACTATATATATATATATATATATATATATATATATATATATTCATAGCAATTTAGAAGGCATATGTACCCAGAACTTGAGCAATTTCTCCCTCTCATATCTTTCCTCTGTGTGATAATCCAACTGTGCATAGCAGTAAAAAGATAAGGATGAGATCAAAGTTTACAAACCAGACAATAGAAACAAAAGGAAAGCCAATAGGCAAGTCAACCTCTTGACTAGTCTTTAACTCCACATAAAACCTCCTTCCTTCATCAGTTGAATCACAGCAATCCATTTCCGCACCCATCAGAATACGATGAGCTCCCAATTTAGTTTTAATTACAGAACAGTATTCAGCATTGGCATCAACATGATGTATACCACCTCCATCATCTCTTCTTGGATCTTCAGTAGCAAGGCTCTCAAAACAATATCCCCAATAACATCTAATTCAAAAGATATACTCATATACATGAAGTCAACAAACTGATATGACAACAGCGATATAATTCCACAAATGATTAAATAAAGTGATCGAGGAATTTATAATTATATATATTTTTCTAAGAAATTTTATTGACTGAACAGAGAATATCAACAGCCACAAGGAGTCAAATCACCCTATAAACAACTGGAATTAAAGAAAGCACACTCATTAAGAACAGCTTAACAATCTCTACAAAAATAAGACACAAAAATACCCCCAAAGGCACCCATTGCAAAGGGACCATAGCGCGAAATATGATTCTCTTTCTCTACAAAGCGAAAGTTAGATAGTTATTGGATGCTTCGTAATTTCCAATCCATTGCTTTATGATTACAAATATATGATTCCATAAATGTATTAAAAAAGCTTGAAGACAAAGAGAACCGGGCTGTTCCAAGGAATTCTTGTCACTTTCCTTATTCTAGTTCCTTCTCTTTTGACTTGACTAGATTTGGTCAGTATCTGGGCATTCTACCATTTCTTGGGTCGTTGCTAATGTTATATGGCTAAACAACTCAATTCAATAAAGCCTTAATCCCAAACAAATTGGGGTCAGCTAGATGAATCATTTCCTCCACTCTGTTCTATCTAGTGAATCTCAGTTATGTTCATGTATAACATGTTTTTTTATCACCTCTATCAAAATTAGTTTCAGTCTATACCAACCCCTCAAGCCTCACCAATTTTGGTCTCCGGCAGCTTTGTTCGGCAGTTGACAGCTGCAAGTTAATGAAGAAGAAGCAAAGAGGTCTCAAAAAAAATAAAAAAAATAAAAAAACAGCAGCAGAAGAAGAAGAAGAAGCAAGGAGGTGGAACCTCATTTTTTGAGGAAGCAGTGAAAGGAAAATGCACAGATCATAGATCCAGAATAGTCCTAATTTGCCCCTATTTAGTACTTGTAAATCCTGGCAATTCAAGGCAAGTAGCAACCCTGACCCGTTCAAGTGGATCAATAGTTGAGACACCGGTTCTTCAGGTTTCCATTATTTTAAACGGGCTTTAACTATGTTTGCTTTTCAAGTCCAAGCCAAACCAGATTTCTAGCTGGTCCCATTCAACAGGTTCAACTGGTCGATCAGGTCTGGTTTTAAAAACATTGAGAGAAACTTCTCTGTATCCAGGAAGCTCATTTGAGATAAACCTGATAAAACAAAGGCTCGAACAGAATAGATGCAAACAAGAAGCTGAGAGTACCAATGATATCCATCATATCTTTCCAATCTTCCAGTATATATATATATATACATATATATATATATGTTTTTGAAACATAAGATCACAAAGCCAATGTTTTTCAGACAAGAGAATACTTAAATATATGTATATATAATATACTACCTTCGGCGATCAAGCTCAGTTTTTGGCCTTTCCAGTAGTTTATGTACATCAAGATACACCACACCATTCCTTTTGTGCACTCCCATTTCCCAAGGTTCATTCCTGATATAAGCAGTGGCCAGAATCTGCATATTCACCAAGATGAGCAGCTCAAAATTTTACAGCTAGGTTCATAAAAAGCACATGACTCTTATACTTGTATTCCACTAACCACAGGATACAAGTGAGAAATATTGCTATAAGATTCTAACGTAACTCTATAAAGAATGCAAACATAACAACTTGCAGTAAGTCCAAAAAATGAATATTCAAAATCCAAAACTTAACTACTTCAAAGATTGAACGGGTCAAACATAAAATTTGATATACAGTGAAAAAGATGAATGCTAACTTCATTAGGAAATAAGATGTATTATAAGTAAGTAACAGATAAAAAGGGTCAGCAATCACCTTATTAAGGTTGTCACGATACGTCTGCCAGGGACAGAAAACAAGGAAGAAGAGAAAGTGAAGTTAACAGCTTGAACCATATTTATTGAAATATAAGCCAGATTTAGCTAGCTCTTACCACAAAATGCATATTTTGAAGTGGGATGTTTTTGTTTCTTATGCATGTAAGAAGGTCGCCAAATCCTTCAGAGCCCAAATCTGGTTTTGAGACGGGAAGAGAGGAGGATGATTAGGTGCATATGAAACATGCACAGAGAGCCAGAAGAAAAGATGCGTTATATTATTGATATGCTAATTTCTTGCATATTCAGCATCATACCTTTCTTCTCAATGAAAGTATCAAAACCTTCATTAAGATCAGCTCCCACATCTTCTGTAATAAGACGCTTAAAAAGCCTCTGATAATGTGAAATGAAGAGTAACATAAATGAGCTAAAGCATGGAGCTATCAAACAATGGAAAACATTGTGGTATTCTTCAAAAGAGCAAACTAAATTGAGAAAAGGATCCGAAAGGCTCACCAAGCTGCGATCATCAAAATAGACCTCTCCACCTTCTACACGACTATAGCAACCAAGCTCACATGGCTAATTCGCACCATAAGCCGATATAATGAATTAGATAACATGACTGAAACAAGTTAACATGTCAAAAGGAAATTACAAAAACCCAAGAAGCAATCTAGGAATTGCATTGTTTTTTGTCTTGAGGAAAAAAAAAAGAACGTTTATTAGGAAGAAGGAAGGTACAAACAAAATGAGGGCAATATGTCCATCAAAAGAATGCCAAACTAGTGGAAGAAAATAGTCAAAATACAATGACCTTGATAAAGGACTTGTCCCTCGTGTGGCCTCTCATTATGGCCATCCACATAAACAAAATAAAATATCCTAAGAAGATGATTAGGTTCACAGACAGGACTTCGTTGTGAAAATACCAATTAACCGCCATGTCCTCTAAAAGCTTAGAAGTTTTGAAAATGTTGTCCTAAAATAAGAAGTTGCTAGGATTGTGATATATCATTCCCTTATATTTTCCCTTTGCCTCTTAAACATTTGCAAAGAATGCTTGAACAAGGATAGTTATCGAAAATATATTGCTTTAGAAAGCACAATATATTGCATGCAGATGTATTTGTGCATTTATTTATAGAAAGGGGAGATTATAACCATAAATTTAGTTTAGTACCAATTGCAGATTTAATCTTAAGAGGACTTTGTAAATCTAAAGTAATAATCAAAAGAGACTAAAATAAAATACATAAATTACCTCCTGAAATGCTATACATTTCCTTGCTAATGTTTCTTCACTTTTAGAAAACTTCAATTCGGAAACAAAACGTTCATCATTGCGGACATTAGAGAACCTGGGATTGTAACCATAATTCTGCCTTTGAGGATAAGGTCCAGGCCGAGGAAGGAGGCCAGCTCCTCGATCATTTTGCCAACGACCACGCCCCATACCACCTCTGGTGTGGTTATTTGTATTACGTAAGGGCGGTAAAACTAGAAATCAAAGACGAAAGGTGTGAGAGAGATATGAAGATACATGGTAGGAGAGAGAGAGAGAGAGAGCAGCACAATTTAAAAAAATGAACATATGAAAACTATTAGAACAAAGAAGAGCTTTATAAGAAAGAATTTCCCTCTTCCTTAAATTAAGGATAGTCAGCATAAATCTAAATGCTGCACAACAAGCAAAAAACACTAAGGCCAACCAAATACATGAAGGGGTATAATCGACTTCATCTACCTGTATCATGTCCCATCTTCTCAAGCGAGTAGATAGGGAACCCTAAATCACATAATTATAAGCTTTTTCAATGACCATTTCACACCAACCTTCGCATACGACCCCGTATTCTAGATGCACAACCCCCCAACAGTTAAGAATGAAAGAGTAGTGACGGTAGTTATTACCTTTAGTCACCTACCCGAAAAAACAGAATGATCTTATAGATGCTGGCAACTAAACTTTGAGTCCAAAATTCTTTAAATCAGAATCCTCTCTTCTTAATAACAATGACATAAAAGGAGAATTTAAAATTCTCTATTTCTTTGTATTTTTTTTATTTTTCTTAATAAGAAACACTTCCTTCAAATTCCCTGGATAATATTACAGAATTCTTGAAAGTAAAACTTTTTCCTAACTCCTGGTATCATATAACAGCTGAAAATTTCGATCACATCAAGACTAACAACAGCCTACCAACAAAGAAAATACTAGTGATATCCACTCAGGAAACAAAATAACATACACAACTCCCTATGACTAAATAATGTACACAACTTCCTCTCTCGTAAAGTTCTGTCTAGCCACTCCTATGAAGTCAAACTCAATGTTATCCATTCGCACTTCCAAACAAATGGCTCAGAGTACAGCCCCTCAAAGACACCCACAATACCCCATACTTAAGCTCAAGGGCCTTCCACTTCCACTCCAACCACCAAAAAATTTCCACTATCACAGAGAGATCTTAAGCCCCCTTATTTAAGCCAAAGGGTGTTAGACTTCTGTTCCATTAACTGCCTTCTGTCAGAGAAATGTTCTCTTCTTTTTTGGAGCTCCTCTATCTCTCTCGTATCTCTCTAGATAATTTCCTAACAACCTTCTTACCATCTCTGATCCAACTCCCTTACATTTCCCATATACCCAAATTTATTGACTCATATTTATTTTCCTTTTCCCAGCACCAAAATGGTTTTACTGACTCATATTTATTTTCCTTACATTACCCCCAAATTTAAATTCACTATGAGTTTAACCAATCAATTTGCAAATTTGAATAAAATATCATCACCTCAATTCATTTCTTCTTAAAAATGTATCCAAACAATCACACTAAAACAAGCCAACAGTAGTAATCTCAGCAGTCCACAGAAATAACTCAACTCTTCTTGCCCCACTATCTACAATTAGCAAGATAAACCCATTAAATCATTCCATCTGGCCTTAAACATAAATTCAACACACAGAAAGAGAATACTCATAATTTACATGGAACATAAACAAGTTAATTATGGTTCAAAACTTACAATGCAAGCCTACCAAAAATCATAAACAAGAAGACCCAACAACAAAATCCCTGAAACCCAAACATACAACACATTACAACACAAAATTTAGCAATACCCATCAAAGAAAAAGGGATCACCTGGCACTGGAAAAGGGCTAGAGGCAAGGGTTTTACAATAATCTTCATTATCAGAGCCAAACAGATCTTTATCATCATGCTCACGGTAGTAATTATTATTATTAGACCTCACTTCCCCATTGTCTTCATCTTCCTCCTCGCTGCCGCTGCCGCTACCACTTCCACTGCCGCTCCGGCTACCGCTGCCGCCGCTACTGCCGCCGCTGCTACTCTCTCCTCCGCCACTCCGCTTGGAAGATGAAGAGGAGGAAGAGGAAGAAGAAGATGATGAAGACGAAGAAGATTGATGGCTCTCTTGTTTATCATTTTCTTCTTCTTCATCTTCTCCAAATAAGTCTAATTCTTGTTCTGAATCCATTTTGATCAAGCAAATACACAGAAGTGTAAAGGTTAGATTTTGATCGATGAGGTTCTGAGCTTTATTCTGTGTATGGTGTAATGAGTAACTTGGGTATGGTGAAGAGACAACTCGGGAATTAACTCGGCTTTTATTAAAGATTTTTCCCGAGTCAGGACGAGTTGAGGAAATGGACTAATGGGTGACAGAGTGGGCCTTTTTCTTCATCTATTTCGGGCCAGCCCAACATACTAATCGACAAACCCACTACTTTTTATATTAATATATTTTGGGTTCTTTACATAAGTATACAACATTTAGAAAGTATTATCAAAAACAGTACAACCCCAAAATAATTACAAAAATAACGCCAAACACAAATCACGTCAGATTTTTTAGTTAAAATTGTAAATTTTAAATTGCTGAAATCAAGGAGCAGTTACCAAAACAATTTATCAAATCCAACAACCGTAAATCAACCCAATCAGTCAATATTACAAAACAAAAACGAATTAGAAAAACAGAATTGAAGCAACAATTAATCATAAATTGGATTATTAACGGAAATCTTGAAGAATTTGGAAACCAACAACGACGGTAAACTTGAAGTTTCTGATGCATCCATTGACGTCGAGTTCGAAGGAATACAAAACAGCCATTAACGAGAAGCTTGATTCATAATCTGGTAAAAATCCCATAATATGGATTTCTGATAATGTTGAGTTATCTTCATATAAATGATCGTTTACTTCTTCTTTTTTTCATTCGAATATTAGCAATTCGTTTCATGGGTGAAACTGTTTACCTCGGCATTGGTTAATTAGTAGTAATAATTTGGTTACTGTGCACAAAAGATTTGATCACATTGTTTACTGTTTGTTGGTATTAGTTTGTAAGCATAATAGTCTAAACCTTGTATCAGAATATTTATTTTTTAATAGAATTATTTTGGTTACTATATAAAAGTTATATGGTTACTTTCATCACTTTGTTCGGTTACTTTCACATACACATACAGTATATGTATAATAAACAGATTGGTTAAGTTTATATGTTTGTTTTGTCACTTCATGGTTGGTTACTTAATACTATTAATTTAGTTACATAACACACTATATTTGGCCACCAATGTTTGATAACTTTGTTTCGTTACTTTTATATGGTTACTTTCATAACTTTGTTTGGTTAAATTTCACATACACATACAGTATATGTATAATAAATATATTGGTTACGTGTATATGTTTGTTTTGTCACTTCATCGTTGGTTACTTAATAGTATTAATTTGGTTACATAACACACTATATTTGGTCACCAATGTTTGATAATTGTATTAGTTTAACTAATAACCATATTGGTTGAAAAATTGTTTCAGAATAATGATTTCTTGGAAAAATTAATCTCTTTACTATAAATGTGTTATTTTGATTATCTTCATATGTTTGTTTAGTAACCATCACATACACAAATACAATTTATGTTTATTTAACAAATAGTAGGCTTTCATATGTTTGTTTGGTAACTTCAAAATTGGTTACTTAATATTACTAATTTTGTTACATAATACATTATATTTTGCCACCTTTGTTTGATGATTGTACTTGTTTAGTTTGAAAGCAAATTATTTGAACATTTGTTTTGGATTAGTGATTTATTTATCCAATTACTTTGGTTACTAATTGGATGTTATATGGTTATCATTATATGTTTGTTTGGTTACTTCAAATACATGATACAATTTATGTATAATAAACAAATGGGTGACAAACAAATGTTTGTTTGGTTATTTAATTGTTGATTACTTTAAAGTACTATTTTGGTTACTGAATACAATACATTTGGCCACCATTATTTGATGATTTAACTTGTTTAGTTTATAACCAGAATGATTGAACTTTTGTTTCTGATTGATGATTTCTTAATACAAAACTTTGGTTACTATAAACAAGTTAGTTTGTTACCATCATATGTTTGTTTAGTTACCTTAACAGACACAAAACAGTTTATGTATAACATACGGATTTGTGGGCTGCATATGTTTGTTACTTTACCTCATGTTTACCGTATATAGCTCATATTATAATCTTTGACATTAACACAGTATTTTTAATGTTTCAGTTATCACAGAATGGAGATGATTCCGGTTCTACTTTATTTTAACGGAATGTGGTCTGACAATAGCCAATATGACAATTTTGAAGTTACCGGCATACTAGTCCCAGCAACTTGTAGTTTTGCAGAATTACACGACTTGATATGCAGTGCATTAAGGATAGACACCAACACAACAACATTGGTAGTCAAATTTCTTATTAAAAGCAGCATTCCACCAATCACTATATCAGACGAATCAACCGTCAGATTCTTTATGGAAGTGGTTAGAAAATCAGATGAACAAGGAAAGTTTCCACTTATTATAGAAAAGTTCTACATCAATAGAGGCAGCACAAGCTTACAGCGATTGAGGAATGTAGAAGAAAATAGTAACCAAGATGAAAGTCCAATACGATCAACACAAATGAATTCACAGCTAATACCACTATCTAATCACCAAATTGGAACCCAGTATGTTGAGCATCTTGCAATAGAAGCTATTGATCAAGGACAAAGCAGTCAACGAGACATAGCATATTATGAAGAACAATCTGATGAGGTCATATCTGATCCGCATGGAGTTGATGTAAAAGTACATCAAACGTACAAAGACAAAAAAATATTATCACAAGCAATAAAACTACATTCCATCAGGCAAAATCGACAACACAAGGTTGATAGGAGTAGCAGTAGAGACTATGTCCTGGTCTGCATAAAAAATAAAAGTTGCAATTGGAAGTTAAGGGCATCAAAACTTCGAAAGAGCAGTATGTTCAAGGTAAGATACTTTAATGATACACACACGTGTTCATCCGACATACTTATGGGAGATCACAAACAAGCTAACAGTGACTTGGTTAGTCAATGCATAATGCATAGATTAACAGATCCGAAGAAGATATACACACCAACGGATATTATGGAAGACATGATGACGGAATATAACGTGTCTATATCTTACCAAAAAGCTTAGAGATCAAAGGAGAAAGCTTTGGAAAAAGTAAGAGGAAATCCACATGACTACTCTTTGATCCCATCATGGTTGTACATGTTAGAGAAAACAAATCCAGGTAATTTTACTTTTTGGTACTTGTTTGGTAACCCAATTAAAATTAAATGGTTACCTCTCTATTAAGTGTTGGTTACCAACTGAACTTTAACAAAACTATATCCACTGTTTTTAGCTGCTAATCATCATCTATGTAAATTTGATATCAGGTTCAATAACAACCCTTTAGTTGGAAACTAATGGACGTTTCAAGTATCTATTCTTTACCATAGGAGCATCGATTGAAGCATGTCATCATTGCTTTCCGATTATTGTGATTGATGGGACATTCATACAATCAACCTACGGTGGGACACTCCTCATAGCAAGCACACAAGATGCAAATAGAAATATTGTTCCAATTACTTTTGCAGTGGTTGACAGTGAAAATGAACTATCGTGGAGATGATTTTTCGTCAACTTAAGAAAGGTTTGTGGAGTTAGGGAAGGACAATGCATTGTTTCAGATAGGCATGAAACCATTATATAGGGACTGAACTTTGTGTTCCCTGATGCCATGCATGGTTCATGTACATATCATGTACTGAAGAATATTAAAAACAGATTCAAAAAAAGTGGAGAAGAAGTCAAAAAAGCATACAACGGGGCTTGTAGAGCATACACTATTGATGAATTCAACAGAAACATGGCTGATCTTGATGCAATTGATGTTAGAATAAGAACATATTTGGAGAAAGAGGTTACATTGGAGAAATGCACAAGGCTTCATGGGGCTGTAAGCAGGTACTCAACAATGACTTCGAACACTGCAGAATCTATAAACAATGCAATCAAGGGAATCAGGGGACTTCCAATTACCATAATGATCGAATGCCTACGTTGTATAGTACAGAGATGGTATTTGACACACAAATAAGAAGTCATATCAACATTCACGACCCTGTCTACAACAGCAGAGAGAATACTACAATCTAACATCATGGAATCAAAAAAACATAAGGTGACTAATACTACTTTTAACTTATTACATCAGTATTTATTAGAAGTATCAAATGTAGTTTGAAGTCAAAATCTTGTATTGTAATTATGTTGCATAACACATTTTATTTGGTCACCAATGTTTGATGATTGTACTTATTTAATTAATAACCATATTGATTGAAAATTTGATTCAGATTAATAAATTCTTGTTAAATTTACTCTGGTTACTATATATCTGTTATTTGGTTATGTTCATATGTTTGTTTGGTAACCTTCACATACACAGATACAATTTATGTTTATTAAACATTTTAGTGGCCTTCATAAATTTGTTTGGTAACTTCATAATTGATTACTTAATATTATTAATCTTGTTGCATAATATATTACATTTGGCCACCATTGTTTGATGATTGTACATGTTTAGGTTATAAACAGATTGTTTGAACTTTTGATTTAGATTGATGATTTCTTAATACAAAAACTTTGGTTACTGTATACATGTTATATGGATACCATCATATGTTTGTTTGGTTACCATAACAAACACATCGCATTTTATGTAAAAAATACAGATTTGTGGCCTGAATATGGTTATCATTATATGTTTGTTTGGTTACTTCAAATACACGATACAATTTATGTATAATAAACATATGGTTGACATACAAATATTTGTTTAGTTACTTAATTATTGATTAATTTAAAGTACTATTTTGGTTACTGAATACATTACATTTGGACACCATTGTTTGAGGATTGAACTTGTTTAGTTTATAAACAGAATGATTGGACTTTTATTTTAGATTGATGATTTCTTAATACAAAAACTTTGGTTACTGTATACATGTTATGTGGTTACCATCATATGTTTGGTAGGTTACCATAACAAACACACCACAGTTTATGTAAAAAATACAAATTTGTGGCCTAAATATGTTTGTTGGTTTACCTCATGTTTACCGTTTATATCTCATTTTATAACCTCTTGCAATAACAAATTATTTCTTTCTAATAAATTTTTAAAATTGGGGATCTTGTAGGCATATATATATATATATATATATATACACACCTTCGAAACCAACAATGTATATGCATTCCATTATTCAGATTTAACATAACTTAATAACTACAACCATGCTTTTTGCTGCAGGTTGAGACGTCTAACCTTGTGATTTTCACCGTTTATGATGCTACCAAACAGTATATTGTGGACATGGAACAAAAAACATGCACATGTAATAAATTCCAGTACCACGAGATGCCATGTCCACACGTTGTTGCTGTTATAAGCAAAAGAAATTTGAGCTGTTATGATTATTGCTCAAAATATTACTCAAAAACAACTTTAGTAGACACGTATTCAACTTCTATCTTCCCATTAGATGACAAGGATAACTGGGACGTCCCAGATGAAATAAGAAAAATATGTATCAACCCACCAAATACAAGAAGACCAGCGGGAAGACCGAAGATAGGAAGGTACAAGCATGGATCAGAAATCAAAATTCAAAACAGTTGTAGTAGGTGTCAAGAAAAAGGACACAATAGGAAAACATGTAAAAATCTAACAATTTTACGACCAAAAACAGGTCTGAAATAGTACATGAACAACAAAAGTGTATGTTTAAAAACAAAGTACTTGGTACCTGATATTAATGTTTTAAATGAAAACTGGTTACTCCCAACACAAAGTATGGTTACTTGTGGATGAATGTTTGGTTATCAATATTATGTAACTGAAAAAACGATGAGTGTCAATCACACTCATTGAATGTTAACAAAACTATTGATATTTAATTTGGTAAACCATTATTGAAGCCAAAATCTTATATTACTCCCTTCGTATATTACACATTGGGTAAACAAATGAATTCCAATAAAGGATATATTAAGAAAACAAATACAGTTAACTCCTGTTAGTTGTATTTAATTTTCGTAAAGGATATCTGCTTACCCACATAACATAGATTGGATACATATGTACGACTATTTGGTTACCAAATGTCTACAATATAAAATAGTTAACAAAAGTGTATGTTCATTAAACACATTATTTGGATACTTAAATAACATAGATTAGTTACCTTCGTACAACTGTTTTACACACAAAAAACTATTACTTTGCACAAAAACAATAAGTTTTAATGTTAGTGACAAAAGGAGAAGAAAACATGAGCATTAACAATATAAGCTAGCCTTGCTTTATTTCTCAAAACCTCATTAAATTTCATGTACTATGAATACATATATGGAAACTTATTCATTGAGATAAGGTATCCAATGTTGGCTTACACAATTTTGAAATTAAAAAAATAAATTACAATTAACACTTAGAATTTGGAGAAAAATCCTAAAAATTTAAATGGTTACCCAGAAATACTAGTCCGGATACCATGGAGTAATAATTTGGAAAACACTAAAAAAATATAGCCAAAAAGAATATTTTCTTATTTTTAGTATACCTGCCATTGCAGCCATAATCAATGTAATAATTAAATATGCACCATCAAAACAATATATAAAATAAAATTATATCATTATATATAAATCAAATGAAAGTAAAACATTCATAACATAAATACTGTTATGGAAACCATCATACAACTGTTTGGAAACAATTAGAAAATATAACCAAATTTTAAGATATTACAAGAAAAAATATAGAAATCTAGTCATCTTGCACAAATCTCCCTGGATATTCTGTATCAGACTCATAACCCTCAATTTACTTGTTCCTAACATGCATATAGAGGTTTACACACAATTTCTTCCTGTATTGCGAAATAGGAAATGGGTTTGGAATTTCGCTAAACTTTTGGTAAAGAATATATTCCGCAAAACAAATTGTGAACATCCCACAATCACTGTAAAAAAGTTAACAAAATAAAAAAAAACAAGTCAGACCAGCAAGCATTGTACATGAAATAATTAAATAGTTCGAAACAGAATAAACCTTACCCCTCGACTTGTTCAGGCACCCCTTCCGCAAATTCCAGTTCAATAAGATCATTCTCCCCCTTTTGACTATATTGTTCACTTGATAAATCAATATCTGTCCTAGCCTTCCAAAATTCACATTTTATTAACATTATAGGTAGCAAAAAGATGTAAGCCTCACAAGCATCAGGAATATTTGTCCGCATGAATGACCTGGTCGGTTGAAGTGAATTGTAAACAACTAGACGCCTACGATGAACATCGAATACCAACAAAAACCAATGCTCAGGATCACTCATATGAATGGAGAACAAAACGTAATCAACGTTAGTCCATGGCGTATTCACATCCATAAGAAATCCATGAATGTATTCCGTAACATCACCATCCGCAGACAATATATCTGGATCTTGATTATGTCTATGAAATTTAGCAAATAAAGCATTAAACTTCATATGAAACCAACTATCCGTGGTAGTAGCTCTGATCTGAATATTGTTAGAGTGTTTAGCCAATTTTCTGAGATAGTAAAAGAATATGTCGCTATGCTACAAAAAAAATACCCAAACAAACTACATTAGATATATATATTCAACAACAAAAACAAAAATTATGTTATGAGTAACCAACAATATCAATCTGGTTAAACACACACATGTAAACAAAGTTTTCTACATATAATTAGTAATAAACATAGATTGAAAACATTGCTAACATCAAATGGTAAGAATTATTACTCTGATTAACTGACTAGTAACCATCACTAACAATAGTGATAACCAACACTAATAACTATGTTAATACTACCTTAGCAACAATCAATATACAATTGAAAGCAATAACAAACAGCCGGGAATTAAAATGTTGTTTGAAAGTAATAACTATGCTAATATGACCAATGTAAAACTGATAACCAACAATGACAACAATGTTTACTAACAATGACAGCACTGGTAACCAACAAGAATAATATTAGTAACCATACAATAAAACTAATTTGGGTAGATATCCAACTGGTGCCAATAAAATGCAACGATACAGTAAATTTAATATAGACTAATAACAACATCAAATTCAGGACCGAGTACATGATATTTAAAGCCTATCAAAATTCAAAACCAGAGATACTACATTAAACTCTAGATTAGAATTGTACTGAGTTAATATGGAACATCAAAACTACACTAAGTGCTCAGTTTCAATATTGACATGACCCTTTACTTCATATATAAAGAAATAAAAGCAAAAATGATATAGAAAGCAGACAATCAGAGACCACCTGCTAGGCCCCCTATTATGCTGCCAAACCTAAGTAATTAATCTATTGGGATTCAGTGAAGGATTATGAGCATTAATGGAATTCTTATCTGGTACAATGAACCATTAAGAAATTAATACATGAAGATATATTTGACAACTCTAAATCAATAGAACAAAGCAAACACTGACATTTCAATTATATTTCCACACCAATAAAATTATCAACTTGATATTGGACCACCAAATAAAACAGCAGTACAAGCAACTATGCTCATATTTTTCTTCTAGAAAAATAAGTAATATCTCAACTATGCCACTGAGATAAAAATCCAATGTATAAAAACAAAATCCCTGGCAACATTATTAACCAAAAAGAAAAACATTAGTAACCAATATTATCAAACTGGGTAATCAAAACATTTAAATGAAATTACTTACATATAATTATTTATTATCACAAAATGTCATCACTGGTAATATCAAATAAATAAACAGTTAACCAACAATAACAATATGGTAACCAACATTTCTAATAATGGTAACCAACACAAATAACTATGTTAATACAACAATATAAACAATTGTAACCGATAATATTAATACTAGTAACCAACAATTACAAAACTAGTAACTAACAAGGGCAATCCTGTTAACTAACAATGACAACACTGATAATACAACAATTGCAACAGTGCTAACTAAGAAATTAAAACACTGGTAACCAACAAAGGGAACATTATTAACCAAAAAAGGTAAATATGGTAACCAATCCAAAATATAGAGAAAAAGTACCCAAGACATAAGTCATAAATAATTTAGTTCTATATAATATAAAATTAAAATGCAATAAACTCATATCATTATCCAGCCACTGTCCCAGAGTCTTAAGTTTGTAAAACCACATCTTAGATGATATTACAATAGATCCGAAACTGAATGAGGGCTCGATCTTATCATGTGATCCAGAAAATTTATCAATCCTTCAATATTAGTAAAATAAAAGATATTATTATCTTTTTTAAAAAATATATATTACTCAACAATTAGAAATAACATACCTTTTTCTGTTATTCATACCAATCTTGAACCACTGATCAAACAGTGAATCTTTAGACTTGGATGTCATTCCCATGCATACATTGGGAAATGCAGAAACAGCTCCGCGTACTTGAGAATGACCAACAACAGAAGAAGATGAAGCAGAAGAACCAAACTTCGTCGTGTATGGAGACCTCATAGCAGCACCCATCACATGAACACGAACCGGTCTTCCACGAGCTTTAATAGCAGTCCTTTCCACTTTAATACATTGAACAATATCCTGAGTTGTAAGAATCATCTCATCAATCGCCGAGTCGTTCTTTACCTCCATGTTACCAACCTTAAGCAATTGCCAAAAAAATAAAAATAAAAACAATCATAAGTCCAATTACAAACTACAAAATTACTGACAGTAACTAAAAACTTATAAGGAATAGACCGGTCCAACGTAGTAAGGTAACTTAATTTAACAAACAAGACAAACCTGAACAGGAGTATAAACAACAACTTCTTTCCCCGTAATATCGCTTAAATTGTCCAAATTTGTTTCCTCATTGTACTTGCGATCCTGTAAAAATAAATACAATTAATACTCAGAAAAACAAAAACATATAAAAAAAAGTGTTCAACATTGTCATCCTGGACATCATTGTGAAAACCACTTATACCACCATCCCCAGCACAACCATCATCACCATCATCATGTCTGATATTACCACCAGCATCGTCATCAACTCCATCATCATCATCATCATCATTCCTATCATCATCCTCATTTCCACCCACACCAACATGAGTTTGGACACCAAAATGCTTTGCCAACATTGACCTAATGTCATTACAAATCTCAGAATGAAAGATTTCCAAATCATTTTTCAAATCAACCCTAAGCTTCTCAATATCTTTCTTAACTTCAAGCACTTTTTCTTCCAACGGCCTAACCCGTGCATCAACAACTTTTTTAATATCATCAAGCGTAAAACAACCATCTCCACCCATTTTGGTTTCACCCCCTTTAACGACATCAATTTTAACAGCACTAAAATTCACAGAATGAAAATGAAATCCATCCAAATTCAATTGCTCCTTCTCAGAATCCGTAGGGCTGATTATTTGAATCATCAACTGAAACAAATACAAAACATTAAATAAGGCATCTATCAAAACATTGAACATTTATAAAAAAACTAGAGCAATAACAATAAATAAATATAAGTAACCAACAGTATTTATACAGGTAACCAAATATAATGTAATAGGTAACCAACTTACATGTGGTGAACCAAAAACCAAATCATGCAGATTGCCCTTATTGGGAGCCTTCACCAACTCATTCCATATGAATAACCTAATATCTGAGGGCCTATTATCGATGCAGAAACCCTTAACCCTTAGAGTAGAAATGGTTTCAAACAAGAAAACTTGGAACACATATGGCACTCCGTTCAACTTATACAATTTACAATAATTGTCCTTGAAAAAATTATATACAACACTCCCCTTACTACCCTTACTTAACTGCCCCTTCAAAGCAATGGATAATGACCTCTTTGTCATCTCATATGCAAATTTCCCCCAGGGATAACTGTTGAGGTCACCATAAGAAATGTAGTTGAGCAATACCTCGTCCACATGATTTTTTAAAACAGATGCTAGGAGAAAATTGAAAACCAATAATATGGCAGACATCCTCACCGCCTCCTCATCGTCATCAAACACAGCAGCCCGGTACACCCTCCCGATACTACTGCGGGTCACTACCTCACCCCCAAAAAACTTTTCAACCAACTGATTCTCCCTCCCTCTAAATACTTAAATATCTTCATCCCCTTGACCACGCAGACCAGAAATCAAACAAAACTCGGGTAACCCAAATCTTACCCGTGTTTCACCAAACATAAATCACATCTCCCCCTTCTCGGTTTGGTAAACCTCCCTCACCAATGCCTGATGTATTAATTGAGAAAACATCATTGGTTCCCCAAGATTTACAAAGTTTCCAAAACACGACGACTTAAACATCTCCATTTGAGATGCGGTCAATTTCTGCATGATCAGATTGGGCACCTCCATATCGGACCAATAAACAATTTTTCCGTTGAAATTTCGATGACGCTCGTCGTAGTATAAATCCCAAACCTGCAAAATACAAATCATTACCAAAAAAATAAGCAATAATGACCAAAAAACAAAAACTATAATATTATAAATAAAAAAAAGCAACTAAGAACAAATAAAGTTACCAAACTTTTAAAAACAATCAAAAAAACACACCTTCATATACTTTTGACTTCTAAAAATATTATTCGAAGAAGTATTTGCCTCATAATCTTGAACTTCATTACCAACTTTAACTGGCTCAACTTCGAAATCAGATTCTGAAACAATCAATTCCTTACTCTTTTTTAAGAAATGTCTCCTCCTTGAAGGATTAACCGAAGAATCAGCCTCCCTATTTCTTTTACGTGTTTTAACCTTCCCAGCAATCTTCTTTTCACCGACCATCACAATGCTATTTCTTATAGAAACCATCCTATACAAAATCAAACGAAAATAACAAAAGAACACAAATTCAAAATAGACAAATTTTCATGAATATTATAACATGATAAATGCAAAAAATAGAATTAAAATAAGTAGTCAGTTACTAACCTGAAATAAAAATCAACGACCGCCAAAAAACCACTTCCAATCACAACCAACGACAACAACACCAAATACATATAAAATTACTTAGGTTACTATATACATGATATTTGGTTGCTTTAATAACTTTATTTGGTTACAAATACAAATACAGTTTATGTATAATAAACAAATAGGTAACCTTTTATATGTTTGTTCTGTCACTTAATGTTTGGTTACTTAATAATATTCATTTGGTTACAATCTTACAAACAGAGATCCTGACTCAATAAGGTAGAATGTGTATAGTGGTAACCAACACGATTAACTATGTTAATACTACCTTAGCAACACTCAATATACAATTGAAAGCAATAACAAACAGC
This sequence comes from Aralia elata, assembly GCA_034770075.1. Lineage (NCBI taxonomy): Eukaryota > Viridiplantae > Streptophyta > Magnoliopsida > Apiales > Araliaceae > Aralia > Aralia elata. The sequence goes on from CM068381.1 coordinate 28,148,162, forward strand.
CGGGAATTAAAATGGTGTTTGAAAGTAATAACTATGCTAATACGACCAATGCAAAACTGATAACCAACAATGACAACAATGTTTACTAACAATGACATCACTGGAAACCAACAAGAATAATATTAGTAACCAATCAATAAAACTATATTAACCAATCCAATGAATAAAAACAAATTCCCTGGTGTTTGCTAACAATGGCAACAATAGTAACCAAAAAGGCAAACATTAGTAACCAACATTATCAAACTGGGTAATCAAAACATGTAAATGAAATTACCTACATATAATTATTACTTACCACACAATGTCATCACTGGTAATAACAAATGAATATACAGTTAAACAACATTAACAATATGGTAACCAACATTTCTAACAGTGGTAACCAACACAAATTCAATTATATGTTTTTAAAATAAAAGATTGAACAAGACGTATACATCTATAACATCAAGGAGCGTATTAACATAGTTGGAGACTCCAGCTTCACCAATGACCAAACAATAACACTGGTTCTGGAACAATCATAATATTATACAAACTATTATATATATAACAACTTTTACAATTACATAAAGTGAATTGATTGATGTACTGTATGTTTTATGTTAAATGACGTTGCTCTAATGCTACAGTTATTGGTAGTTTACGAGAAGATTTTTATGTGACACTGTTATCCTCTAATTCATTCAAACTGAGATGCATGGGTCATCTAGGAGTGCTTATATGCAGCAGCTATAAACAAATGAGAAAAGGGTCTCTTCACTAACATCTACTCGACAAAATTGCAGACCTTCACGAAGACAAACAATATCCAAAAGGCATATCAAAACAAATGCATCAAACTATTTACAATACTAAATTAAAAAAGCAAACCTTTGAAACAATAGTTCCACAATCTGACTCAACTTGTCGAAACTTTGGGGTATTAGGAAACGCACAAACCAGGAGGGTGCAACTTGAATTCCAGTCAGCTTGATACTTTGCGCCCAATTTCAAAGCCTGAGAACGCAATACACTACTCTCTCGATCAAAACCAACGACGGAAACAAAAAAGAAGAAACGAAGACGAAAAGAGGAAAAAGGAATGAAAACGATGCCGAATCCAAACTATAATGGGCAAACACAGATCTGGAGTATTCGATTGAAGACCAAAATCGAATGCGAAATCTGGAGAATATTTTACCTTCAAAGTACCAAATGCACAAAACGAGGGTTTCCAAATAAAAGATATTCAGTAAACAAAAAAACTACAAAAACACGAAAAGAAAGATAATACAATAATAAATTCAAATTTCCACAAAATAAGCAACTAAGCGCTAATAAGGAAACTTATTAAATCACGAAGCTAAATTAAAGGAACAACTGCTGCACTACTTTTATAAATAAAACATTAAATTATAACATTTTTGTAAATATTTTTGAATTGTACTTTTATTGTAATTATTTCTAAAAAAGTACTATAAAGTGTAAATGTCCCATATATTTTCGCTAAGCCCATGTTACGAATGGAACGATGGTCGAAATTGAAATCGGGTCTTACTAAGAAACAAAATCAGAATATTTTATTCGTGCGTTCAAAATAAAATAAATCTATATTATTAAAAGAGTATTAGTTTTATGAAATGGAGGCAAATCCAGTATATAAATATATCAAATTCTTTAACTCAAAATTAATGGTAATGAGAAGAGTTGGCTCATGTCATTATATACTAGACATATTTTCTAAATGTATTCGAAATGCGACAAGGTATATATATATGCTTAGGATCAGGTCCGGACTCCCGGACCTGATTAAAATGCGGACCCAAAATTTTATTTTATTTTTATTTTTTTTTTCAAAACAGTTAATAAAAAAATATAATAATTTTTGGTATTGAAAAAAATTCGTAAAACAGTGTTTTGGGTGTGATTTTGATACATATAACAAACAGTGTTGTATAGTCTGTACAACACTGTTTGTTATATGTATCCAAATCACACCCAAAACACTGTTTTACAATTTTTTTTCAATACCAAAAAGTATTATATATTTTTTATTAACTGTTTTGAAAAAAAAAGCAAAAAAAAAAAATAATTGGGTCCGCATTTTATCAGGTCCGGACTCCTAGACTTGATCCTAACTCTCTCTCTCTCTCTCTCTATATATATATATATATATATTTAAACACTCCTTTTCACGTCTAACCCGATGTATTACGGGTTTGCACGCACATATGATTAAATATAGAAGCTCACACAAGACAGGCCAAAAGAAGAATGAAAAATATGGCCTTGAAGACCTAGTAAACCACGGACAACTTTTTGGCCCAATGGAGAAGTGGCTACTAGTTAATAAGTAGGTAACTTTTGATCCTTATACTATGTTTTTGTGTTTGAAATGGAAAAGAAAAAAATAGAGAACTAAATTTATAATGGAAAAGAAAAGAATAGAAAACATATATGTTTTTTTTTCATGTTGTTACTATTTATGGAGGGTTGATGAGTAGATTTTATATCTACTAATTTGGTATTCTTGGCTTAATTATTTCGCTTATTCTTTCAGTGCTTAGTATTATTTGAGTGCATTTTAGTAGTTTTATGTTAATAATTGATTTCGGCCTATATTAGTGTAAATGATGTGAATTATTTTAAATGTAGCTTTAATATAAGCTACAGATAATAAGGAGCGTTTGGCGAAAGTCAAGCGAGTGAAAAATACAAGTAGCAGGACTTCATGGGGAGAAAATGGACAAAACAGGCACGTAAATGAGAAAATGAAAAGTGGCCAAGGACATGAGAGTCGCGACGCCCTAGGGCTTGAGCCGCGGCGCTTGGATTATATAAGGAGAGAGTTGTGACGCCAACTCATTTGAGCCACAACGCTAGATGTTTGTCGATTTAGCAATCAATAAATACGTGCAAGTGTACACCATCAACAAGTAATAAAGTGATAAGAGAGTGTCGAACCCACAGAGAATTATTTAATAATAATTACCAAATACTAACTTTTAATCAAATTAATTTTATTTAAACAATTCGATAAAAGATTTTGAGTTTTGAAAATAAAGTACTAAACTAACTAATTACTAACTACCAAGAATTGAATTCAGATAAAAAGGCTTAAGATTACAATTTTCCTTAATGTTTCACTTGGATTAATACGCTTCCTGTTAAGTTATATTAATTATTCCGGATTGTTAATCAAGAACTCATCAATATTTATAACTATCTCTCGATGTATCATAAACGAATCAACTTAAATCCACAAAAGATAGAATTAAGATGAACACCTGATGAGTGTATTTTATACACACAATTTGGGTACTTTTGGCCTTGATAATTTGCAAGTCTTTAGGTATTTTATGTGGTTTTTATGTATTTTTATCTTATTTCTACATAAATTAGTTTTTAGTTATTTTTACATGTTTTATGTTGCTTTGATGCATTTTCATTATGTTTGTAGGAATTGAAATAAAGACCGCTCGGATCGTTGTTTGTATTGACTCAATGTCCGTGCCTGGACGTCTGTGCCCGAATGGTAGTATGATGGAAATTTGTGCTTGGCGACGCTCGGTGCTTAATTTGACAACATTTGGTAGTTGGGCGTGCACGACGTCGGAATGCGTGCACGGCGTGCGGCGTCGGCCAAGCCACGAGGGCAAGCCCGTGCTTAGATATCCGTGCCCGAATGATAACACGGTGAAAATTTATGTTTGGCGATGATCGGGGCTTAATTTGATGACGTTTGGAAGTTGGGCGTGCACGGCGTGCGGCAGACGGGGCGCCAGCGTGCGGCCCAGGCGCTGGGCACGGGCGCATGGGCGCGGCGTGCGGGCGCGCGCTGGGCGTGCGGGCGTGTTGGCGCGCTGGGCGTGCGGGCGTGTTGGCGCGCTGGGCGTGCGGGCGTGTTGGCGCGCTGGGCGTGCGGGCGTGTGCGGCGGGCGCTGGGCGATGGCGCATGGGCGCGGCGTGCGGGCGCGCGTTGGGCGTGCGACAAGTTGGCGCGCGCGGGGCCTCGACAGCAGGCGTGGGCGAGCGGCCAGCGTGCGGCCCAGGCGCTGGGCGCGGGCGCGCGCGCTGGCGTGCGGGCGCGCGGCGCGGGCGTGCGGCGTTGGGCGTGCGACCAGCGTGCGGCCCAGGCGCTGGGCGCGGGCGCGCGCGCTGGCGTGCGGGCGCGCCAACGCCGTGCTGAGTGCGATCTGACACAGTTTTAGTGCGATCTGAGCTCCATTTTGTCCGATTTTTGCTAGGGTTTCTTGATGGAGGCTATATATAATCTCTTCTAAGCTTCATATCAGACATCTAGGGTTTGGGAGGCTAGACTAAAACATCAAAATAGAGAGCAAAAGTGCTGCAATACAAGGAAAACTCTGCAAAAGCCAAAGAACTAAGAAGGAAAGGCTTGTCAAAGGGCTATCTAGAGAAAGGGAGGCTACAAAATACATCAACCAACAGAGCTCAAGGCTGGAAATCAAGCTGAATCAAGCCAAAAGCCAAGGAACTCAGTCAAGAAGAATTGCAAAGCTAAGGAGGAGAGCTAGAAACCTACAGCAACCAAAGGAACACCAGCTGAATAGCTTCAAAAGTGGTTTCATTTCTAGTTTTCCATCTCTTTTGTAATTCGAATTTGACAATGTATCAATTGCAAATGATGTTTATTGTAGCTATCATGAACTAACCTTCTAATCTAAGATTGCAATGGAACCCATCACTTAATTTGAATTGAATTCTCTCTCTATTGATTTTAGTTATGCATTTGTGAATTGATTGTCATAACCTTTGCTTCTAGATTAATTGCTTGGCCCGTAATTACCGTGGGAACCTATATGAACTTGACGAACGGATTATAGGTTAAGACCTAGTTATGATAACATGCGAAAGTATAGATTGTTGTGGGTTATTAATTGGATTAAGTGACGTGTGTCTTATTAATTATCTGCAATAATAGGTATCTTGATAGTAGTTGGGATAGATATATACCTAATTACCGCATGCAACCTATTGAGAATCTAGTCTTAATGACTTCCGACGTGAAAGTTGGTAATTGAAGGGAGGATTATTTAGATTTGGTGACACGTGTCTAGTAATCATTCCTGAAATTAGTCTCTTGATAGTGTATAGGATAGACATATACCTATGCACCGCTTAAGAAGATTCGTGATTGACCATCGACAGAGGCTCTTATGTAGTTTTGATTTCTCGGTTGTCAATTCGTATGCTATAATTGACTGAAAAGAGAGAGTTAAGAGATTCAAATGACGTGTTGGGGGAAATTGTAATCTTAGACCTTTCTATCTTGATATTTCATCGCATTTTACTCATTAGTTACTTGTGAACTCAACCAATCAACAATCAATCAAACCTTCATCGTTTAAATTAGATCAAATTGATATACGATTGGTACTTGGTTATTATTCGTCACAATTCCCTGTGGGTTCGACTCTTATCTTATCATATATTACTTGTGGGCCGTGTATACTTGCACGTGTGTGTTAACGATTGCGAAATCGACCAACAAGTTTTTGGCGCCGTTGCCGGGGAATTGCTTCTAATAATTATACCAATATTAATTACTATCGAATTGATCTTAATTTAAACTTGTATATAAATTTATTTTTAACATTTTTTTTCTGTTTAATGCTTTCTTCGATACGAGGTACACCATGGCCAACTATAATTATCAATGGCCTCACACGGGAATGACCCAATCAGGAGCGGCATGGATGGACGGAATTGATGCGGTGGCGGCACATATAGAGGAGCTGTCAAGGAATGTTAACGCTCTAGTGGCCCAACGTACTCAACGTGTTGCGGTGAATTGTGATTATTGTGATGGAAACCATTCGAGTCATCTATGCACCATTAATTTTGAGTCGTCATGGTATGGTGGCAACATTGGCGATTACTCTAATAGTTATGACTGTTCCGATGCTTATCACCAAGATTGGGGGTATTACCCAGATTCTACATGGAGCTACAATTATGAAGATCAATACTATGCTCCGAGTCCAGCATATGCACCGGAATTCTCATGTCCACCTTCATTGCCACAAGAAGAAAATTCAAATGTGAAGGAACTTGGGTCCCAGGCCATAACTTCGATTGAGGAGATTGTGAAAAGTCAGCATATGTCGATTCAAAATCTTGAGAACCAGATGGGACAGCTTATTATCGCCTTCAACGATAGATATCAAGGCGAACGGCCCAATGACATGGTTCCCGAAACTGATGGATTTCACGTGCCAAAGCTGCAACCAGACGTGCTAATTAATGATGATTCTGATATGGAAGAGACATGTGGGAAACAAGAAAAGGAGGTCGAGGATCTAGCCTTGAGCCCCAATGATGATGATGAGCTAATTTCGAGTGTATCCCATATACCTTCTCCTCCAAAGCTCAAGGATCTGGGTGGTTTTGCAGTCCCGTGCCCATTGAGTAGTCATGTCGTAGGCAAAACTCTATGTGACATGGGAGCTAGTTTACAGTTTGAGCCATGGCATGATGAAGTTGAGGTTGATGAAAGGTTCGATGAGGATCCACTTGTGCTTGAGAAACTTAATGTCACTATGTCATTCATAGACACAATAGAGCAGACCCCTAGCTACTGTCAGTTCATACAGGAGGATTTATATAAGAACAATAAGCTAGGTGAGCTTGAGACTATGGACCTCACCGAAGCAATGCCCTCAGATGTTTCTCCCCTACTAAAAGATGAAGCGAATGAAGAAAGTTTCTTTTTGCTGATAGAAGAAACTGAGTTTGGGAGTCGTCTAGTATGCATGCATGCCATGCAAATTAAGGAAATGACAGCACGAAGGCATGCTAAGGTCATTTTTGCAATTGAGCCGGACTAAAAGGAAACAGGAAGCTAGTCAGGCTGAGGACTTTAACTCAAGCGCTATTTGGGAGGCAACCCAAATCTCCATTTTATTTTTCGAGCTATTTTGTTTTTATTTTTTTTTATTTTTATTTTAATCTCCAAAAAAAAAAACGTTTGGTGTGTTTTGTTTTTGATTTTATGTTTAATTGTGTTTAATGTATGTAATATTTCTTGCTGCAGTTTGATGCTTACGATCACTAGTGAAAACTATAGCAGAAGCACAGCATCATCACGTTGAGCAACATGCACCAGCACGCTCAGCAGCACACTCAGCAGCGCGCAAGCTAGCCATGACAGCCACCAGCAGCTTATATGCACCCATCAGCTCATTTTTATAGTCCAACTTATATCTCTCTCCTCCCACTCCAAGGCCAACTTACATGCATTTTTCCCAAACTCAAATTCGTGCCCCATCACTCCAATTGGGCATCCAATCTCTGCAATCCATCAGCATTGCAATCTTCTAACTGGAAATTCAACAAGGATTTAGCAGATTTTGAAGAATTCCCATGGCTTTTCATTAGTTTTCCAAGAAAAGGTAACAAGGTCTGTTAATTTCAAATTTTACTTGCTTGGGACTGTGCTTGGGTTGAGTTTTATTGCAGGAACACTCCAATTCTCCCATTGTAAGACTTTGTGGAGGGCTAGCCCTGCTTCCCAATGCATTGACAACTGAGATTTTGGGAGGTGCACGCCACGTGTTTGATTTTTGGCCTGAGAGAGTTTCTTTGCTAATGTGGGCTGTTCTTTATGAGGCATTGTTCTGGTATGGCTTCCAAGCAACAATGGGGCGAAGCTTCATCGTCCAAGCCAATCATAGACCATGACAAGAATTTTGTTAGTCCGAAAGCGTCCAAGCGACACCACACTATAATGATGTTGCTTGATTACCCTCAATGAAGTTCTCTGTTTTAATTCTGTCTATTATAAACATCGAGGACTATGTTTGTTTTAAGTTTGGGGGTGTGCGTGTGGTAGTTTAAGTGAGTTATCCTTGTCTATCTAGTCGTGTTGTGCTGTGTGGTAGTCAAATTTAAGTTTGGGGGTAGTACTTCCTATGTGCGTATTTGTGTGTTTAATTTAGTTTTTGTGTGATTTAAGTATGTTTTTCTTTTCATTCAAAAAAAATTTTTTTTATTTATTTTTAGGATGTGTCCCTTGAGCATTGTTTTAATTTGATTTGAACTATAATCCATGGTCTATGATAATGACTTGTTCAAAGAGATTCTAACTCATGAGAAGTAGACAATTGTTGCTTAGTCTTTGTGCTTATCGTTTATTGGTTATTATTTTGCTTATGCGTCCTTTCACTTTCATGCACTTACCCATGAGTATTAAGCTAGTTGTATGCTTAGTGAAGGCTTTTATAACCGAATGCTTGTGAAAAATATCTATAAACTCTAGAACTCGTTTAAACATCACTCGAACCAAGGGGTCCAAATTTGTTATGTGTGAATTGATGGTCATGTGGTGAGTTGAGATGGAGCGTAAAACGCACTCACTCATGGACACGTGCGTAGGAGAGATAGAGCGTAAAACGCACTCTCTTATATTTGTGATTAAAGAAAAAAAAATTGTTTATTGCAAATTTTGCATGGGGTTGAGGTTGAGCGTAAAACGCACTCGCCCATATGAGCGTGCTTAAGGTTGAGATGGAGCATAAAATACACTCACCTAGAGCCCTTGATTCTCAAAATTTTTGGAATTGTGATTTGTATACCTTTGTATTGAGTGATGTGTTAAGCATGTTGTTTTGGGGTTTATTTTGATTATTTCATAAGGTAATGTGGTTGCAAGTTCATCCGAGCTTGGTTGGTTTAGTGCTATTGGGTACTCACACACACACGGAAGAGGCCTTAAGCAAAGTATGACTAGCTAACTGAAATTTTAGACTTGCAACACCTTGTTTGTTCTCTTGAGTTCTTTGTGTTGATGCCTTTGAGACCATTGTCGGCTTATTAATTCATTGCTCAAGTTAGGTTATATTAGAAGTTTTTGAATTCTTTAGTTTAGGTTTGTTTTGCTTGAGGACAAGCAAAGATTTAAGTTTGGGGGTATTTGATGAGTGTATTTTATACACACAATTTGGGTACTTTTGGCCTTGATAATTTGCAAGTCTTTAGGTATTTTATGTGGTTTTTATGTATTTTTATCTTATTTCTACATAAATTAGTTTTTAGTTATTTTTACATGTTTTATGTTGCTTTGATGCATTTTCATTATGTTTGTAGGAATTGAAATAAAGACCGCTCGGATCGTTGTTTGTATTGACTCAATGTCCGTGCCTGGACGTCTGTGCCCGAATGGTAGTATGATGGAAATTTGTGCTTGGCGACGCTCGGTGCTTAATTTGACAACATTTGGTAGTTGGGCGTGCACGGCGTCGGAATGCGTGCACGGCGTGCGGCGTCGGCCAAGCCACGAGGGCAAGCCCGTGCTTAGATATCCGTGCCCGAATGATAACACGGTGAAAATTTATGTTTGGCGATGATCGGGGCTTAATTTGATGACGTTTGGAAGTTGGGCGTGCACGGCGTTGGAAAGCGTGCACGGCGTGCGGCGTCGACCAAGCCGCGGGCACGGCGTGCGGCAGACGGGGCGCCAGCGTGCGGCCCAGGCGCTGGGCGCGGCGTGCGAGCGCGCGCTGGGCGTGCGGGCGTGTTGGCGCGCTGGGCGTGCGGGCGTGTGCGGCGGGCGCTGGGCGCCAGGCGCTGGGCGCGGGCGCATGGGCGCGGCGTGCGGGCGCGCGCTGGGCGTGCGACAAGTTGGCGCGCGCGGGGCCTCGGCAGCAGGCGTGGGCGTGCGGCCAGCGTGCGGCCCAGGCGCTGGGCGCGGGCGCGCGCGCTGGCGTGCGGGCGCGCGGGCGTGCGGCGCGGGCGTGCGGCGTTGGGCGTGCGACCAGCGTGCGGCCCAGGCGCTGGGCGCGGGCGCGCGTGCTGGCGTGCGGGCGCGCCAACGCCGTGCTGAGTGCGATCTGACACAGTTTTAGTGCGATCTGAGCTCCATTTTGTCCGATTTTTGCTAGGGTTTCTTGATGGAGGCTATATATAATCTCTTCTAAGCTTCATATCAGACATCTAGGGTTTGGGAGGCTAGACTAAAACATCAAAATAGAGAGCAAAAGTGCTGCAATACAAGGAAAACTCAGCAAAAGCCAAAGAACTAAGAAGGAAAGGCTTGTCAAAGGGCTATCTAGAGAAAGGGAGGCTACAAAATACATCAACCAACAGAGCTCAAGGCTGGAAATCAAGCTGAATCAAGCCAAAAGCCAAGGAACTCAGTCAAGAAGAATTGCAAAGCTAAGGAGGAGAGCTAAAAACCTACAGCAACCAAAGGAACACCAGCTGAATAGCTTCAAAAGTGGTTTCATTTCTAGTTTTCCATCTCCTTTGTAATTCGAATTTGACAATGTATCAATTGCAAATGATGTTTATTGTAGCTATCATGAACTAACCTTCTAATCTAAGATTGCAATGGAACCCATCACTTAATTTGAATTGAATTCTCTCTCTATTGATTTTAGTTATGCATTTGTGAATTGATTGTCATAACCTTTGCTTCTAGATTAATTGCTTGGCCCGTAATTACCGTGGGAACCTATATGAACTTGACGAACGGATTATAGGTTAAGACCTAGTTATGATAACATGCGAAAGTATAGATTGTTGTGGGTTATTAATTGGATTAAGTGACGTGTGTCTTATTAATTATCTGCAATAATAGGTATCTTGATAGTAGTTGGGATAGATATATACCTAATTACCGCATGCAACCTATTGAGAATCTAGTCTTAATGACTTCCGACGTGAAAGTTGGTAATTGAAGGGAGGATTATTTAGATTTGGTGACACGTGTCTAGTAATCATTCCTGAAATTAGTCTCTTGATAGTGTATAGGATAGACATATACCTATGCACCGCTTAGGAAGATTCGTGATTGACCATCGACAGAGGCTCTTATGTAGTTTTGATTTCTCGGTTGTCAATTCGTATGCTATAATTGACTGAAAAGAGAGAGTTAAGAGATTCAAATGACGTGTTGGGGGAAATTTTAATCTTAGACCTTTCTATCTTGATATTTCATCGCATTTTACTCATTAGTTACTTGTGAACTCAACCAATCAACAATCAATCAAACCTTCATCGTTTAAATTAGATCAAATTGATATACGATTGGTACTTGGTTATTATTCGTCACAATTCCCTGTGGGTTCGACTCTTATCTTATCATATATTACTTGTGGGCCGTGTATACTTGCACGTGTGTGTTATCGATTGCGAAATCGACCAACAACACCCTAGTTAACTAATTCACTATATCTCTATGTGAATTACAATTAAAAAGGATTTAAAGCTCAGGTTCTATTTCAGATTACATGCGGCGTATAGGTATATCTCTATCCTAAACACAAATCATGAATTCCATCGACAGCAGAATACACAATCACATGCTATTATGATTAGGTCTAAATCTATAATCCATCTCTCGAGTTCATATAGATTACCACGATAATTGTTGATCAGACAATTAAGCAACTAATCACAAATCATAATAGACAATCCGATAATAATCAATAATAATTAATAAGGAAGCATAACAATAAAAGCTACGCAATAAGTTCAATTGTAATCTTAAAAAGAAATTAGTTCATGATTGAATTAAAATTCTTAATCCACAATTGATAAAGCATTCAAGAATACAAAATAAAAGATTAGGGAAGAGAATAGAATCTGTAATTGCAATCCTTGAGTCTCTCCTTCAGCTCTTGTGATGAATCCTTCTTGCTTGCTCAATTGCTTCAAGCCTCCCTCTCTTTCTCCCAAACTAGGGTTAGTAAAAAGTAGCAAAATCTCCCTTATTCTATGCCTCACATCATGTATTTATAGGTTCTAGTTAAAGTCCTAAACCAATTAGAAGTTACAATCATTGTTCCATTCAATTTAGGTCAAAAATAAGCTTTTTTAAAACCCGACCTAGCGCGGCCGCGCCCATATTTGGCCTAGGAAGCAGCGTGGTCGCGCCCAAGTGCCAGAAATTAAGTTTTTTCTTCTGCAGACCAGCGCGGCCGCGCCCAAAATACACTAGGAACTGGCGCGGCCGCGCCCGACCAAATTCTGCTCGGACATCTATTGGTAAAATGGTCATAACTTTTGATCCAGGAAGAGTTACGGGACCTGCCACCTATCAAATCGAAGATATCGACGAGAGCTACAACTTTACTTCTTTGAGCACTGCGAGATTCGGGCTGGAGAATGGTTGAAATTGAGCTTCAAGTGACTGCTATGTAAATGACAACTCCAAACCTTGATCTCTGTTGATAAAAATGTCATAACTCTCGCATCCGAACTCCGATTGTGACGATTCAAGATGTTACGAAAAGATAAGGAGTAGCTCTACAGAAAACTCCAAGTTCGAAACCAATAACATGCATCCAACCTAGAGTTAAAAGCCTTGCAATCTTCCCTTCTTGCGTCTGCTTGCTTATTGTACTCCAAAATATGTTCGGATTGCGTTTCCTTGCTCATTCCTACAAAATAACATAAAAACACTATAAATACCTAATACTAACTTAAAATACTTAAGAACTCACAAATTATCAAGCCAAACGTACTCAATTCATAGATGTAAAACCCACTCATCACTAGACCCTTTTTAGCGCTCACGTGTTAACCTACGCGCCCGGCTGAATTGAAAACTAATTTGATGACTGATTAATCTGGACGTGTGATAATTGAAGTTTGGAGGTTTTCAAACTCCTAAGGCTGAAGATTTGGATTTATTTACACTTATCTGGTATATGGGTTGGAGTTTATCAAATAGTTAGTAGAAGATCAATAATTAGAAATTATTATTCTATCAGCATTCATTGATATTCAATACGTAGAAAAATAAAAGTTTTTATCAGAGATATTCTAGAGACAAGGAAGGAGCTGAGAAGTGAAGATTGGATTCATCAGAGTTTAAGTCTTTCTTCTGTTAACTCTTATTTCTTGAATTCTATAATGGCGTTGGATAAAATGTTTATGTTTTTAGCTTCTATTATGAACTAATTTATTAGTTAAGGATTCAATGGAACCCGATGATGATTTAATTTAATATTTATTCTTCCTTTTATTTAAATTGATTATGGAATGGATTGTTTATTATATCTTGTGTTTATTGCTATAATTGTCTGATCAACAATTATTAGATGAAATTTGACAATGAAATCTAAATTAAGATCTAGATATAGTGACTTGTGTTTAGCAATTCTTCTTTGGATTGAATGCTAATTTGTAGACAAGATAAAAATATACCTGAATATCGCAAACAATGGGTAGAAAATGAATCTTAATGAATTTATTATTATTGTTTCTCAGATGAATATAGTGAAATTAATAATAATAAGTATGCTATATAGTTATTTGAAAAATGATTATATAAACTATTAGTGGTTTTCTGTTGGCAATTCTAAATAATCAATTTAACGAAGGAAGAATAGTCTTAATTAAATGATTCTTCAGGGGAAGTTGATTCCTTAACCTTTATATTCATTGAATTAATATTTTGCTAGTTGCTTAGTTTTGTTAATTAATTTTATTTGATATTCCATTAATCTAGATTAAATTAAACCGATGCATAATTAATAATTGGATTATTTAGGTTATTAATCGCTCCTCGTGAGATCGAAAACTCTACTTATATTATATTAGTTGTGGACCGTGTATACTTGCATGTAAATTGCTAGTATAGATTTTGGCAAACAAGTTTTTTGCGCCGCTGCCGGGGACCAATTAAATAGCTTAATTTTTCTATTATTAATTTTCATCAGTTAGTTTTAATTTAGATTTTACTTATGTTTAAGAATTTCGTTCCTTTTCCCAGGTAACCTTGATTGTGTATTCAAGCGCATTCGAATGGAAAGGAATTAACACCTTTGGTAGACAATATCGAGAAAAAACTCTGGAAGACTAAGAGAAAACTATTTCGAGAAGCAGAAATCGAAGAAAACACAGTAACCATGACTGCTGCACAACAAGAGGAGCAGAAATCTCTGAAGGATTATGCTATGCCACATGTGACGGAAATTCATTTGAGTATAAGGAGACCGACGATTAATGCAAATACATGTGAGATCAAACCAGAGACTATTCAGATGATACAAAATTCAGTTCAGTTTGGAGGTCTACCGAATGATGATCCTAATGACCATCTTGTTAGTTTCTTAGATATTTGTGATACCTTCAAATATCATGGAGTTTCAGATGATGCGGTGAGATTGAGACTCTTTCCTTTCACATTGCGCGACAAGGCAAAGAGTTAGTTGCATTCACTACCAGCAGGGTCGATTATAACGTAGGATGATTTAGCTCAAAAGTTCTTAGCAAAGTTTTTCCCACCAGCAAAAACAGCGAAAATGAGAAATGAAATTACATCCTTCACACAACAGGATTCCGAATCATTGTATGAGGCTTGGGAAAGATTTAAGGACATGTTGAGGAAATGTCCACATCACAGACTTCCTAAATGGTTGCAAGTTCAAACTTTCTATAATGGGTTGTTTAATATCATTCGCACTAATATTGATGCAGCTACAGGAGGGGCGTTGATGGGTAAGAATTTTGACGAGGCATATGAATTATTAGAAACCATGGCTGCAGACAACTATCAGTGGCCAACAACTTGATTAAATCAAACTAAGTCAGGAGGAAAATTTGAAATTAATGCACTAACTGCCTTATCTGCTCAAGTAGCATCATTGGCAAAGAAATTTGATTCATGGGATACACAATCGGTTCAACGGGTAGTTGCGGTTTGCGAATTATGTGCAGGTAATCACCAGACAAGTAAGTGCACAATCAATCCGGAGATAGTGAATTTTATTGGAAATAAGCAAGACATGTACTCCAACAAGTACAATCTTGGATGGAGAAATCATCCGAACTATTCGTAGAGCAATAATCAGAACCAAATATCAGCTCCAAGGCAATTTCATCTACTTGGTTTTCAAGGTCAGACTCAACCATAACAGGAAAGGAAGCCAAGTTTAGAAGAATTATTCACTAAATACATTGCTCAAAATGACACGAGACTAAACAGTTTAGAAGGATCACTTCGTAATTTGGAAAATTATGTGGGCCAATTAGCAAATGCGGTAAGTAATCGTTCACAAGGTACTCTTCTAAATGACACCGAAGTCAACCCTAGAAAAGAAAGTCATGAGTACTGCAAAATAATTGCATTAAGGTGTGGAAAGAGTTTACAGGGAAATGTCAACATGCCAGCAGGGACAATGAATACTGAGAAAGAAGAAGAGTTTGAAAATGACATGAGCAAGACTGAAGAGAATAAGAATGAGAGAGCAAATTTAAAGCAGAATGGGATTAAGCAAGATGTAAAGACACCTTCAATTTCATTTCCACAACGTTTGAAGAATCAGAAACTTAATTATCAATTTTCAAGGTTTTTGGAGGTTTTTAAGAAGTTACAAGTCAATATACCTTTGCAGAGACTTTGGAACAAATGCCGAGTTATGTGAAATTTATGAAAGAGATTCTTTCAAGGAAGAGAAGAATAGGTGAATGTGAGATGGTAGCTTTAACAGAAGAATTCAGTGCCATTATTCAGAAGAAACTACCAGCTAAACTGTAAGATCCAGGAATCTTTACAATACCATGTACCATTGGGAAACAATTTGTTGGGAAGGCTTTATGCGATCTTGGTGCAAGTATCAATCTTATGCCTCTTTCTATTTATGAGAAACTCAGATTAAAAGGGTTAAAACCAACAAACATTATGTTGTAATTGGCGGATCGATCAATTACACGTCCGAGGGGAGTGATTGAAGGCATATTGGTGAAAGTTGATAAATTTATTTTTTCAGTTGATTTTGTTATTCTTGATTGTGCAAAAGATCAAGAGGTCCTACTCATTTTGGGCCAACCATTCCTAGCAACAGGGCGAACTTTGATAGATGTACAGAATGGGGAACTTACTATGAGAGTCAACGATCAAGAAATCAAATTCAGCGTGTTTGACACCATCAAATTTTTGAATAATGGGAGGAATGTTACTTGGCGGAAAAGAGCATAGTGATGTGATCGTGCAAGAGGAGAAACTAAAAATGGGAACAAGAACGAAGGAAAGAAAGACTTGGATATGGAAGGGCAAGTGATGCAGGACGTGGGATGCTCAATTAATGGCATTTCAACCACGCCAGACGAGTTCGAGTGATTGAAATAAAGAAGTTAAGCCGATGACTTAAAAACAAGCGCTACTAGGAGGCAACCCATGAGTTACATTAGAATTAGATTTCATTTTATTGAATTTTAGTTCATTTTTAGTCATGAAATTTTCATAATTTATTACACTACATTTTGATGGCAAATTAACAATTTTGTAATTTCAAGAGATATAGAAATTCAATCAAAAGAAATTGAGAAATGGAGGGGGATGAGACATAAGCAAATCATTGGCATGGCAAGAAAATGAAGGAAAATGGCTAAGGTGTGGTAAGAATGCAAGGAATTGGCTAATGAAAGGAAATAGAGAAAAAAAGGCCTAAGCATAAGTGCAGCCGCGCAAATACCAATTAGAACAATGTGGGTCGTGGTGCGAAGATGTTAGGGCTGCGAAATTAGCCTTTGAGCCGCGACGCTCAAGAGCTAGGGCTGCGGCACTTCAGCGTGATTCATCAAGTCAAAATCAGCATTTAGCGCCCAAACTGTCCCATTATCCCCCACATATTCGGCACTCCCTCCTCAACTCAAACTCAAACACACCCGAAACCCCCCACAAACCCAAATTCATACACACTTTCAAAAAAAAAACTAACTTTAAGAAACTTCCAAGTGCAATCAAACTCCTCACTGCAAGTTTTATTCAATAACAATTTAAGGGATTATAAGGAGAATCAAGGGATTTATATTTTGAGAAGGATTTGAACTCCAAAATCACTAAAAGTTTACCTTCTTCAATTCCAAGATGGAATTGGTGTATACACGTGTTCTTCTTCATTCTTGCAGTTACTTTGCTATAGTTGGATATTTGTTGGGGTTGTGCTACGTTAATTGGAGGAATCTAAAGTAATCATAAACTTTGAATTTAAAATTTTGAAGATTTGGAAGTTGAAAGCTTGGAATTTGAATTTTGAAGTTTGCCAACCATTTTTTTAAGGGGGAAAATTTGAAATTTCAAAATTCAAAGACATGTATCCACAATAAGGCTGAAAAAGAAGGGCGCCATGAAGTTAACACCATGGGAACAACATCTAAAAGCCACGGGTGCATAAAAATAAACACCAAAGGTCTTGTAAATAACGCCATTGAAGCTGCTCAAAAATAATGCTATGGGCGTTATTCAAGTTAAAAGCACTATAAGCATAATAATTGATATAGCGCCATAGGCGCAACAAATAAAATATCGCCATGGGTGCCCCCAAACTAGCACTGTGGTTGCCTTAAAACAAAAAGAATATATATGTATATAAATAAAAAAAATCAAGCGCCGAGGCAACTCAACAAGAATGCCATGAGGGCGATGTGGGTAAATAAGCGCTTTAGACGACGCTAAATAACGCCACTGAGGTACCAAAAAAGCACCGTAGGCGCATAATATTAACTCTATGAATGCGATAAAGAATGGAAAAAATTAATTATTAGTTATCAGCGCCATGAGTGCATAAATTGGAAACCGTACCATGGGCTCAAAAGCGCTGTAAGGCCCAAAGAATTTAAAAAGCACCTTGGACGCCTCTTATTAGTGCCATAAGTACTGAAGTTGCCAATAGCACCGTATAAAAAAACAACAAAAACGTGCCATCAAAAAACGTCATGGGTGTTGCTAGAAAAATGCCATTGAGGCTATACAAAAAACTTTTTTATTATTTATTTACTCCCTTAAAAATTATATTTTTAAAGGAGTAAGGAGACAAATGATGTAGGTAGAAATAACCCACTAATGGCAAGTTGCCACATGTTATTTCTAGAACTCTATTAATGAAGGGTGATATGATAATTTTGCTCGCTGAGTATTGTAGAAAAATATTAAATCTAATAAAGGATAAAATTCCCATAAAACTTAATTAGTTAAAAATTGGCAACCTGGGAGGAGTGTAAAGCCATACAAGATTCTAATTCTTTACTCCAAAAGGATAGGACTCTCATGCTATAAATAGTGAATGTTCCAGCACATTTAAGATACATTGTTCATTCTAATAGTAGCTCTCTCCCTCCATGTAAAAGATCTGATCACTTAAGTATCAGAGAGTCTTCCTAGAGTTCCCGCCTCTAGAGGACCTTTTTGCAGGTTTTTCGATAATTTCAAGGCAATCAAGTGGTAGTTAAAATCAAAGTTACTGGGTTAACCAAAACCCTAATTTGAAAGTTGTTGGTTGACGCATCATTAAGTTTATAAAGGAAAAGAAAAGAAAAGAAAAGAAAACTTAAATTTAACATTTAAATTATTAGGTTACCCTTATATTAATTTTATTATATTTATATGCTAGAGGGTATAATAGGGATTATAAAAGGTAATCTTTTATAATTTAGTTTTCCATCCAAATTCGTCCATTTTTGGATGAAAAAGGTTGGCAAGAAAAGTGATTAAATTTTCTGTCAATTTATTCTCTCTTTCGTCCATTAAAAAACTCATTAACAAAGGAATTTGACATAAAACTTAAATTTTTCGTCCATTTTAAAACTGAGTGATAGAGTGTTAAGAAGGGGATTGCAAATGGGGTAAGAATGAAAGACAAAAAGAGTGTTAAGAAGTTTTTAATTAGGCCCAAGAATAGTCCGCTTTGATACCTTGTTTAATTTATGAAATGGACCCAAGTCTAGTATATAGAGATATGTCATACTTGCCATATTCTTTAGTATTTCCATAAGAGTGATTTTATACTTTTGACGACTTAATTTGCTAAAGACAATTAATAAATTATCTCATATTTTCAAAATTTTTAAATATTTGATAAACTTAGTCCTTAAGCTGTCAAACATTATCTTATTTGCCTTAACATTAACCACCCTAATAATCTTAATGTGTTACTGACTTATCCCAATTATTCTTAACATCAATCATAAATCTCTTAGGGAAATTTAAATTTTTTTCCTAACTAGTAACAAGCTCCATAGTAGAAATAATGGTTAATAAAAGTAAAAAAAAAAACCTAAGAAGATAGAAAATAAATGGAATAAAAAATAAAAAATTAATGAATGAATACATTAAGCGGACTAAATTAATTTGAGTCAACTTGATCAATTAATTAATTCAACTCAATCAAAAACTGAATCACCTCTCAAGTTTATTATATATAGGTATTAATATGTTATTATTTAATTTTAAAAATTAAATTATATCTCTAATTTTAAAACGAAGATAATACTAAGTACGTCAAAAATAAAAATGTGATCGAAGGATTTGAAATGTATGAATATGGGTGGTTGAGAATATTTAAATTGAATAGGACGGATGGGGTATCGTTTCATTAAATGTGGTTGTTAGTGCCAATCCTTTTCCTTTTTAGCTTCTATATATAGTACGGGCCCCGGCACCACAAAATTAAGATAAATTCGAGATTCACTATACTAAGGATTTAAAAATTAGAATATCAATAAAGTATTATTCCCTTTATATATCTCTTTTTAATTTTTGTCTTAGAGAAAAATATAAAACTTAAAAATTATAATTAATACTTTATTTTATTGATAAAAATGAGTATATAAATTTTACATTATCCTTCTAAATCATTGAAAAGATGAAAGAGATACAAATTAATTTTAATGTAATAATAATATGAGAAATTAAATTATTAATACTTTCTTAAAATTTACAAATGATAGATTAAAAAAAAATAACTAGACCGATAAAAAGGATTGAGGGAATGCTACAACATACTCCCCTTGTTTCTTTTTAATTCACGTTTTAGAAAAGAAAGAGAAACAAATTAATATTTAACGTAAAAATAATATAATAAAGCTGAAATGTGTTACATTTTTGGATTTTGTTACCAATAAAAAAAGGAAAATGAAGAGAAATAATCTACTATTAAGAGAGAAAATAAATGGAATGTAAAATGAAAGATCAACATATATGTTTTCCATTAGAAGTTAAACAAATTAGTTAGTGGATTTCCTCGACTCTACTAAGTTTGTTAGTGGTATTTTGTTTAAATTTAAAATTTTTGCTATGTTTCTCAATCTTACATAGTCTATTTGCTTCGCAATATACATAAAAAGATAATTGATATGAACTAGGAAATAAAAATAGACACGACGATGCTTAATTTTTAGACAATTTAGCCCTTTTTATTAATTAAAATAGGGGTACAACTGACAGAGGTGCATTGTCCGGCGAAGAACAAAGAGTCTGTTCACTTCATTTTCTTCGTGTTTTCCCATTCTTTAATTTCGTAGCTTCAGTTTAGACCACAGGATATGGAAAGAAGATGACAACCACATTTTGAAGTTACATAATTTGTGTCTGGGTTATGCAACCCGTGTCCGGATACCAGTACATATTGAAGCTTTAGTAATGGTATTGGACCTATTGGTATTTGGAAAAGGGTTGGCTGCTTACATATTTGTAATTTGGATGGCAAGATGCGAGTTTGTCTTTCCAGGAGATTTAAAGGGTAGAATTGGCAACATAATATATTTTGTCCTGCGCCCATCTTTAATTCCATGTTAATATCAATTGCCTTATAAAAAAGCCTATTTGATTATTTTTCTAGTCAAATTTATAAAATTTTAAAATTTAAAATTGATGTGACTTCATGTGATTTTAATTAACACAAAAGTTAATATTGTAAATTACATAAAAAAGCATATCCAAGTACAAAATTATTGTTTCAAAAATTTAGAATTTTACAAATTAACAAGAATTTAAGTTAGATGATATATATATATATATATATATATATACATACATATATATATATATACATACATATATATATATATATATATATACAAATATATATATATATATATACACACATACACACACACACGTTTAACAGAGAAAGTATTAATCAAAGCATTATTAATACATACTCCCTCCTTTTCATTATATAAGTCGTATTAGAAGATTTTTTTTTCTCTATAATATAAAACGTTTTATATATATCTAGGAGAAAAAACTAATCATTTCTTACTTTGCTCCTAAAAAATAGAGTAATTGAGCGAGAGAGAATGAAGACTAATTAATTAGTGCATGAATAATAATGAAATTTTAAAATAACATTCATTATATAACATTAAAATTAATGAAATTTTTTAATATGTGATTATATATGTCTTAAACCTTATATATAATGGAAAGAAGGAATAACTTATAAGTATGTTTTCAGAATTAAATATTAAGTAAGAAAAATGTGATTGAAATGTATAAAGTTGGGTGGTTGAGAATCTTTAATTAAATTGACCGGGACGGACGGGGTATCATTTAATTAAATTAGCTAGCTGTATAGTACGGGTGGTTTTGCAATTTTGCATTTGTGGTTCTCCATGAGTATGTTTTCATCATGTTTCTTGGGCACACTACAAGAGTAGTACGAGATTACCAAAACCTACTCAAAATACTCTCATTCATTCAGATTAATTATTACGTGCTAGTGATTAAAAAAAAATTAATTTATAAAAATTTAAATACATTAAAAATCAATGTTTGAAAGTTGAAACATTATAATTTAAGTCGTAAAAAAAATTGAAGGCTTAAAATGCCATTAAACCTTAAGTTTTAACATGCAAAAAATTTAAAGAAATAAAGTACATTTTAGCCACTCATGTTAGAAAAAGGAGTGAGTATTGCAAAATTACGTAACCATTAGCATTTTGAAAAATGATTCCTACTTTTGCCGGCAAAACTTATCCAGAATAAGGTGGATGACAAGGTACCATTACTAGAGCTGCTAACTGTTAACCCTCTACCCGCCGAAACAAATCTATAAGGAGGAAAAATAAAAGATGGAAACCATAAGTGCACAAGCAACTTTATGTCATCCTTTGAATAGAAGTACTCCCTCTACAAGTATATGCATCTCTCTCTCTCTCTCTCTCTCCTGTTGACTTGTTCTGTATTCTTGCCAGCAAACTTGCTTAACTGATTCAGTGACAAACCAACTTATGTCATTTTTAAGCATAGTAGTAGTATTAAAGAAGGGTAAAACTTTATGCCAACCGTCAACCACTTAACACACATGCATTGTTTATCCTATCCCACTATACAAAGGGTAATATATATTCTATTGTATGGTGAGAACTGTGATATATACTATTCATCAAGATCTATCATAAAACTACATTCTTTTCAAGGTGTGTATAAATATAAGTTCATATATACGTGCTTCTGTTGTTTGCCCTCAATTGTTTAGTCATAGTCTTTCATATTATTTTTTGACTGAAATGTGAAATTATTCCTTTAGTTTATCCGCGTGTAACGTTTTGCCTATGAATTTTGGTATTCTCTAAAACAATAGTTGAAAATTGTACATTTAACACTATTAATTATACCTAAATTAAAAGGTATAATTTATTTTATGCTAATAGTTGTACCTTGAGACAAGGGTTTGCTAATTAACCAAACTCAAAGAGAAAAAAGGTACAAACAATTTGCGTTTTAGTCTTGTTTTTTTCAGTACCCAGTTCTCATCTTTCATGCAGAAGATTAATTTTTGTAAAAATCTGTGATATCCCTAGGAAAATCCTATATATATATACTCCCTCGATTCTCGAAAGATTGTCCAAACTGAATTTATATTTTGTCTACGTTTAAACAGGGAATTCAAATGTGGAAGCTGAAGATTGCGAAAGGTGATGGTCCAAATGAAAGATGGTTAACCAGTACTAATAATCATGTCGGACGACAATACTGGGAATTTGATCCAAGTGCTGGAACTCCGGAGGAACGAGCTGAGGTTGAAAGTCTTCGCCAGGAGTTCAAAAGGAATCGGTTTCAAATCAAACAAAGCGCTGATCTATTAATGCGTATGCAAGTAATAATCTCTCTCGGAACATATATATTTAGAGTTACATAAACACACACACACACACACACACACACACACACACATATATATATATATATATATATATATATATATATATATATATATCGGTGGCTAGGCTATTAAACACTGCATAATTAACTATGATTATGAATTACTATATAATATACATTGGTAATTGGTTCACTTGCATGCATGTGATGTGCAAAACCATGTATGAAGCTCACCAAGGAGAACAGTACTAGTGGGCCAATTCCACCAGCAGTGAAGTTGAAAGAAACAGAGGATATAACGGAGGAAGTAGTAACCACTACGCTGAGAAGAGCCATCAACTTCTATTCAACCCTTCAGGCCCATGACGGCCATTGGCCTGCGGAATCTGCCGGCCCTTTGTTCTTTCTTCCACCACTGGTAAGCAATATATTTGGCCTGCGGAATCTGCCGGCCCTTTGTTCTTTCTTCCACCACTGGCAAGCAATATATTTGGAACTGCGGGAGCGTATACTCTCCCGGTTCAAATATAAGATTATTATTAATTTTTTAAAATTAACTTACGACATTTTTAAACTTAAAATTGACATAAATTTTTTGTACTTGTAGTCAAATAATGATTAATATAATTATTAAGTTTAAAATTATTTCAAATTAATTTTTAAAAGTCAATAATAATATTAAAATTTGAAATGAATATAGTATAAGATAATTATTGACTTTTTAAAAATTCTTAGTTACTAAATAATGAGTTTTGGTGGATCCAGAAGTACATGGGTTGTCTTATTTTTCTTTTCAATTTTAAGTACTGCCTCAATCCCATAATCTAAAATTATTATTATTGATTTTAAAAAATAAATTTAATGTATTTTTTAACTCAAAATTGATATACATTCATTTAATTTTAGTCAATACAATGATAAATAAATTAAGCTATCTAAAAAGTACTTCTAATAAAATAGATTTATTATTTCATAATTTCAAAATGAATCATATAAAATTTGACTTTAAAAATATTTTAAATTTAACTTTCCAAAAGTCAATAATTGTCTCATATTTTTGCATTGCCCCATTTATAGAGCTTGTAATTTTGCAAAGAATGGACCAGGCTCAGGATTGTTGTAATGTTTTATCTTTGATCAATATTGTGGATCAGGATTTTATTTAGTACTAAAAACTTCTTTTGCCTTTGCCAAAAATAAAAATAAAATAAAAATTATTTTATTAGGAGAACTCCATCTGTTCTAAAAATATTTTTTTAACTTTTAAAAATTAATTTGTCAAATCTTAAAATTCAATTAATAAGAATAAATTTAAATGATGAAAGCGTGAATTTTAAAATTTCAAAAATTCAAAATGGATCTCCAATAATTTTGAAATGGATGGAGTACAACTTTTTTGTTCATGGGCACATATTTTGCGACACTATGTAAAATTGTAAATGACAAGTATATTAACACCAAATTTATTAACCCACTCTTGCAAGAATAAGTACCCAATGCACTTCAAATGTAAAATATTAAATGATGAAAAAATGATACAAAGTTCTGCGCCATGGTAATACAACAAAAAGGAAAGAAGCTAAATATCTACATATTATACGCTTTACATTAAAAAACACAACAAATTTAATATATAAAAAATATTCAAAATATAAAATTAAAGTTTTCTTCTTCTTTTATCTATAAATTCAGTAATAACATGAAAGTATTTATTTATTTATTATTTATTTAGTATTATTATTATTTTATTTATTTTTGTTAAAAACTCATAAATTAACATAGGATAACGGAATGTGCAGGTCATAGCTTTGTATGTCACAGGAGCACTAGATGCTACTTTGTCACCACAACATCAGAAGGAGATAATACGGTACATATACAACCATCAGGTACATATATATACAATGTCTTGTTTGTTTGAAGAATGCAATGATGATGTCCTTTAAATGAAATAATAATGTTTTCGTCACAAAAGATCGGATAAAAAAATAATAATAAATGATAATGTATAGTAATAATTGGTTATAGCTACTGAATTCAACAATGTATGATAGAATATTAACTAATTATAATATGTTAATAATTGATTATAACTATTAGACTCATCCATGTATGATGAAATATTAAATAATTATAATTCGACACATCATTTTGTATTCAATTTTTTGTAACTTTCTTTAATCATCATAGTATTATTCTAAATAAAAGGCCTTTTTGTTTTGGAAATGGATCCTCTCCATTTCACTTTCCTTCCATTTCCATCAAGTTCATCAATTTGAGTTAATAAAGATTTTGTTAGTAATGATCCAAATATGTTAATAGATAGTTAATGATATTAAGATCAATCTTAAAAAAACAAATTAGTAATCCGACATTTTTTCCTCTAAGTTTTCATCCAATTTTTATTTGGCCATTTAAATTAGAAAAATCTCAATCGAGTCCTTCAAGTGACAAATTTGATTCAATTGAGTCCTTCAAGCAAAATAATTTCAATTGAGCTGAAGACAACATGAGGAGTCAATTGAGTGATAACTTAGACGGATATTTTTGCAATTTGGCCTATGAACAAATATGAAACAAAATATATATTTATTGTTTACAAATTTTATAAATGAGACTTAATAGTACTTACATTTAAGGGTAGGCAATTATACTCTTTGACTTTTTTGTCTTATTTGACCAGAATGAGGATGGAGGTTGGGGTTTACATATAGAGGGTCATAGCACTGTGTTTGGCTCGGCCCTTAGCTACATAGGCTTGAGGTTGTTGGGAGAAGGACAAGAAGATGGCGAGGACAAGGCCATGGCAAAAGGAAGGAAATGGATCACTGACCATGGTGGTGCCGTAGGGATCCCATCTTGGGGAAAATTTTGGCTTACGGTGTGTCAACTTGAACCTCATTACAATTTTGTCAGCTTTCAAAGCGCTACTATATATACTTCATGATATTTTCTGTATTACATTATGATCATGACCCCAAGATTATGTTTGTTTGCTTCTAAAAATGATGGATATGGTATGATTATTTATACTAATTTAATATTATAATGCTATATTTATTTATTAAAATGATGGGTGGGATATAAATACTTGTACTACTTTATTATCATTATCGAATTATTTTATCCCCATATTAGTATGTTATTTAATTCAATGAAGTATGTTTTGGTATTCTAAGATCATTTGTTAAGGTCAATTGATATTAATTGGGCGAAATGGGTGCATGGCAATTAGTATAATTAGTAAGATTACATCCATCATTTTTACAAATAAACGTAATTTTAGAAGATTTTTTATTTTATGATTAGTTGTTCATTTAATCTCATAGACTATTAATTTGTTATCATTTGATATCTAAAAAGATGATTATATAGTATCACGATCACCTCTCGCTTTGGAATTATACCCTCATCAAAAGGCTTTAGAAATAACAAAACATATTTCATAGAATTAAATTTAATTATGAGATAAAATAATTTTATCTCGTCCATTATTTTTACAAATAAACATAGCCTTTTGGTTCCATTATTTTGTACCTTTTTAAGGCATTTTCAGTTCAATTATAGTCTTCTTAAGCATGAAAGTATTTGTCTCCTTTTGTATAGGTACTAGGAGTGTATGAATGGGAAGGTTGTAATCCAATGCCCCCAGAGTTCTGGCTTCTTCCCAAGTTCTTTCCGATTCATCCAGGTTTAACTATGTGTACATGTTTTAAATTGAAACATAGGTTCTTATTTTAACATCTTTTATTCCAAATATTTTGTTTGTTTTTGTAAGTAGTTTTTATTAGAGATATGCAATAAAGCAATAACATTACTATAAGTTGCATTATAAATATGAGTAATGACATGTACAAAATTATATATAAAAAGTTGTACACAAACATTATAAAAAAAAGAAGAAGAGAAAATTAAAAAAGAAACTTAATATTGGATATTTCACACATTTTTAATATATATGGAATGTAATCATGGATCCTACTTTTGATGAACAATTTTTATGCATAGTTTTTGTACATAGTATTAAGTATAATATTCCAACAAATATATATTAGTATCCTTTTATTCATTATCTTTCTTTGTTTTAAGTTAAAAAAAGAGAATAGCCTCTTCGTTAGTGTCTAATATAAACTATAATTGTTTTTTACGTTTTGTCTCCTAACTATTTTTTTCGCATATTTCGTCCTCGATCAACCTATATTTTTATTTCATGTTATTCCCCAAAATATAGTTGCATTTTCACATTTAATCCCTTATAGATGTTTTCATGTTTAGTCCTCAATTTATTGTTGTTTTTTCATATTTCGTCCTCTCAACTGCTCTATCTCTATAAGGTCGGAGAGAAATTGCATAAATTATATAATATGAGGATCATATACAAGAAAAATAAAATAATGATTAGAGAATTAAACATGAAAAATCGCTATAATTTGAAAACTAACCCTAATATTGTTACTACAAATTAATTGTCTGAAAACGATCATTTTTTACATTGCAGGAAAAATGTTGTGCTATTGTCGCTTGGTTTACATGCCTATGTCATATTTATACGGAAAGAGGTTTGTTGGTCCCATAACGAAATTGGTTCGATCTCTGAGACAAGAGCTCTATAGTGAAGCTTATCACGGGATAAACTGGAATAAAGCGCGTAACACTTGTGCAAAGGTTTTTGTTACACATCTATTATCTTGATTAATTTAAATATTCGCATTACAATCTATATAAATCTATATCTATATAAACATATAATAAGATAAAACTTGATTTTTTGGTCTTGATCTTAATTTTTAATCTTTGGTCTTCGTCTTTGATTTTCAGTACAAGCCTAGAATCTAACTACTACTAAAACACTTTTGAAAGACTTTAATTTTATTTTGTTTATATTTATTTATTTATTTTGAATAGCCTCCAATTTAACTACAATAAAAACACTTTTTTTTAAAGTTGCACGGGACACATTCGAGCACCAAAATATATTAATGATTGATATTTTATAAACCATTTTATTTTATATAGGAGACCTTGAGTTGATTAATTTTTTAAAAAAATCTTGACTTATATATTATTAATTAAAATTTAATTACCTTTTAAAACTAAAATCATGATTGTAGCTTATTATTTTACAATAATTTTATTTTTTATAGAATTTATTTAGTTAATAATTAGGCTTAAATACACTTACCTTCAAGTTTTTCACTTTTTACAACTTAAACCCTAATGTTTTAACTTTAAGACATTAAACTTTAATGTCTTTAAATTTTTATAAATTAAATTGTGTGGCCACCGACGAGTAATAATTGATCCGAATGAGAGTATTTTGGATAATTTTACTCTAAAATATCTTTAGAAACACAAAAAAAAAATATAGGCACGTAGTTAGTATGTAATGAAGAAAGAAATAGAAAAAATTAAATCAAATATAAATGATATATATACTGTTAAAAAAGTTATTTTTTTGAATTGATAGAAGATCTCAACTATCTTTAAAAGTATAAAAATTATAATCATGTTTGTGATGAAGAATAAAAATAAAGAAAAATCAAAGCCAATAAAAATGATATAAACCCTTAAATGACTTAATTACCATTTATTTTGAGTTACATGACTTATTTCGATAAGAAATGCTTAATTCAGTAGTTAAAAGGTTAATTTATACAAAAAAAATATAGAGACATTAATGTGGTTTAATGTATTTAAAGTTAAACATTGAGATTTAAAGTGTGAAAAGCAAAAAATATGAAGGTTTAAAGTGTATTTAAGTCCAATAATTACAATAGAGAATGACTTAAACACTACTTTTACGCTTTTAGGTTTTTACTCAACTTTGAACTCTAATTAAAAATGTATATATAAATATGAATGATTGATTATAAAAACTAAATATTAAAATTTGAAACTATATAAAAACATAATATTAAATTAAAAATAACAAAAGAATCACATTAATAACACTCAATTGTGAATATTCAACAATTGTATGTGATCTGTAGTCATTTATTTTTTAAGAAAAATTTGTAGTTATTCTAATAATAGCAGTAAGTTAATTTAAAATCCAAAATATATATTTATAACCACTTTATAAAATAAAATTAAAAATTAAAAATAATTTTATTAAAAAAAACAACTCGTGCTTCTCACGGGGCACTTAGCTAGTACATATATAATAAGACAAAACTTGATTTTTTGGTTTTTGTGTATAAGCCTAAAATTTAACTAGAAGTCAATCACTTTTTGTACTCTTATATAGTGTTAAGATTAATTTAACTAGAACTAAAACTCCCTTTATAGTTCTACAAACTTTAATATTAACTTATTATTTTGCAACAATTTTATTTTTTTATAAGAGTCCTTTAATTACTTGGTCATATAATAAATTTTAACTTAAAAAATTATATTTAGGATTTTAGTTTAAGTTTCTACTCAACTTTAGTCTCTAAATGACTATATATTAAAAATATTATGAGTACATATAATAATTAATATCAAAATCATATTATAAATATTAAAAATATATATTAATGATTATTTTAGTTATCAATTCTATTACATATAGGAGAGACCTTTAGTTAATTAATGTTACAAAACAATTCTAACTTATATATTATTTATTAAAATTTAGTTAGCTAGCTTTTAAAACTAAAATCATAATGACAACTCATTATTCTAAAATAGTTATATTCCTAATTAATTATATATTAAAAATATAAGAAAAATATTATGAGTGAATAATAATTAATATAAAAAATTATATATATTACAAAATATATTAACGATTAAAATTTTTTTAACTTATATATTACTAATTAAAATTTATTTTTTTTAAAAATTAAAATCATGATCG
The DNA here is from genome assembly GCA_034770075.1 of Aralia elata. NCBI lineage: Eukaryota > Viridiplantae > Streptophyta > Magnoliopsida > Apiales > Araliaceae > Aralia > Aralia elata. The sequence continues at coordinate 28,177,843 of CM068381.1, forward strand.
TAATTTCAGTTATTGCACTCTCCAACGAGTGGAATCTCAAATAGAAGGGAAATTAAAGGTTTGCCACGTCAACGACGAAAGAGGGTGCGGCGGCGGCGGCGGGGGGAAGGTAGTATTACTATCGAAGAAAGAGCGAATTGAGGGAATTTATTTAATGTGTTTATCTCTAAAAGAAAGGGAAGACCAAAGGCCTTTGGCCCAATGGTATGACTCGCCTCATGGTTTCCATGAGGTCGAGGGTTCGATCCTTGGTGGCAGCAAGGAGAGTGTGTGTGTGTGTGGGTGTGTCAACAAATAGCAAAAAAAAAAAAAAAAACAAAAAAAAACAAAAAAAAAAAAAAAAAAAAAACAAAAAGGGAAGGAAGTGGAGGGACTATTTTATCTCTCAAAATATAGGTGAGTTTGTTCACACGTCTGGCAATTTCATTAGAAAATTTGGGATTCCGTCTAATTTAGACGGAATTTATTAAGATTAAAAGAATTAAAAAGTTCAGGGACCAAATATGTAGAAAAAAATATTTGGAAACTAAACGTGAAATTGGTAATAATTTTGAGGACGATTGAAGGGGTCATTCCTTTATTTAAAAAATGGATTTTCTTAATGTGTGCCCTTAGGGTACACACTATACACAGGAATCGAGAGAATATTCTCTTGATTTATGTACATATTCCCTTGATCTGTGTGTAAACGCAGAAATTAAAAGAATATGCACAGTAATCAAGTGAATATTCTCTCGATTCCTGTGTATAGTGTGTGCCCTTAGGGCACACATTAGAAGGACCCTTAAAAAATAACGCATGCTTCGTACGAGACGCCTAGTTAATTTTATTTAATTACGTAAGAATAAAAGTTTTAATTTTATGCAATTGAGTTAGTAGTGGTAGTGTCGTGTCTAATAATTAGCTACAGGGATGAACACATGATTTATGCATGGTGGAGAATTTGGTACTATATATATATATATATATATATATAAAATAAAAAATATAAATTTAATATAATGATAATTATATAAATTAATATTGTATGTCAAATATAGTGACATTAAACTATAAAAAAGAGTAGATGAGATCTTAGCCTAGTGGTTAAGACTGAGGTACTATAATACTTAAGTTTTAGGTTCGATTCTCATTTAGGTGAGTTTATCTCATGAGGCTTGTTTGATTTGTGAGTTTTATTTTTTTCTTTTCTAGTGAGACTTAATAGTTCTTATGATATACTTGATTATAAATTATATTGTACTTCTCAAAAAGTGGAGATTCAAAAAAAAACCTACAAAAAAAATTGTAAATCACTAAGGGTCTGTTTGGTAACTGTTTTTCTTTTCAATTTTTCGTTTTTACTTTCATTTTTTTTTAAATTAGAAGCAAAAAATATTATTTGATAACAGTTTTGCTTTGAAAAAGTGGAAGCAAAATTAATTTGACAGCAAAAAAGTGAAAACATAAAAAAGTTGCTTATTTGATTTTGGCAACACAAAGAGCCAAACCAATATAAAGTGGACAAGCTTATCCATACGTGGATAAAAACCTATAAACATTGAATTATAGATAAACCTAGTAAAAGTCATGGACAAAAATGTACATAGATCAAAAAAATAAATAATAATAATAATAATAATAATAAATAAATAAATAAATAAAACTAAAATACTACTAGGGGCAGATACCCCCACTTGAACCCCCTGTTCCGTCCCTGATTAGGTAGTGGATTAGTGGTTTTCTGCATCAACTCATTCGATATCAAATACTCTTTTATGTCTCATAAAAAGATGTCTTAAGTATAAAAAAGTATTATCTCTTAAAATATTAGTTAATATACTAAAATATTATATAAAGACTATTTTATCTTCAAAAATTAAGAGGAGTCCACTAATTTCAAGGGAGAAAAATAGATTCCTAATGTATTATATGTAGAGTCCACCATGGGCAACAACATAATTTATTTGATATTCTCTCCTTTATTTTAAGTCTGTTAATTTGCCAGCAAAATTTATTAAAGTCATCTTTTAGAAAGAGTTTTAAGAAAATAAGTGTAGTATGCGCCTATTTAGTTATAAATATTTACTTAATTATGAAAAACCAATCTGAAAAACAATCTCAGTCCAAACTTTGTTGATGTGAGAAAATTTATAGTAATAAGCTTTTACCTAGAAAGCTTTAAGCTTAATCAAACGGAGATCCTAGTTTCTCTCTACGTAAACTACCAAACAACGAGTTCACAACAATATTTACCACCAAATATACTAATTCTATTAGTTTCATTGGAGCTGGTCTCTTACCTAAATGCATATATGGAGACTATAATAATTAATGAAGTTATACAATATTGCAGGAGGATCTCTACTACCCACATCCTTTAATGCAAGATATGCTCTGGGCTTTCCTTCACAATGTTGCTGAACCAATTTTAACGCGATGGCCCTTTTCTACAATGAGGGAGAAAGCCCTAAATGTTGCCATGGAACACATACATTACGAAGACAAGAGCAGTCGATACCTTTGCATAGGATGCGTGGAAAAGGTAATTTTTTTTATAATTAGTTTTGGGTACAGATACCTTTTGATGAAGATCGTTCGAGTTTTTCGTGGGAGAATGACATAAGTTACTTCAACGCCGTAACAAATGGTACTCGAAATTGGTTCTAGGCATTGTCTCTACCCCTACTTTCCCCGAAAGAAATACATTACGTACTTGAACCAATAACCATCTTTCAGCTAACCTAACTTCCTCTATTCCTCGGGATCAATAAGGGTTAATACAAAAAAAATTCATTTGTTGTCCATCGACTATGTCTTTTGGTCTGATCTTAGGCTTGACTTACCCTCCATGCATGGACTATAGGGACACCAAAAAATTATTCCCAAAAATAACACGGATGTAACTGTTTATATTCGATGTATATAAAAAAGTTGCATTTTTTGGGAGAATAATTAATGTTCGTACAATATATATCCCATATGGAACTGTTTTATATTGGAGATGTATAGTCAGGATTTTATTTTTTCCGTGTTTTTCTTCTAGTCCCGGTAGTTTTATCCAATTAATTTTGTGTTTGCAGTGTGGTGATGAAATATTACACAAAAGCGTGAGGATTATTTTAGACAATTAAAGTCTTAGTAAAATTGTATACAGGTGTTATGCCTAATTGCATGTTGGGTGGAAGATCCAAATTCAGAGGCATACAAGCGCCATCTTGCCCGAATTCCTGATTACTTTTGGGTAGCTGAAGATGGAATGAAAATGCAGGTAATTTACTTTTCCTCTGTGCTATCACTAATCAGGTTTTAAATTTTAATCTAAACCAACTATAGGTATACATGTTTTGTTAATAATGTTATTTAAAGGATTAAATTATAGGCGTCACAAGAAAAGCACTAGGAAAAAAAAAAAAATTCTTGAATGCAACTTTTTTCTATACGGTTTTTTTATATTATCATTTTTTATATCATCTTATACAGAAAAAAGTTGTACTAAAAATTATCATTGTCCTCCATATGTAACTGTTTTGTGTACTAAATGTATTTTAAAAAAATTGGGTTAGTAGCACTGTAATCTATCGAAGTTCTACCTGTATTATAATTGAGTCCTTAATGTATCAATCCTTTCGACTAGGACTCCCAAGTACTGTTAAGTAAGTATGATTGACACAAATTAGTAATCCGATAGGTTTTTTTACCTAAAAATGATGACCTGACATTATACTTTTCGAAAAAAAATTATGCTGGAATTAATATCGAATTTGGGTGTGTATCAGTAGCTTAACAATACTTAGGGGTTCATATCAAAAGGATTAATACTTTAGGGACTCAATTATAAAACGAATAAAATTTCTATTGCCAAAAGTATTAGTCCAAAAAAGTTGTATCAATTTTTTGGATAATCTTCAGGTACACCTATCTTTATTGAATGTTAAAACTTATTGGTGCAGAGTTTTGGCAGTCAAACATGGGATGCAGCCTTTGCTATTCAAGCAATAATAGCAAGTAATTCGGTAGAAGAATATGGGCCAACTCTTAGGAAAGCACACCAGTTCATAAAGGCCTCACAGGTTCAGTTATATATGGCACCTAACGAGCATCCCTGAACCATCACATAAACTCCCTTCATTGAAAATTACGATCATTATTGACTTTTACAATCTTTTATTATTATTTTTTTTGGTGCAAAATTTTTACAATCAATTAAAAATATTTTTAAACTCAAAATTGCCATAAAAATTCACTTAGTTTTAGTTGATATATTGATGAAATCTTAAACTATCATAAAAGTATTATTATATTTATTGTTTTGTAATTGTTAGTAAATCATATTAATTTTGAGTTTGAAAATAACTTAAATTGGTTTTAAAAGTTAATAGTGATATTATAATTTGAAATGGAAGAAGCATATTCTGTGAAAACGTTTATGATCAATCCCACTTGTATCATTCCATTAAGGTTCAAGACAATCCCCCGGGAAATTTCCAGAAAATGTATCGACACCAGTCGAAAGGTGCATGGACATTCTCAATGCAAGATCATGGTTGGCAAGTCTCTGATTGCACAGCTGAAGGATTGAAGGTAAAGTATTCTATACAAATACATTGTTTATTTTAAATTTTTTTTTTTAATCGGCAAAAGAAAATTTTCATTAAAACCTGAAAGTACATCATGTGACAATTCCAAAAGATTTGGAAAGGGCCACAGTTTTAATGCAATACATAAAACTAAAAACTCAAGACACAATATCAAAACATGAAAACCAAGCTCGAAACTGAACGCGGAGGCATATTATTGCAAATTGCAGCAACAACAACCCATGCTAAAATAACACCTCGATGCTCCCTGGACTCTTTATAACGAAATCAAAAGACTTGAAGATCTGCATAACTCAAAAAAATTGCATAACTTTCCACCATGAGGCATCAATTCTATTCGAAAAACTTACACCAATCTGTAAATTCAATAAACTCACCATGCTAGCTCGTGTTGCGACAGCCCATAGAAGATCATCACCAGAGAGAATCAAGTACAAACTCTTAACACTGATATTACATTATGCACAAATCCCACCAAACCTAAACATGAAGATGCATATATATTGTTTATGAAGATGCATAATACTTTTTTGTGCAATATACGATGTTTATATATTGCACAAAAAGATTCTCATTTGTAAATTTACAATTTTTAAGTTTATATTCTTTTATCATGTTTACCCCTAAATATAATAGTTGGTTAGCTTAATAATTCTGGCATGTTAATAAAATTACGATGTTATACTTGAGAATATTGTGTCAGATTATACTTTTTGTTCATAAAAATGATATACAAAAAATATAATTAAATGCCACTCTTCTTGTGAAATGAATGAAGTATAATTTTTTTTAATACTAACTAGCATCAACGAAATTTTTCCGGTTGCTGATAGCAGTAGCTTGTCTTATATACAGGCTGCACTATTGTTCTCTCAAATGCAGCCAAATCTCGTCGGGGAGAAAATTGAAACCCAGTGTGCATACGATGCTGTCAACGTTATTCTCTCCTTACAAGTACGAATAAAAAAGCATTCTTTTTCGAATTTTACCTCAACAATATATTACCTTCTAATCATAATTACTTCCCTTAATTACTTAATTATTATTCTCATTTTTCTAGTTAATGCAACAGTATCCTGCATGGTAAAAATGGTGGTTTTTCTACTTAATTATTAATTCTTCAAATGCAGAGTAAAAATGGTGGTTTTCCTGCATGGGAGCCACAGAGGGCCTATTCTTGGATCGAGGTAATGAGTAATTTTTTAATTCATGATACCAATGCACGAGATTTTGTAGCACTTATCAATGAGCCCGATCAATTAATATTACAATGGAAAAAGTTTTTATTCCAAAATATAAGATCATCCACCTTTTCAAATTGCCAGACTTTAAGAGCACTCTTAACTGCATTGTCTACTTTATCTAACTAGGGTATTTCCCAAATCCGGTTACCATGAATTTAGGTTCAAATCTGGTCAAGTTTTTGTTAAGATATGTAGGAAAAGTAGATGTTGCACCACATAGCACACAGTTGCATTGGTGTATATATGGCACATTAGTTCTTGTCAATGCAGCTATTGTATATGTGCTATACAGATGCGAAATTGTCTTATTTGCCTCGACAAATACTTGAGCAATTGATGTAGAGAAGGATTCGAAAGCGGAGTCGGAATAAGAGTTTTCGTTGGATAAATTTCAAGCGACCGTAACTTTGATCCATTTATATATAGTTATTGGACCGTAATATATAAAATCGAAGCTAGTTATGAGTTTTAGAAAATTTGTTGCCTTCAGCCATGATGTAGGCCATTTAAAGTCCAAAAAACTTGTTTAAAGTGGTATTGGTCAAAATTTTGGTCAAACTTCGGATTATTATTTAATTTTTAATATTTCATTATTATCATTTAGTATAACCTATTCGAGTTTTCGTTAGTTTTCAAACTATAGTTGTTTTTTACGTTTAGGCCCCTAACTATTTTTTTCGCTTATTTTGTCCTTAAACTATATGTTTCTTTCATGTTGGTCCCCAAAATATAGTAGTTTTTCACGTTTAGTTTCCAAAATTGTATCTGTTTTCACATTTAGTCCTCTATCTATAGTTGTTTTTCATATTTTATCCCCTTCAATTGCTCTAATTTTGAAGAATTGGATGAAAATTGCATAAATTATAAAGTATGAGGATCAAATACATGGAAAAAATAGTTAGGGGACCAAACGTGAAAAACAGCTATAGTTTGGGAATTAGCGAAGAGGTTATTCCTTATCTTTTCTAACAAAGGTTGGAGAGTATTTTAGACTATGAATGTTATTTTAGGGCTTTGGAAATATGTTTTTGACAATTATTATCAATAATATTGCGTTTTTTTGTGTGTGGAGAATTCTTTACTTTCTTGTGTGCTCAAAGATTTATTTGTCTTTGTGCTAGTAGGATAAACTAACTATCGTAGTCCACTGCGTCAACAATTTTGAACTTTATAGAAGCTGAAACTGTCTTTATGCGTATCTGGAATGTTGATTATTCTGTTTGGAGTTCTATGGGATTCAGGTGTCTCTGGTGGTGGAGTTATTTGTTTCATGCTTTTTAGATCACATTGATTTTGATTATTTAATCCTTCACATAATTATTAGTATAAATTTGCTTTGGCTGAGAAAAAAAAGTAATTGCTATAAGATTTTTGTCCTTAAAAGAATGTCCAAGGTACATGGTTCACATAAATTAAGAAAACTGATGAAGTAACAATACATAATAAGTATTACCTCCGTCCCAAATTAATTGCATTTCTAGGACTTTTTAAAGTCAAATTGACTATTTTTAAAACTAATTTTTTACTATTTTTGCTAACATATAGGTAAAGATATTATAATCAAAAGAAAGTATATACAATTTATTACTAATTTCAATTTTTATAATTTTAGAAATATATTTATATATGTTTAATTATTAATTTTAAAAATAGTCAATTTGACTTTAAAAAGTCCTAGAAAAGCAATTGATTTGGGACGGAGGGAGTACCAATTTCTTACCTATAATGGATCCCATATAGTTGTACTAATGAATCTCTCTCGTGCATTTCAGAAGTTTAATCCTACAGAGTTTTTCGAAGACGTTCTAATTGAGAAAGAGTGAGTGCCTTGACCATAAAATTCTATATATCCTATATAGTACTATATATATTACTAGATTTTCAAAATTGCTGCTCTTTTAGGTATGTTGAATGCACATCATCCGCCGTCCAGGCTTTGGCACTCTTTCAAAAGTTACATCCTGGATATAGGAGGAAAGAAATTGACAGATGCATCTCTAAAGCAATACAATTCATTGAAGACAACCAGAATGCGGATGGTTCATGGTGCGTTTTCTATGAAATCCTGTTATTTTCCTTTTCCCCCTAAAATGTGAAGAAAAACATAGAACTTTTTGAAGTACTCGGTTATGTGTAATTTTTTCGTTAGTCCCTTACTTATAGTTATTAATCACATTTAGTCTCCTAATTAATTTTTTTCCCTATTTAATCCTTAGACTATATATGTTTCACGTTAGTATAGCTCTTTTTCATGTTTAGCTCCCAAACTATTACTCCTTCCGTCCCATAATATATGACGTTTTAGAGTTGTGCACAAGAATTAAGAAAATGATTGTATAACATTAAATATAGTATTAATTGTCTATAATACCCTTTACCATATATTTATCTCATACTCTCTCTCTCTCATTTGTAACATTTTTCAATGAAAGTAATTTTGGAAAGATTGTGGTTAATTCTCCAGATTATATAAAACGTCAAATAATTTGAAAAAAATAAAATCATCTAAAATGTCATATATTATGGGACGGAAGGAGTATTATTTTTCATGTATATACCTCAAACCTTCTTCTTCTTCTTTTATGTTTAGTCCCTTAATTTAATTGCTCTAAAATTATAGTGAAAAACAATTATAATTTGGTGACTAAGGAAACAAGTTATCCTTTTTTATTATTATTTTGTTTTTCTACGTGACTTTGTGAGCACTTGAAATTAATCAGTTGACTATTAAATATTTGTTAGGTATGGTTGTTGGGGAATATGCTTCACTAGTGGAACGTGGTTTGCAGTGGAGGGCTTGGTAGCTTGTGGGATGAAAATCCAGAATAGCCCTACACTTAGCAAAGCTTGTAAATTTCTACTATCAAAGCAACTGCCAGATGGTGGATGGGGAGAAAGTTATCTTTCAAGCTCAAATAAGGTACGTAAGACGTTAAATCTAAGTTCATATACCTCAAAATTATGGAAATTCTAGTTATAGCATATCTTCTAATGTGTCTTAACATCATTAAGTTCGTAACAAAATAGTATTCTAAATCTGGTCGAGCAAGGATGAAGTTTTGGAATTCAATTTACAACTTATATTACGTCCATCCCTTTAAAAAAAACTAGCTTAATTTTATTTTTCTAATCAATTTTAAAATTAAAAATTAAGCATATTTGTTTATATTTTTAAACTCATCAAAAATGGAGGTAGTACTAAATTCGATATAGTTTCTTATACTTACGGTTTCTTCACTTTATATGTTTATTAGAAAAAAGTATAATTTTTTTATTACAAAAATGATTAATTTGACTAAAAGAAAGTCAAACTATGTCAATTTTTGAGGAAGCTGGAGTTTTATGTAAACTGTAACACCATTAGCCGAAAACTAGCTGATTCAATTTCTAATTGAGGAACATTTGGGTCTACCGGATAGATTTGGACTCAGAGGTGTTAAGGGATGGTCAATTTTGTTTATTTAAAGCAAAAAATTATATTTATGTAGCACAAAGTTGCATTTATACTATATAGTGCACAGTTGCATCTTATCATCCTTGTTTAGAATCGAAAGCCAAAAATGTGCAACTTTGTGCCATATAATGCAATTATTTATTTATGTAATTTATTTATTTAATTTTTTTGTTTGACAAAAGAAAATTTCATTAATACCCAAATGCAAATACATTACGAAGAATATTTGACCATCCTTAATTTCGCTGGATCCAAATATCAAATAGGCCTCGCTAAATTCATGACAAAGATGTTGGTGACATATTAGGAATTTGAGACCATGTTGCTATCCCAAAGTCATAGTAATTAAGACGTTGAGGACCTTAGCAGTTATACAAACCCTACATTTTGCTGATTCAAAATTAGAAATATATATATATATATATATATATATATATATATATATATATATATATATATATATTTAGTTCATTTCAAAAATAAAAATACATTGCTAATTTTGGTGTTTAAAGTAAAATGAAAAATCTAATATATCATTAGTTTTATGTTTCAGGTAAGGAATACTATCATCTCATAACTATTGCGTTTCTAACTAATATTCAGAATATATTTAAAAAAAATAAGATCGGACTTCAAATAAATACATCTCTTTACAATGTTATTGGTTTGGCAACAGGTTTATACAAATCTAGAAGGCAACCGATCAAATTTAGTACAAACCGCATGGGCTCTTTTATCACTCATTAAAGCTGGACAGGTTTGTGCATTTTAAACACAGTAGTGCATGATATTTTGGACAAGTCTTAGTAAATTTTTTCACTTTCTTAAATAAGCAAGTCTTCAACATTGAGTATCTAGCAGAATTGTATGTGATTCCGCGTTTAAACATGTTGTATACTTGTATTTAGCCAACAAAAATAAAAATAAAAAATATACTTTATCACCTCCTTATTCAAAGATTAAAGTATTAAGTCAAGATTTCACTATATTTATTAATCTATATATTTATCATATTTACTAACCCAACAATATTATTATGTTGTGTTTGGGTCGGTGAGAATAGAATGGTCATCCATTAATGAATGACTTTGGTCCGTTTGGTTAGTCGATAAGAATATAATGTCCGTTCCATTACCTACTCCATTCCTACCAATTGATCCCTTCCAATAGAGGTGAGTTTAACCATTCTATTCTAACTCAAAATAGATTTGTGATCAAATTTTCTTATCCTATATATTTAAAATTTTACTCTCTCTAGAAAATTTTCACTCAATCTCTAGAATATTTCACTTTCTCTCTATTCTTTTTGCCATCTTTATAGAAAATTTTCACCCTCTATCTAATTTTTTTTTTACCTTTCCTCTAAACTTTTTCACGTTCTCTTTCTAAAAATATTTAACTTGCTCTCTCTAGAATTTTGTCAATTTTCCTCTCTAATTTTTTTCACTCTCTCTCTAGCTTTTCTAGGAGTTCTATCTAAAATTTTTCCCCCTTTCTAACAATCTTTTACTTTTTCTTCACGTTCTCTCTCTAAAATTTTTTACTTTCTTTCTCTAAAATTTAATTAATCAAAATTTTTATTTTTATTTTTATTCATTAATTTCCTAATTTAGGTAATTTAAATATATCGATTTCTAATAATAAATAATAAATGCTTATTCCATCACTTTAGAAATGATATAGACCAACCAAACATAAGAGGAGAATGACCATTCTCAATCCTTCTCATTCCATTTCTGAGTTCATTTCTTTCTGTTGTGCATTCCATTTCACCCGATCTAAGAAATGAAAATGAAATGCGACATTAAATTCTTTCGATAAGGGAAACATGAGAAAATCCCAACAATCTCCACTTTTTATTATAGTATCCATCACAGGCATCACAGACCAGACGAGTCACCAAGAGCACATTCCTCGGTCTTCTTAAGCTTTTTAAATTGCAGAGGGTTGCCTTAACTTTTTAAATTGCAGTTATTATATAGTCTCGTTTACTTCCTCGGTCTCGAAATTTAAAATATAATTTTGTTTTCAATTTGTTTTAAAATTAAAAATATATTTCTAATTTTAATTAATTAAGTGATGTGAAGTTCTTAACTAGCCCTTAGTTATATTTTATGTAAAACAAAATTTTCCTAAAAATTACGTTTTAAGAATATATTATAGTTTTGAAATGGAGGGAGTATTTTCTAACTTTGTTTAAATTTTTTTTCTTGAAATTAGGCTGATGTTGATCCAACACCCTTACATCGTGGAATGAGGACATTGATTAATTCACAAATGAAAGGGGGCGATTTTCCTCAACAGGTACTTTTTTTTTTTTTTTTGAAAGTCTCACTTTTTGGAGAATACAATATACTCTCTCCGTCTCAAATTAATTGCTCAGTTTTGACTTTTTTTAAGTCAAATTGACTATTTTTAAAATTAATAATTAAGTATATATAAATATATTTCTAAAATTATAAAAATTGGGGTTAGCAATAAATTATATATACTTTCTTTTGGTTATAATCTCTTCACCTATATTTTAGCAAAAATAGTAAAAAGATTAGTTTTAAAAATGGTCAATTTGACTTTAAAAATTCAAAACTAAGCAATTAATTTGGGACGGAGGGAGTAATAATTTTATAATTAAGCACATCATCACTATTACAATATCAAGAATCAATCAAACTTCATCAAAAGGAGAAAGAAATAAACTTACAACCTAACAAATCTCACATAAAAAGGAAACAAACTTTCCATAATAGAAGAAATAAGCTTGAATCGAATCTGAAATCGAAAAGTCACAATATCTCAATCTTAACTACTAAGTTAAGATCTCATTGGCTTCAATAGGTACTTAAACCTTCGGTATAACAAATACTAATAATTTGGTCAAGTTACTGGACGTAATTATTTATTAGTTATTTTTTAATTGGCGTAACATTTTACCATACTAACATGATGTTACATTTCGTTTGGCAACTCAATTTCAAATTTGAAACTAAAATTGGACCTCAAATTTTAAATAAATTTCTTATAAAATTGTAAGTTTTGGGGTGTTAATAAAATTTAATAATATTAGGATGATTAAAAAATTGTTACAAAATGATGTGTATGGTTTTGATTGGTCACAATCACTAGTCACACCCATGTACGGTCAATTATCCACTAATTAAACTTTGACACATCATTTTATAAACTAATTTATGTAACAATTGCTTAGTCACCGTAATATTATTGAAAAAAAAATCTTATAAAAATGTAAATGTACTTCAACTTGAATTCCAAAGTTTTTAGTATTGAGTTGGTAAACATATCGTCAAAAAAACGAAACGAAATGAGCTATTTTCTCTATTTAGTTATATTAGATCTTGTTAATTTCCTTGTACGTATATACTAATTAAATTGTCGATATGTAGTGTCAAAATAATGAAATAACAATAAATAATGTTATGGTAAGAAAATATAGTTACAAAAAATTAGATAAAAAAATAATATTTGAAAATAAAATTAGTTAATACTCCCTCCGTCCCAAATTAATTGCTCAATTTTGATCATTTTAAGTCAAATTGACTATTTTTAGAACTAATCTTTTTACTATTTTTGCTAAAATATAGGTGAAGAGATTATAACCAAAAGAAAGTATATACAATTTATTACTAACTCCAATTTTTATAATTTTAGAAATATATTTATATATGCTTAATTATTAATTCTAAAAATAGTCAATTTGACTTAAAATAGTCAAAATTGAGCAATTAATTTGAAACGGAGTGATAACTTATTATAGAAGATCATTTTGTATCTACTTTTAGAACCAATTCTTTAATAAATTATGGACTGCAGGAAATTACGGGAGTATTCATGAAAAACTGTACACTGAACTATTCGTCATATAGAAATATATTCCCCATTTGGTGCCTTGGTGAATATCGCCGTCATGTTATCTTCTCCTAATTTTTGGATGCCATGGATGATCGGATGATTTAATATCAGTTGCCAAGTCTCAAAAGGATTTTATTTCAAGATGTTGAAGAATGAATAAACACACAAGTTATATAGTTCACGTGTTTTAGCTTCTATATATATTTCTATGTAACAATAAATATATTTCTGTATTTTGTATTTTTTTTAGTTGACATAAAAGTTGTACCATGAAGTTATGTTTGTTTGTAATAAAAATGCATGAAATTCATATTTATTTATACTCTCTACGTTCCACATAAAAGAATTTTATTTTTCAAACTTTTTGTTCAAAAAAAATTATCTTTCTTATTGACAGTAATATAAAATAACAGAATGTCCTCAAATTATTCATTAAAAATTTATTATCATATCACCAGTATTAAATTAATAATTTATTATTTTTAAGGTTAAACATGTAACAAAAATAAATTCTTAAAATTTAAAATTTTATATATGATTCTAAATTTATAGAACAAGATTTTAATACCTTTAAATACTTTTTAATTCTCAATTGAATTAGTCCTAAGATGACCCATGCACTATAATTTTAGTCCCAACTCCTAAGGTCATTTGATTTTACCTCAAACGAGGATACTATTTAATCACATTCTCCCTCATAGGATTATGTAGTCTCTCATGAATAATTTTAACACTAATTTTAGGGATACAATGTGTGTCAATGATGTTGGAGATATTTTTAAAAAATTAATAATTTTAAATATTTAAATATTAATTATGAGTTATAATCATTCTCTCATGAGTTACCAAAATATGAGTTACAAAAGAATTAATAAGTTATTTCATGAGTTATCACCATCATTGTTATTCCCAAAAGCGCAGAAAGAAATCTAGAACCAGCGGCAGTTGGCGCAGTGGTTTAAGCTTAGCTTTGGGATGAATTGTAAATCCGTACATCCTGGGTTCGAGTCCTACCTGCAACAATTGTTAAGCCTGCAAAGGTAACGCTGACCACGGTCCCCCTTAAGCGCAAGCTGGGAAGCAAAAAAGTACTGGCACCGGGCTGGGGAGATTAGTCGGGTTGCGACCCGGAAACTCCAAATCATCAAAAAAATAAAATCTAGAAGAGGGTTGAATAGATCTAATTAAATTTTCTTTTTAAGATGTTTACCAAAAGAATTAAACAACTTAATTAATTGAGTTATACACAGTGGAATGTAATATTGAAAACCCCTTCAAAAATTAAAACGAAAACTCATAATTCTAAATTTAGTGAACAAGGTGGAATTAAGTCACAACAAAGAAATCGTAGAGTGACAAAAATTGAAAATGCAGAAAAATAAATGACACAAATTTTTAAGAGGTTCGGAATCCAAAAGTCTCTTAGTCCTCTCTTCTACTCCGAGATGGGATATTCCACTAAGGAAGGGAAATGACTAAGATTTCAGTTCATAAAGAATTGTTACAACAATGATTCACAAATAATTCTTCAAGTCACACAGACTTAGAATTATAAGACCCTAAGATCAAATCACAAAGAGAATAATATTGTGGTTTTGGGTTGCTGCTATGTGACATTGAGCACTTCTTTAGTATGTCTTAGCAGCTGTTGATTTGTTCGGAATCGTAGTGTGAAACTTCTTAGAACTCAAAGTATCAACACTTCGACTTTGTGAAAATTCTTAATTAGTTGTTAATGCTTGAAGTCACTGTCATTTTTTAGAGTTTTCTTGGGATCTTCCTATTGGGAATTTATTGTTGCTCTATTCTGTCTAGGACACTTGTCATTTACCAATTGTTTGACTTTGAAATTGTGTCTGCTTAGACCACCTCATGTCGCTTTCCTGAGACTGTGAAAGTTTAGTAGCAGTCATGTGTCATGTGTCCTTGCTCATATAGTTGTTAGATAGAGCTTCAAAATGCTTTGTCCTTATCGCAAATACATATGAAGATCATCAAGGAATTGCTTTATGATTTGGATCAACATAACAAATTTGATTCCTACTAAGTCCTTTTACATTATTTATTTCATAAGGACTTTACAAAAACTACTTGACATTACAAATATATATTAATTTCAGTCATCATTAAATCAAACAAGGAGTCACATAAATGCAAGTATTAACAATCATCATATGCATCAGTTTTGATAATAATTTTTATCATTAAGCTTGCATTAAAAGTGTTGTAAGTTACATTGTTTAGCATGTGTATATATTGTGAAGAAGCTTGGTAGAAGATGTGTGATAATTAGAGTATGCGTACTTAGTATTGCAAGATAATGAAGATATATAAGATACATATGGATATTATATAGTAGTGAATATAGTTTTATTGTGTGTTTATATTTTTACATACTATATTGGGCAAGGATAAAATGATGTGAGGTTCTTGGAGTTTCGGCCTTTCCGAGCGTAGACACTTAAAATTTGCACATGTTTTCTCTAACAGTGACATGAGGGCAATATCATCATTTCATCTTGAGGTCAGGATGTCAAAGCAAAGATCATAAGGCTCAAGACTATTATTTGGAGTTCACACAGTGACCTCTTAGTGCCAAACTAAAAAAAGGAGGATGAACAACTAGTTAGCGTATGTAAAAGGATAGTTTTTCCCCTCTTTCTCTATCTTCTTGGATCTAAAATTTATCAAACTTGATGCTATTGTGTAGCTCTCGAAAAGAGATTTCCGGATTGGTATGACACATTCTCTAACTCATCCTGGTTTGAAAGTTATGGACGTTTTAGTGCACAACATGAAAAATCGACGCGCGTGACACGAAAAATGAGGCACGTGGGCCCCACCCCCAGGTTGCGGCAGGTAGACCTACGGTTGCCGCAAGTAGACTTGCGACAGGCCCATGAGGCTATATAAGGGTGATTTTGCTCATTTTCTTAGAGAGTAAGGCATTTTAGGGAGAGAAAATGTGTTATTTAGAGAGAGATAGAGAAAGTAAAAAAAAACCTCTAAATTAAATCTAAATCTAGTTTTTCTCATCAAATCTCCCATCAATCTATAGTTAAGCAATCCATAGGAGACTTAAGGAGGAAGAAGCTCTCACTCCCAAGGTCCATTTCTAGTCTCTACACTCGTTTTTACTTACGTTTACGATTACGTTGTTTAGGCTTTGTTTTGTTTATTTCATTTTGCCATTTTAAGGCTCTCCTTGCATCCTAGATCATATCTAATGGTGTTTGGATCCTATTTTGAGTCATGGGTAGTTAGAGAAGGTTTCTCACTATATAAATTCCTCCTAACCAACTTATAAAGTCATTTTAACGATCATTCGATTTTGACATAGATCTAGCTTATTTTGTCGATTGTTATGCTTGGGCTTTGTTGTTTATGATTATTTCTTTGATTTTGGGCTCTCTTAATATCTTAGATTACTTCTAGAGGTGTTTGGATCCTATTTTTGGGATTATGGATAGTTAAATGGGATTTCTCACAGATAAATCTCCTCATAACCAACCGAGGATATCCCTTTAGTAATTTCTCAATTTCGACTTCGATTTGACCCCTTTTATCGATTTTTTTTGCTTGGGAGTTATTTTCTCTTGATTTCTAGGTCACCTAAGTATCTTAGACTAATATTTAGTGGCGTGGGGATCCTACCTTTTGGCCACCAAGGAATTCTCATGAATATAATCTACTTCTAGCCAATCTAGGTTATATTTTCGATTAGATCTCGATATATTATTTTTAGATTTATGAAATCTTAGATCTATGGGTCTCTTTCCCTAGATTCTAATTCCCCTTAATAGATCTCATTGATATGTGATAGATCCTTGAGATTTCGATACTAGTTGGTGATATAATTCAATTCCCACGATATAGTTAACGGCATAATTGTGATATTATTGATTTGTTGTTCGATTTATGGACTTAGGATTTATAGAAGTGCTTTCCTAAACTCTAAACTTCGTTTATGAATCTCAATGCGTTATTGGGTGTGATTACGAATTATGTGAGGATAAGAATGAATTCAAGGCCCTTAAACATCGTGTTTAACGAGAATTGAACGATATTCCCACGATGAACATTGTTAACAGTTGTAATTTTCCGATTTGATCATTGTAAATGTAATTCGGGCCTTAGAACGATATCGAGGGTTTCCATCCCGCAAAAATTATATTTAAGACACCTTGATAGTGGATTTTATTATTTCGAGGTGTTTGGAGTTATTTAATGTCTTATATGCCCATGGGTAACTCCAACCCTATTTTCGATGCATGATTTTATCTTTCGCCATACGAATACGAAAATGATTTTCAAACGAAATTACAAAGATCTTTTAAAAAGGAATCAAACTAGGTTATTAGATTAATTCTAAGCTAAATTTGAAGTAATGGAGAACCTTGATACCTATTTGATGAAAGGTTTGAAAACAACGTTTTTCCTAAACGACACTTTAAATTTCTCGTAGAACAAAACTAAAACAAAATATTTCCTTCTAATCAAATCCTTCGCGCATATGTTCAAAGAAGCTCAAAAGTTACTTTCAACATAATGCACTCACCAAAACTTTAACGACCTTAGGAGACGATACCCTAGCTTTCGACTTAAATAACATAGGAGACGAGACCTTATGTTTTACGATTTAACTTAAATCTAGGAGATGATACCCTAACTTTCGACCTAAATGACATAGGAGACGACACTTTATGTTTTACGATTCGACTTAACTCTAGGAGACGATACCCTAGCTTTTAACTTAGAAGACATAGGAGACGATACCTTATGCTTTACGATTCCACTCAAATCTAGGATACGACACCCTAGACTTCAACTTCAAATTGCAAAATAAAATTAGCTCTAGGAGACGGTACCCTATATTTCCCCAACGACACAAATTGTATAGGCACAGAACACAAACACACACCTCACGACCCTCAAGGCAATTTATTTTTAAGAAAAACATTAGGAAAGCGGTAACCGTGTTTCATGGAAGTCGAGAGGTGCCTAACATCTTCCTCTCACTTAAGTAAGCCCCCGAACTCTATGAATCTCAGTTGCAGACTAATTTTACGGAGTCATATAATGGGTCATCTCGATTATCTAAACTTCAAAATCTGGATGAGTTGGCACATCCATTTAAATCTTTACCAACTGGTAACTCTGTTTAATTGACCAACTTTAAAATTAAAATTTCAAACCCTGTCAACATTAAGTCAATGTTTCCAAAAAACACCCATAGAAATCACAATCTCTAAAATAATCTAAAACGAGAAAAAATCCCGGCGTCGACAGATGGCGACTCCGTTGGGGACTTGATGAGTGAATTTTATACCCATGAATTGAGTACTTTTAGCTTGATGAATTTGTGCGTCCTTGAGTATTTTCGGTTCATTTTTATGTGATTTGTGTGTTTTTGGTGTAGGAATGGGAATCGAGCTTGGAATGGTATTTTGAATGAAAAATCGTGCATTATTAGTCATTAGGGAGCAAAATGGGCTTAAGAGTGCATGACGTACGACAATTAGGCTTGGCGTGCTACAAAATGTAGCACTCGAGGCCCGAGCGTGCATGATGTGCGGCGATGAGCAGCCATGAGTGTTGACTTGATCATATTCCACCCTTAGGTTTTGACGATGACGTGCATAATCGACTAAATCCTTTATTGTGTAATTTCAAGAACTCGATGGAATAAAAGAACTCTTGGTTGCTGTCCATATGGAATCAAAGAACTGAAGATTTTTAAGTCTCTAGGAATTAAAATGTAAGGTCTTTGCATTAATCATTTTCCAATCAAGGCTCTAGGACATACTCATTTGCATTAAATATTTGCATTTAATATGGAATTGAATTTAATGAGGAATTGAATTTAATATAGAATTGAAATTGAAAATGAAAAGGCACTGCATTTAATATGGAATCACATTTAATATGGAATTGCCTTTAAAATATGGAATATAGAATAAGTCTAAAAATAATTATGCAATCCGAATCTGTATAAAATAAAAACCAACAGGCTCTTTCTTAAAATCTTGTTTTGATCCGTTGCCTTCTTAGTTAGTATTGATTAGATTGAAAGTCTCTTTAAAATTGACAATTGGTTATTTAATGTTCCCATGAATAAGGCTTTATTAATTCTTTATCCTTGATATGAATCATGCCTATCAAATCTTTTTGAAAAACGGACTGGAAGAAATGAGATAGATATTATATACATATATTGGGTAATAACCAAAGGTGATTTAATGACCCGGCCGTGTGATAGAATAAAAGTAATGATGACATTGGAAAAGGTTTAAGTCCTTTTCTTTTCATGAGTGGACTAAAAGTAATGATGACAAGTACTTGCTTTATTAAATGGAGAAGTCTTCTTTTCAAAGAAAAGTCACTTTCATTAAATGCTCTGATGAGTTGGTATAAAGGCAAGGTCCTTTCTTCTCTCTCCTCCTGACTTGTGTCTGTAAAGTGAAAAATCATATAATATTTGATAAAGGCTATCTACATCTCCTTGTTTCATCCGTATGCTTTCATCTATATATGGAAAAGGTGATAATCCTTTTATTAAGAAAAACAACGGTCATCCGCTGGGTTGGAAAAACAAATTCTTTGCAACGGTCATGTTGGGTAGATTTAATATAATTCTTTTCAACGGTCATAAAAATCTTCCAAGTCTATAAAAGGAACTGGTCACCCAGCAAGAAGATTAACACGGTAAAATACTTAAAGCGAATATTTTGCAAACTACTGTGTTCAAGAATTCATACGGTTGTGCATTGAAATTATTGAATATATTTTTCAGCGTTTTATTTCGTGAAGCATGAACTGGTAATATCTTTCTATGTCTTGATCATTGCATCTCTAGTTGGGCCTTGAATTGTGAATTGATTAATTGCTTTGATCATAGTTATTCTAAACTGTAATCTTTATTTTTAAACAGACTAAGTGTTAGTTTAGAGAGTTTTTAATCCGAGGTGGATTAGAGTTTTACAAACAGGTTCGAGGAAGCAAAAGAGCTTTGGGGTGCATAGGTGCACAAGGAGCAAAAGTGCTCAGGAGCAAAAGTGTTCAAGGAATTAATATTTTGATAAACTTGGTTTGTAAAAGCTTAAAATTGTAATTCAAATAAATTAATAAAAGGTCTCTAATACTAGTTGGTATTGGACGTGGAGTACGCTACTAGACTAGAGGTTCGGAGCCGAACCACATAAAAAATCTCTGTGTTCTTGTGCTTGATTTTGCTTAATTTATTTGCTCTCTAGAAACTTACTTTGAGTTGAAAAACATAGTGGATCAAGATCCAAATTGATTTAATAAATTATACTAATAAACTGTTATTAGTATAATATATTAGTCCCATTAATCTTGTAAGCTAAAAACACATTATAACATTCTGCACGGTTAATAAAACAAACTGAATTATTCAATATAGCATACTGTATTGAATAATCCAGCAAACTGAATTCTTAAATCCAGCATACTGCATTGACTAATCCGGTAAACTGAATTCATAAATACAGCATACTGGATTGACAAAAATAAAAATAAAAATTGGACATCGTTGGTTCCCACACTTATTCAACCCTCCCTTCTAAGTGTGTCTATCTGAATTTCATTTGGTATCAGAGCTTGGCTCTACTTATCTTTGTCTTAAAGGTGACTTGTAGGGAAAGATTCTAGTATGGCACAGTTTGGGAACAACCTTCAAGAAGGTCAATCAACCAATAAGCCTCATCTGCTGTATGGAGTTGAAAATTACAACTTCTGGAAATTCCGAATGAGGATCTACCTTAAAAGAGATCCTTGGGAATGGTGGGTCGTGGAGAATGGTCCTGTTATTCCAAGGAAAGAGGATGACACTCCAAAGACTCTATTGGAGATGGACTCAACCGAAACCTACATGGTTTCATATGATTCAAAAGCTATGAACACACTACTTAGCGGCATGGTGCAATCCGAGATAGATAAAGTGACATCATGCAATACGGCTAAAGAGATGTGGGACACTCTGATAGGAAGCCATGAAGGTACTTCGAAAGTGAGAGAAGTCAAACTAAGTATGCCCATGCATGACTATGAAATGTTCAAGCTCGAAAAAGATGAAACCATCAAAATGGCTCAAGCCTGTTTTCTAGTTCTTATGAATTCCTTAAAGTTACTTGATAAGTCAATTCCATAAAGCGGTGTCAACCGTAAGTTACTTCGGGCTATGCCTAAAAGGTTTGCTTCTAAGGTTACTACTCTTCAAGATTCTCTTAACATTTCTACTATGGATACTTTAACGTTATTTGGTGAATTAGAAGAATATGAACATCAATTAAAAAGATATGATGATGAGGAGGAAACCCCTCGAAGGAAAGTCTTAGCTCTTAATGCAGGAAATGAAGAGGAGCTTAATGATGATTCGGATGAGGAAATAGCCATGATCTCAAGGAGACTCAAAGAACTATTACAAAGGAAGAATAAAAGAAAGAATGACTTCACTCCAAATAAGTCCAAGGGAAAGCAAAATGAAGAAACATGTTATGAATGCGGACATCCGGGTCACTTCAAAAAGGATTGCTTCCGACTAAAGAACAAAGGCAAAACAAGCTACAATAAAAAGAATAAAGCTCTAGTTACTTGGAGTGATGATGAGTCCGAGGTGGAAATTGATGCAAACGACGAAGTAGCACAAATATGCTTCATGGGACTTGAAGGTGAATCAAGTGAGGTATCAGTTTTTGACTATAATCTCTTGAAACAAGAAAATCAAAAATTTAAAGAAAAGAATGCTTATTTAAAAGACTTGGTAGTTTCTTTAAGGAGTGAAATTGATTCATTAATAGATGAAAAGAAGGAGATTGAAAAAGAGGCATCATCTAAAGAAGAAAAGATTTTAATTGCTAAAAATAATTACCTAAAAAATTATAACAAAATACTTCTCAATAAGGTAAATCATCTGAATAAAGAAGTGGAGAAATTAACTAATGAAGTAAAAATTAAAGATGTTTGTATTGATGCATTTAGTTGTGAAAATCATTTTGAAAATACTTGATCTAATAAATTACAAGAAGAAATAGATTCATTGAAACTATCTTTAACTAGATTTGTTCAAGGAGAAGAAAACTTAACTGTTATGCTAGGTAAACAAAGATCTAGTCTTGATAGACAAGGAATTGGTTATGATCCGATACACGAAAAGAGTAATGTAAAAATGTTGAAATCCAAATCCTTGTTTAAATTGAATTATTGCTCACCTTTCACTACATGTAAAAATTATGGCACAAAAGGGCACTTAGATGTTAATTGTAGAAAGAGTAACAAAATCAAAAAGGTATGGATTAGAAAAGGTGATTTGCCTGTAACTAACTCTAGAGGACCCAAAAAGATATGGGTACCAAAAATATGAAATACATTTCTTTTGCTAGGTGTGTTTAAAGGCAAAGGTTCCTTCTCAAAAATGGATACTTTATAACGGGTGCTCTCGTCACATGACGGGTGCTCTCGTCACATGACGGGTGACAAATCGAAGTTCTTAAAACTATCTCTCAAAAGGAAGAATGGAACAGTCACATTTGGAGACAACAAAACTTGCAAGATAGTGGGAAAAGGTAAAATAGGTAATGGTAAAGTTAACATTAATAATGTTTATCTGGTTAGTGGACTTGAATTTAATCTTATAAGTATTAGTCAATTAATGGACAATGGTCATCAAGTGAATTTTGAGAAAGATAAATGTACAATATTTCATGGTACTAACAATGTTACTTTAGTTGCCCAAAGAGAAGGAAATATATATACTCTTGATTTTGAGCAACAGGATGAAGAACTATGTCTTTCTACAATACAAAATGAAGCTAATCTGTGGTACAAAAGAATGGGACATATTCACATGGATTTGATTAAGAAATTGTCCTTGAAAGATCTCGTGAGAGGATTACCAAAAATAAACTTTGAAAAGAAAGGGATATGTGTCCCTTGTCAACTCGGAAAGCAAGTAAGGACATCATTTACTGCTAAGAAAATGGTATCAACCACTTCTCCTTTGCAATTACTTCATCTCAATTTATTCGGACCAGAAAGGCATGCTAGCTTAAATGGTAAATTTTATGCATTTGTCATAGTTGATGATTTCTCTAGATACACTTGGGTAATTTTTCTTAGAACTAAAGATGACGCATTTAGGAAATTTGAAAGACTTATCAGAAATTTGGAAACAAAATATAATCTAAAACTTGTATGAATTAGAAGTGATCATGGTGGAGAATTTCAAAAAGATTTCATTCCATTTTGTGATCAAAAAGGGATTAGTCATGAATTTTCAGCACCAAGGACACCTCAACAAAATGGGGTGGTGGAAAGAAAGAATAGAACGTTGCAGGAAACAGCTAGAACTTTGCTACACGAGAGTAAACTTCTAAAGAAATTTTAGGCCGAGGTAGTAAACACATCTTGCTATGTTTAAATAGAATACTCATTCGGCCAATTATTTTAAAAACTCCCTATGAGTTATTAAATAATAAAGTTCCTAATATAAGTTATTTCAAAGTATTTGGGTCAAAATGTTTTATCTTAAATACTAGCGATAACCTAGGAAAATTTGATGCTAGATCTTATGAAGGAATTTTCATTGGTTATTCTCAAAATAGTAAAGCATATCGCGTATTCAATATAAAAAAATCTTGCATTGAAGAATCTATTCATGTTACATTTAGTGAAACTAACAATGATCTTCCAAAAGAAAGAGAAGATGATGCAGGAAATTTAGAGACTGCTGCGAATCCAGCAAACCAAACAGCAAGCCGAATGATGAGATTCAGTAAGCTGAATCAGACAATCAGCAGGAGCTTGAATCAGAATTATCTCCAGGCATTGAAGAACCTAATCAGGATGCTGATCAACAAGAAGAGATTATGCACAATATTTGAATGCCAAAGACTGCAAGACACCTCAAAAATCATCCCCCAAAAAATATTATTGGGGATATAAATAAAGGAATAACCACAAGAAGAGGAGCACAAAACCTTTGCGCATTTTCAGCATTTCTATCTCAAATTGAACCAAACAATGCCAAGGAAGCCATTCTTGATGAAAACTGGCTATTAGCGATGTAAGAGGAACTCCAACAATTTGAAAGATGCCAAGTATGGGAATTAATGTCTCCTCCAAAAGATGCCTCCATCATTGGAACAAAATGGGTATTTAAAAACAAGCTCGACGAGCATGGGACAATCACTCACAACAAAGCAAGGCTAGTAGCTCAAGGATACAACCAACAAGAGCGGATTGACTACGAAGAAATTTTTGCCCCAGTCGCAAGGATGGAATCTATTCGAATATTGTTAGCCTTTGCTTGTTATAAAAAGTTCAACCTTCATCAAATGGACGTAAAAAGCGCATTTCTCAATGGATACATAAATGAAGAAGTGTACGTAAAACAACCTCCCAGATTTGAGCATGAGAAGTATCCAAACCATGTCTACAAATTAAATAAAGCTCTCTATGGACTCAAACAGGCTCCAAGGGCTTGGTACGAGAGTTGAGTAAGTATCTTCTATCAAATGGTTTTACGAGAGGTAAAATTGATTCTACATTATTTATAAAGCATGAAAAGAAAGAGATTATCATTGTGCAAATATATGTAAATGATATAATATTTGGTGCGTTTAACGATTCTCTTTGTGAGTGATTTTGTAAGTGCATGCACAAGGAATTCGACATGAGCCTAATGGGAGAACTTAACTATTTCTTGGGACTCCAAATCAAGCAAACAAAGGATGAGATTTATATACATCAAACCAAATACACAAAAGAATTACTTAAAAGATTTGGTTTTGAAAAATCCAACTCAAAAGCTACACCCATAAGCACTTCAATAAAACTCACATCAGATGATCAAGATACATATGTATACATAACAAAATATCGAGGTATGATTGGTTGTTTATTATATTTAACTGCATCTAGACCCGATATAATGTATAGTGTATGTCTTTGTGCTCGGTTTCAAGCAAAACCAAAAGAGTCACATTTCCAAGCTGTTAAAAGAATCTTTAAGTATTTAAGTGGCACTACCAATTTAGGTTTATTTTATCCAAATTGCGATAACTTTGAACTAATGGGTTACTCAGATGCTGACTATGCAGGGTGTCAAATAGATAGAAAAAGCACAAGTGGTGCTTGCACATTTTTGGGACAAAGTCTAGTGTCCTGGCATAGTAAAAAGCAAACTTCAGTTGCATTATCCACCACTGAGGGTGAATATTTAGCCGCATGGAGTTGTTGTTCTCAAATATTATGGATGCGTCAAACCCTATGTGATTTTGATATTTTATGTGATTGTGTGCCGATATATTGTGATAATACTAGCACTATAGACATATCAAAAAATCCTGTCACATTGAGGTAAGACACCATTTTCTAAGGGATAATGTGTCAAAAGGTTTAATTAAATTAATTTTCATCCCTACAGAACACCAACTAGCAGATATTTTTACAAAACCATTAAGTGAAGAAAGATTTTGTATTCTTAGAAGAGAACTTGGTATATGCATGGTATAATTTGTCTGTATAAGTGACATATCTGTTAAAGACATAATTTTACATATTACTTATTTACTGTGACATGCATGCTTTACGTACTGAATATGTATAACATCATATGCTATTCTCCTTAAATAACGCTGGAAGGAAAGATTTTTGAAAATTGAAAAAGGAAAAGCTGAACCGCCGCCCATATTGGGAAGACGCACGACATTTATTTCGCCAGACCCTCATCTCTCCTACTTTACCCTCTCTCCTTAGTGACTGATCAGTATCTCCATAAAACCCATTCTTCATCTCTTACCTTCAAACCCTTGCAACAATGAAAAACTGTACCAACAAAAGATCAATTGTCGAGTCCGAAGACGATCGGACCATACCTTCTGACCCGACAATCAGGGCAAAAAGGAAATCAAAGAGGATGAAGAAGTCGGCGTTGGCATCTGGGCACTCGACTTCATCGGACGAATCAAACACCAGCCCTCCTTCCATGCCGATAGCAGGTCCTTCTCGCGGGAGAAAACTGAACCGATCAAGGGCTTCTGGAAACCCTCCTCCATCACCGCCGGAATCCTCAGAAAACCCTCCTCCACCTCCTTTGGTAAACTCTTCCACTCCTTCTGATGTTCCTAATAATTTCTTTAGAGGAAATAAGTTCGAATCTCGTTTTAAAACCTCCATCGCCCACAAACAGTTTGTCTATGAAAAAACGATGGATATGTTTTATTATCTAAACTCTCCTCTGAAAAATCTACTTGAGTCTAGTGGCATATCCTCTATGATTTTTCCTCATTCGATTGAATATCCAAGATTAGTCCAGCAATTCTATACTAATATCGAGACCAATGGTGATTGTTATACATCTTTTGTTAAAGAAAAGTCTCTGTTTTTTACTGTTATTGATTTAGGAAGCATCTTGGGTATTTCCTCTACTGGACCATGTCCATTCATCTTAAAAGGTGCTGCCCACATTCCTTTTTCTCCTTTGGAACAACTTCATGTAGTGATGGACGACCCTTCATTGCCTACTCTTTATACTCCAAAGACTGTTGAAGTGTCTCCCATTGCATCTGTCTTACATAAACTGGTAAGATATTGTAGGGTTTTAGACACATAAACGCAGCGGAATTTAAAATTTTAAAACAATTTTTCGAAACCCTAAAACAGGATCCATGCGAAAAGAACAAATTAATTCAGAGGTTTAGATTTGTTTTACCGATTATCCGAGCTTGAATGGAATGATGAAATTCTGAACAACTTCGAATCTCCAACGCAATCCAACGGAACTACGTCTCTACGGTATCCACACGAACGTCCCACAAATCGTCACACGATCTGCAGCAAAAAGAACTCTGGTACTAGCCGCCAAGATCTGGATTTTCTCAAGTTTTGCTCTCAATTCTCTTTTCTAAAACGGCTAGGGTTTTATTTTCTTTTGGTTTCACGTACCTCAGACTGCTGATATATCAGATATATATAGCGTCCAAAAAGTAATTAAACAAAAACCCTAATCCTATCAGAAAAGTAAAATCCGAATTTATATATATTATATTTTAATTAAGTCTTACTTAATTAATATACATATATACAAATTATCCTGTTAATTTACATTTGTAATTTAAATACTATCAATCATATTGATATATTTAAATCCTTACAATTTAAATTAATTCTCTTTTAATTACGTTCTAAGTGTGTGACCCTATAGGTTATTATTATATTGACAATAATTTTAAAATCATATTATAAGATTATAAACAGTGAGTGGCATCTAGTAATGCATCACTGCTACCCAAATAATAATACGATCGGCGACTCGATGCAACCTTTTCGTGACCAATGTTTCAATGTAATTTAATCCTTTTAACCTTGACATCCTAGATTAAACTCGAGCCATGGAATGTGTCATACTCTTCATAATTTAATCTGAGTTTTCTTGATCAATGAGTAGACTATATGAAACAAATCACTATTTGAGCATGGCCATGCATTTCATAGTCCTACTCAATCAAGAGGCCTATGGATATCACCCCTAATATATAGAAGGGTTAAATTCTATCTAGATCACTCATATTCCTCACACGATTCATGATGTACCCAATAATCACCTTTATTGTCCACCCTATTAAAGGTGACCTTTGATGATATCAAAGTACATAAATTCTCGTATAGTAATATAGTGATTTCAAGTCAGAGGACCATTACATCATTGTCACTATGAGAATTGCTTATGACACTTTGCATAATGCTCCATGTAGAATTCTCATGATGGGTCTGTCCAGTACATTGTTCTCTAACATGTACCTATGCATTGACTTAATATCTCAAATATTAATGACCAATGAGATTTGGCCATCAGTCAATCCACATACTAGTCTCAATGTATCATTGTTGTCCCATTCTCAATGATACTCGACTAGGGACATTTAAGAGTAATGATACTTATTGTAATTATATAATCTCATGTTCAAGTCACATACTTGAAGCTATATAATTTGTATCATTATTCTAAGGACTTTTATTATGCTAACATTTATATAACACAGTAAATGAAACCATAATAAAATAATTTATTTATTCAATCAAATATCAAAAGAAATGTTAAGCAATTACATTAAATAATTAGCCTCTAGGGCATAAACTCTAACAGATATAACCTGTTACCCCGCATAGGTGGTGGCTCAGATTTTACTTACCAAGATCTCGTTTTAGTGGCTATGATTCTAAAAGGTGTGCCTTTTAACTTTTCTCTAATGATGTTACACCACATGATGAGTTGTGTCCGTCAGACCAAAAAATGTCTGCCTTATGGTGGTTTTCTAACTAAACTCTTTCATCACTTTCAAATTTTTCTTGCAAATGAAGCTTCCGTGTCTCTAAATAAATCAATCGACTCTGCAAATCTAAAATTGTCTCGTGTATCTCTTATTGATGGCAAGTTTGTCTATACTCCTGCTGAGATTCCTCTTACTCTCACTTCCACAAACCACCCTTTACCCACTTCACCTCTAGTCTCTGCTTCTCCAGAAATCATAGGTCTGTTGAATAAAATCTTAACCAATCAAGACAGTATGAACCAGGACATTACTGATATTAAGACCCATCTATCTGTTTTAGAAAAGGGTAAGTTACCCATGGGGGTGGATGATGTAACAAATCTGTACCATCATGTTGAGGATGAATTCATAGACTTACAGGCAGGTTTTGAGCTTCACACAACAGCAATGGTTGACGCTCTTCAAACAAAAATGAACCGCAATACTTGCCAGCTCAGTCAGGAAGTCAAATTTGTCAACAATCAGATTGGGATGTTAGGGCGATTTACTACTCGGCATTTGAATGAGATTGGAGCGGAATTTCACCTCGACCACACACCCTCCTCTGTCCCTGAATGCCCTCAGTGTAATTGGATGGCCGAATTTTCGGGCGATTTTTGGGATCTGGAGATACCCCCTGAGACATATATTCCTCGCCCTCCTCGGTTTTCTCATGAAATGTCAATGGCAGAAAAAGTTCAACGTCTTGTCCATCGCCGCTATTTCACTCGTCGCAACCAAAAACATGCCCATGTTGTGGATCTTGACTGACTCCTCCCCCCATTCTGTACTTCTTTTTGATAGATGCCAAATGGGTAGGATGTAGTAAGGGTTAAATCAACCGAGTATTCAACCTTTTAAAGTTCTAAGTACAGAACTGAGTTTTAGATGTATATATAGGGAAAGCCGAGAACATTCATGGTATTTGGTATTACATACGATTTCTAATTGGTGGTATTTGGTATTACGTACAATTTCTAATTGGTTTCTGATTTAAGTTTCTGGTTTAAATTATGTATTGGATAAATATTTGATCTATTGTTTTTGATTATCCACATGCTTAGAAAGCATCAATACTGTGACTGTGGGATATTTATTAAGTAATTGATGTTTAGTTATCTGATGCTAACAGATTGGCAATTGTATCATATGCAGAAACTTAGAATGAATTCCTGAAATCTGGTATCTGATACATTTTATGTTATATGCATGGATTTAGGGGGGAGCTAATCTTTTTGGTGTTGTCATCATCAAAAAGGGGGAGAATGTTGACTTGATCATATTCCACCCTTAGGTTTTGATGATGACGTGCATAATCTACTAAATCCTTTATTGTGTAATTTCAGGAACTCGATGGAATAAAAGAACTCTTGGTTGCTGTCCATATGGAATCAAAGAACTGAAGATTTTTAAGTCTCTAGGAATTAAAATGTAAGGTCTTTGCATTAATCATTTTCCAATCAAGGCTCTAGGGCATACTCATTTGCATTTAATATGGAATTGAATTTAATGAGGAATTGAAATTGAAAAGGCACTGCATTTAATATGGAATCACATTTAATATGGAATTGCCTTTAAAATATGGAATATAGAATAAGTCTAAAAATAATTATGCAATCCGGATGTGTATAAAATAAAAACCAACAGGCTCTTTCTTAAAATCTTGTTTTGATCCGTTGCCTTCTTAGTTAGTATTGATTAGATTGAAAGTCTCTTTAAAATTGACAACTGGTTGTTTAATGTTCCCATGAATAAGGCTTTATTAATTCTTTATCCTTGCTATGAATCATGCCTATCAAATCATTTTGAAAAATTGACTGGAAGAAATGAGATAGATATTATATACATATATTGGGTAATAACCAAAGGTGATTTAATGACCCAGCCGTGTGATAGACTAAAAGTAATGATGACATTGGAAAAGGTTTAAGTCCTTTTCTTTTCATGAGTGGACTAAAAGTAATGATGACAATACTTGCTTTATTAAATGGAGAAGTCTTCTTTTCAAAGAAAAGTCACTTTTATTAAATGCTCTGATGAGTTGGTATAAAGGAAAGGTCCTTTCTTCTCTCTCCTCCTGACTTGTGTCTGTAAAGTGAAAAATCATATAATATTTGATAAAGGCTATCTACATCTCCTTGCTTCATCCGTATGCTTTCATCTATATATGAAAAAGGTGATAATCCTTTTATTTAAGAAAAACAACGGTCATCCGTTGGGTTGGAAAAACAAATTCTTTGCAACGGTCATGTTGGGCAGATTTAATATAATTCTTTTCAACGGTAATAAAAATCTTCCAAGTCTATAAAAGGAACTGGTCACCCAGCAAGAAGATTAACACGATGAAATACTTAAAGCGAATATTTTGCAAACTACTGTGTTCAAGAATTCATACAACTGTGCAGTGAAATTATTGAATACATTTTCCAGCGTTTTATTTCGTGAAGCATGAACTGGTAATATCTTTCTATGTCTTGATCATTGCATCTCTAGTTGGGCCTTGAATTGTGAATTGATTAATTGCTTTGATCATAATTATTCTAAACTGTAATCTTTATTTTTAAACAGACTAAGTGTTAGTCTAGAGAGTTTTTAATCCGAGGTGGATTAGAGTTTTACAAACAGGTTCGAGAAAGCAAAAGAGCTTTGGGGTGCATAGGTGCACAAGGAGCAAAAGTGCTCAGGAGCAAAAGTGCTCAAGGAATTAATATTTTGATAAACTTGGTTTGTAAAAGGTTAAAATTATAATTCAAATGAATTAATAAAGGGTCTCCAATACTAGTTGGTATTGGACGTGGAGTAGGCTACTAGACTAGAAATTAGGAGCCGAATCACATAAAAAATCTCTGTGTTCTTGTGCTTGATTTTGCTTATTTTATTTGCTCTCTAGAAACTTTACTTTGAGTTGAAAAACATAGTGGATCAAGATCCAAATTGATTTAATAAATTATACTAATTAACTGTTATTAGTATAATATATTAGTCCCATTAATCTTGTAAGCTAAAAACACATTATAACATTCTGCACGGTTAATACAACAAACTAAATTATTCAATATAGCATACTGTATTGAATAATCCAGCAAACTGAATTCTTAAATCCAATATACTGCATTGATCCGGTAAACTGAATTCATAAATACAGCATACTGGATTGACAAAAATAAAAATAAAAATTGGACATCGTTGGTTCCCACACTTATTTAATCCCCCCTTCTAAGTGTGTTTATCTTAATTTCAATGAGTGGGCATGTGCATCAGGTATCGGTAGATGGCAGCAGGCATCGAACAGTTGCGACAGCTTGGGGCACGTTGGGGCAGCGTGCGGCAGGTGCGAGTGCGAAGGGGCACCAGCGCTGCACATGAGTGTCGCGGCGCTGGGCAAGCAGAAAAGCAGTGCTGCTCATAGGCATCGCGACGCTGGGGGCGTGCAAGGCTTAGCATGGCTGACTTTTTGATTTATCCTAATTGACTTGGGACTTGCCTAGTTGATTCCAGATTGGATTAAATGTCTACTAAGCTAGGGATGAGGTCTATAAATACAATCAAAGGGTTGATTTTCAAAGGGGATAATATCATAACACTAACACACATCCAAGCTAAGGTTTTTCATTAGATTTCTAGGAGCACGAAAGAGAGCAAGTTAGAGGCAAAGCGTGGAGATCGAGAGGCTGCGTGGCACAAATTTTTATCTCTTTTATTTTCCTTTAATTTTTGTAATCCTAAGATGTTCTTTGGTTTCATGATGACGTTTCCCAACCTTGTCATGACTTAACTTTTTATTGAGATTACAATGGAGCCTAGTGTTTAGTATGAATTAATTTGCTCTTATTTTGGTTATTATTGATCTTATATGAATCATTGATCATATTTTGTGTTTATTGATATAATTGTCTAGCTAACAATTATTGTGATATAACTTAGATGAAATTGGAAGATGGATTCTAGGGTTAGATCTGAATTCTAAGGTTAGATCTGAATATGATAACATGTGTTTGATTTATTCTTCTTAGGATTGAAAAACTAATTCGTGTATAGGATATAAATATACCTATATGCCACATGTAACTTGTATGAGAATATGTTCTTAATGAATCTTGTTCTAAGTTATTTCACATAGGAATATAGTGATTTAATTAGAAGAAATATTTTTATCAAATCATCGGAAGAGGTTTGTTAAATAATTATGAATTCTCAATTAACGATTTGGTATGATTAATTAATTGAAGAGAGAGTGAAGAGATTTAGATGAGGCATTGGAAAAAATTATAATCTTAACATTTAAATCTGATATTTATCCTTGCTTGATAATTTAGTTTTATTTTAATTAATTTAGTTTTATAATATTTAATCAATTGTTTAAATAAAATTGAATTGATATAAAGTTAGTACTTGGATAATATTATTAGCATATTACTCGTGAGAACGATACTCTACTTACTACTATATTACTTGTTGATCACGTATACTTGCGTATAATTGTCAATTACCTAATTGGACAAACAAGTTTTTGGTGCCATTGCCGGGGAATATTATTAATAATTTTTTCTAATATTAATTCCAATCAATTCGATCTTAATTTAAACGTATTTTCTGTTGTAAATTGTTTTATTTTAATTTTTTCCGCAGGTACATAGAATCAAGATATCATAGCTGCTAATTATTATCAGTGGCCTTATACGAGAATGACTCAGCCAAGGGTGGCAGGGATTCATGGACTCGATGTAATTACTGCATTGGCTGCACAAATTGAGACACTTACGAAGAAAATTAACGCCTGAGAGGTGCAACCTATACAAAGTGTGGAAGTGATTTGTGAAGTATAAGCTAGTGGACTCGATGTAATTACTGCATTGGCTGCACAAATTGAGACACTTACGAAGAAAATTAACGCCTGAGGGGTGCAACCTATACAAAGTGTGGTAGTGATTTGTGAAGTATAAGCTAGAAACCATCCGAGTCATCAATGCACCTTCAGTTTCGAGTCGATACAGTATGGTAGCAACTTCGGGGACTATTCCAATGATTATCATCATAATTGGAGTGATCATCTGAACATTTTATGGAGCGATGATAATCAAGCTCCTCCACAGCCAGAAGAGAAGTCATACTTGGAAGAACTTCTTTCCAAGTACATAGCTTTGAATGAGGAGAGGATGAATAGGTAGGAGGTGGCGATTCAGTATCTTAAGAACTAAGTGGGACAGCTTGTAGGTGCCATTAACAATCGTCCTCAAGGTGCGTTGCCAAGTAACATGGTTTCCGAGACTGATGAAGTACCCATGCCAAAGCTATAAACTACCATGGAAAAAGTTGTGGATGTTGAAAAGAAGGAGAAGAGTGGGGACCAGGAAAAGAAGGCAGGAGAAGATCTGTGACGACCCGGATTTTCAGTAATTATTAAATAAGAATTTAATAAATAAAATTTTTATTATGAGAGTTGTTGGATTCGAATATATATATATATATATATATATATATATATATATATATATATATATATGTTATATATTTTGAAATATGTGATTTGGTATGAAGAGATTAAGTATGAATATAGAATAGAAATATATATTTATATATTGGGAAAATGAGGTTTAATAGTTAATTAAACCATTGAAGAAAGTAAATGAAATTGTCATGAAAAGGAAATTAACTGAATGTTACTAAGTTGAAAATTATATTATGAAATAATATAATTTGATTATTATGCCTTGTTGACAATGAAATTGTTATGAATTAAGTTTTATAAATAATGAGAGTAATTCACTTAATTAAAGTAGTGAATTAATAAAAATATATATTGTTAAAATAAAGTGAGAAAGCACTGTGTTACATATAAATGTAATATTTTAATGTAACACGATTGTGAATTTCGTAAATAGTTAAGATATTTATCGAATAAAATAAATATTTGATGGAAATTGTTATGGGATAATTTATGTAAGTGTGGTAATATTGATTAAATTAAATGATTTTATAATCGGTGCGTATTTTTATTACGCTAATGGAATGGTAATGTTCTAATTTAATTAAATAATTAAATTAGAGGATGAATGATTTATTAAATAAAATGATTTACTTAATAAAATTATAATTTGGCTAAATAGAGATTATAATTTAATTAGTGAGGTTTAATAGGATTTATTAATTAAATAAGCTTAATTAAATTTAAGTGTGACAAGGGTATCATATAATAAGAAGATTATGAAAATAAATTAAAGGGAGATTTTTGGGTTCTAGCCAAACATGGCCTAGTGACTCTTTGTTTTTCTAACTGCTAAAACCTTAAGCCATCTAATAACGTCAGTAACGGAAGGAAGAATTATATACTCTCGTTAACTCATTCTTCAGTTCATTCTACTTGGAAAAAATCAAAGTTCATCTAGAGAGAGTGAGTGTTCTATGAATTGGAAGGGAAGCTCTGGGAAATCTTAGAGAAGCTAGGAAATTTATCATCTAATTGAGATTAAGGAAGATTCAAGAGGTAAGAAAGGAATTCTAAAACGTCTAATCTTTATTTCTTAAGTTTTCTGTTAGAAATTTTGTTGGTTGTTTAAGTTGGAAAGAAAAATTGGGTGTGGACCTATACTTCAAATTGTAAATTGATGTTGAAAAATCGAAGAGAGGATTGGTTTTAGTTATCTGGTATGATAGTTTAACATCTAAGAAGCATGTTTGAAAGATTTGAGAATTAAATTTCAAGTTTTGCTGAAATAAAGCATGTCTGCGTCTGAACCCGAAGTGGCGCGGCCGCGCCACTTCCAAGGCATAATACCAGCGCGGTCGCGCTGGTCTGCAGTAATGTCAAGATGATTTACTTGAAATCTGAGTTTCTGGGCATGAGTACTTGAGTCATTTATACTCTGTTATATGTCATATATGATCTTAAGTCTAACCATGAATGTGTATTGGCATAACTAAGCTAGAATTGGCAAGAGTTTTTAAAAGAGGAATTAAATTATTTTAAAAGATAAAACTTGTTGTGTTTGTAAAAGATTCTAAATTTGGATTAAAGTTTCCAAAAGTTTTGTATATTATGTTGATTATTAAATGACCTTGGATTGATAATGGTTGAACAGAGTTAGAAATAACTTACTCTGAGCTTTTATAGGAGTAGCGCGGTCGCGCCACTCCTAAGCTTATTCTCAGCGCGGTCACGCCGTGCTACAGAGTTGCCAAGAAGCTTTGTTTGTTAAACCAAGCTTTGAAGCATGTTTGTTGAAGTCCTATAAGCAAGAATACATGTCAAGTATGGTGTCTAGCATGTCCAAGTATAAAATGACTATGTCAAGTGAAGTGTGAATAAGAAATTTTTAAATAAAAATAAAGAGTTTTCGAAAATAAAAGAAAGCTACAATGTAAATGCAATTACACGACTTATGTGTGACTGAGTATAGAATGTATCTATGATCAAGTTTGTTACTCCAAATGAAGCAAGATTTGTAAGTTTCAAATGAAAAAGGATAAGACAAGTTTAGGAAGAATGTAGATTATAGTTACCTTAATGGTATGACTAATTATATGTCTTGAATGTATAACTGATGTTTGGTATGTGTGATTATACGTTATGTAGGACTCGTGAAGTGCAGGTAGCGGTGGTTGTAATCAACTCGCAAGACAAGTCTTTCAGTTCCTATTTGCTATATGAACTTGATAACTGATTGATTGAAATCTGATCTGCAATGAATATGTTGAATTACATATAATGTGCTTTAAATTGTGAAAGTCAATTTATGACTAAGTTGATTGAGTTACGGAAGTCGATCTTTATATGATATGTGGAAAGCAGCATGTATGATATGCATAATAGAATGAATATGAGATATGCTAAACATATGAATTATGTTGTTTAGAATTATGATAATCATGAGATATGAACTGAGCATGATCTTATGTGCTATGTGAAACATAAAAACTGTTAGATTTGCTGAGCTGTCGAGCTCAATCTTGCAAAATAAACTTTCTACAGGTTAAGGATACAATGTGACATAATCTGCCATTTGGATGATGATCAGAAAACGTGTAAGAAAATAAATTTTCTTTATCTAGAAATTGTTTTGAACCTCGTCGAGGGTTTTCAACGTATATAATTGACAATTTATGATGTGTATTAAATGTGAGGATTTAAATATTGAATTATTCGATATACGAAGAATATTGTGCTAAGACATGAAATCTTGTATAATAAGTCTGATAAAGTGAATCATGAAACGAATATGTTTCTAAATTATGTAATTGTAAAGGTTATGATTCAGGGAATAAAAGAAAGAAGATAGAAAAGTTTTAAAATTTATCCGCATTTTATTGATTATATCATCATTTAATGATGTAAAGGAAGATGGTATATGTATTGTTAACGAGCAAAGTCGGGAATGAAATTGTCCAGATTTTGGGGTCGTTACAGTATTTTGTTTAATAAATCATTCACCCTCTTATTTAATTATTTAATTAAATTAGAACATCACCATTCCATTAACGTAATAAAAATACGCACCGATTATAAAATTATTTAATTTAATCAATATTACCACACTTACATAAATTATCCCATTACAATTTCCATCAAATATTTATTTTATTCGATAAATATCTTAACTATTTACGAAATTCACAATCGTGTTGCATTAAAATATACATTGCTTTCTCATTTTATTTTAACAAATATATATTTTCATTAATTCGCTACTTTAATTAAGTATTTTCATTAATTCGCTACTTTAATTAAGTGAATTACTCTCATTATTTATAAAACTTAATTCATAACAATTACATTGTGAACAAGGAATAATAATCAAATTATATTATTTCATAATATAATTTTCATCTTAGTAACATTCAGTTAATTTTCTTTTCGTGACAATTTCATTTACCTTCTTTAATGCTTTAATTAACTATTAAACCTTATTTTTCCAATATATAAATATATATTTCTCTTCTATATTCATACTTAATCTCTTCACACCAAATCACATATTTCAAAATATAATACACACACACGCACACACGCACACATATATATATTTATTCGAATTCGACAACTCTCATAATAAGAATTTTATTTATTAAATTCTTATTTAATAATTACTAAAAATTCAAGTTGTCACATCCTTCCCCTCTTATAAGGATTCCGTTCCCGGAATCACCGAAACCCTCCTTACTCGATTTTCGTTAAATCTCTTTCACAATTTATCGTTGACCAACCCAATACATTCCCCTAATATAGGTTTTATAATTCCATGATTATAGTCAATTCGTACTAAAGTTGACGTTCTGAACGTCATGGACACATTTGTTTCGCCAAATTCAATTCCAAAATTCGAGTTTGACTTTTTACTCGAAAAAGTCAACCGGTTGACTTTGACCAAAAAGTCAACCACGACACTATATTGTGTTTACAGTCTTTTCCTATTAAAATTGACGTTCCAGACTCAAATATATAGTCCGCGTCTCTATATCCCACCCCAAACTCAAATTCAAGTTTTAACTTACTTCACTTGTTTTTTTTATACAAGTATTAGCTCCCTTAGTTAGTTCAAACAATTAGTTTAATCCAACTATTAATATCCATCTCATCACCTACTCGCGAATAAAAATATATATATTATCCCATTACAATTTAGTCCACATAATTCTTATTCTTTAATTTATACATTAAGCCACATGCTCATCGGGTTTATTATGAAACTTTCTTAAAGACTCTTTATACCATAATCTCTCTTTACATCTTTACACCTATTAAACCATATAGGTTTTTCTTACAACATATATTAAAATTTTTAATCACTATCAACACATCTCTCTATTTCATAATCTAGGTTTTATTACAAAATAACCCTTAATCGCATTTAACACATACCATACCACATTCTTACATAAATATATATCCTTATTTAAGGATTATCATACAATATTATCACATAAATCATTTAAGACTATATTTCTAGCCATACAAATATTCAGGGTGTCACAAGATCCAGTCTTGAGTTCCAATGCTAGTAAGCAGATTCCGATAGTGCCTTATGTGCCTTTTCCACTAAAGCTCAAAGATCCGGGTAGCTTTACAATCCTGTGCACAATTGGTAGTCATTTCATCCATAGAGCTTTATGCGACTTGGGAGCCAACATAAATTTGAAGCCATGGTGGAGTGAGAGAGGTGGACATGTCAATGAGCAGCTAGGTTTGAAGGAGCTTACAAATGTCAAATTGCTATTAGCAAACATGTTTATCACTTATCATAGGGTAATTGGATGAGAAGTGAAGAAGTCAGGCTGACGACTATAAAACAAGCTCTTCTTGGGAGGTAACCCAAGTTTAATTTTTGTTTTTATTTTAGTTGATTGAATTTTAGTTTATCTAGTTGTCGACGCTGGTTTTTTCTCGTCTCTACTGTCCTTTTCCTGTTTTAGACTTTTATTAGATGATTTTTTGGAAAAGGTCGGCATTGATGTCGACGGGGTTTTGAAAGATCGTTTTTTATGATGAGCCAATTAACCAGAGTCGCCAGTTGGTATATTTAAAATGGATGTACCAACTCATCCGAGTTTCTGTTTTTTTCATAAATCGCTGGCTCATATGTGACTCCGAATTAATTGGTCTGCAAATCGAGATTCATAGAGTTCGGGGGCTTGCTTAAGCGAGGGGAAGGTGTTAGGCACCCCCCGACTTCTGTGAGACACGGTTACCGCAATCTTGATGCTTTTCCTATCCTTTAATTCATGAAATGTGTATGTGTGCGCGTGCGTGTGTGTGTGTGCCTAATGAATGTTGTGGTGAGTTTGTATGAAAGAGTCATTTGGGTTTTTTAGGGAAAATCGTGCTTTTAGTCTTGAGAGTGCTTCAAAAATGTCTTTTCGGTATTTACGAGAAAGCCTTATTTCTTATCGAGAAAGATTTGATTTTAATTGGCAAAACTATGCGATTTTTTACTAAGTATGGTTTTGGTAAAACATGAGTTTATTAAACCTTAGCCAAAATAGGAATCGAGATTTATACGTTGCTTTCATAAATGATAGGCAATTTCTAGGATCTCTTTCGCCCTATATATCAAGGCTTAATAAAACGTTTCGTTCATTCATAAAAGCCATTTTTTGGTGATGTTTGAAAACGATTTCCTTTGGCCTTCTCGTTGAATAAGAATCGACATTTATTAACACTTCCAATTCTTAGCCTCGTGATTCTAGTAACCTAGCTTGTTTGATTTTAATAAAAAAACCTTCATCGTTTAATCTTTGAAATCATTTTTTTTGTGTCACAAAGTCTAATCAAGCATAAACACGCGTCGGGGCTATTCATGGGCATGTAAGCCATCAAAATATCCCCGAACGCCAACAATCACATATTCCACTAATACGGGGCCTTAAACCCGATTCTCGCCTTAGCGTCGTTTTAAGGCCCGACGGTTACATGTTACAAAACGAGCATCTTGAATCTATCACATACATCGAAACGTCCGTCATCGGATTTGGACCACGGGGTCGCATCCCTAGGCTCACACGAGATTAATACATGCCCACGAAATGAAGTCTACATAACTAATTAACCCGGATTTATCTAATACACCATGATATCCGGAAATGACAATCTCAATAAATTAAACCCAACGAATCACCATATACAAGCTAGAAATTTCATCAATTGGATATCCTCGGGTTATTAAGAAGAATTTTGTTCCGATGGAACCTTCACTAATAATCCCTAATCCATTATTGTTCAACAACATATATGAAAACTACATCTAATCTAACCAAATGATGTGATATAAATTGCTATAACAAAAGAAATTTTTACCTTGCAAAATGATCTCAAATGGAGGTAAACTTATATACTTGAATAGGATAAGAAATATATTTGATACAATCAAAATCCAAGGAATAGAATCCCTCTCTTTTTTCTCTCTTTTCTTCCTATTTTTGTTGCAAATTCTAGCTATTTCCTCTCAATTTCCGTGCTTGGCTGCTATACTGAATTCTCCTTCTTCCCTAAAATTCTGAACTCTCCAACCTCCTGTATGCTGCAACGAAACTGAGCTAAAATATGCTGGCCAAAGCCAACCGCCTGCCTCCCACTCGCCTGATTTCGAGTTCCGTGTTTTGAGTTCCGTGTTTTCAAAAGGCGCACTCATTGGCCGCAGATCAATCCGTGGCTGGACGGTTTGACTTTCTCGATTTTCGTGCCACGCCTCAATTTTCGTGCCATAACGTCGGTTTTCGCTGACAGGCTTGTATTCTGCAGTCCGGGAATTTCCGGGAGATGTGCCACCTCATTCGGGGATGCCCGTTTCGGATGGCCTTATTGTCACGTCGGCTTTGGTCGCCAATCATTGCGGTGGTGTTGGGCGCTCACACTTGTGCCCATTACTTTGCTCCCGCAAGTCGGTTCAATTGACGATTTTGCCCTCCTGTCATGGTTAGTACAGAGAACGCAAAATTTGGGTGTCTACAGCTGCCCCTCTTTATCATGTTTAGGCAATGTTTAATGAAATGAATAGGATAAAGAATAGACACTCGATGCATGAATGATAGTGCACAAGGATGACAATACATACGTGACGTAACACATATGATTTATGATGCCACGCGAGATGCAATGGATGCCAAACCTTTAGAAAAGGGTGTCGACGCGTATGATCGTCTTATCGGGGCCGGTTATCGTCGCCGGACACCCATCTCGTAACCCCCGGTTATCGTCGCCGGTTGGTTATCTTGTCGGAGCCGGTTTTCGTCGTCGGCCACCCATCTCGTAACCCCCGGTTATCGTCGCCGGTTGGTTATCCTGTCGGAGCCGGTTTTCGTCGCCGGACATCCATCTCGTAATCGTCGGTTATCGTCGCCGGTCGATTGTCTCGTTGGGGCCGGGTATCGTCGCCGGTCACCCATCTCGTAACCCCCGGTTATCGTCGCCGGTTGGTTATCCTGTCGGAGCCGGTTTTCGTCGCCGGACATCCATCGCCGGTTTTCGTCGCCGGATGATTGTCTTGTCGGGGTCGGTTTTCGTCGCCGGACACCCATCTAGTAACCCCCGGTTATCGTCGCCGGTTGGTTATCTTGTCGGAGCCGGTTTTTGTCGCCGGACATCCATCGCCGGTTTTCGTCGCCGGACGATTGTCTTGTCGGGGCCGGTTTTCGTCGCCGGACACCCATCTCGTAACCCCCGGTTATCGTCGCCGGTTGGTTATCTTGTCGGAGCCGGTTTTCGTCGCCGGACATCCATCTCGTAATCGCCGGTTTTCGTCGCCGGACGATTGTCTTGTCGGGGCCGGTTATCGTCGCCGGACACCCATCTCGTAACCCCCGGTTATCGTCGCCGGTTGGTCATCTTGTCGGAGCCGGTTTTCGTCGCCGGACATCCATCTCGTAATCGCCGGTTTTCGTCGCCGGACGATTGTCTTGTCGGAGCCGGTTTTCGTCGCCGGACATCCATCTCGTAATCGCCGGTTATCGTCGCCGGTCGATTGTCTCGTTGGGGCCGGGTATCGTCGCCGGTCACCCATCTCGTAACCACTGGTTATCGTCGCCGGTTGGTTATCCTGTGGGAGCCGGTTTTCGTCGCCGGACATCCATCGCCGATTTTCGTCGCCGGACGATTGTCTTGTCGGGGCCAGTTTTCGTCGCCGGACACCCATCTCGTAACCCCCGGTTATCGTCGCCGGTTGGTTATCTTGTCGGAGCCAGTTTTCGTCGCCGGACATCCATCGCCGGTTTTCGTCGGCGGACGATTGTTTTGTTGGGGCCGGTTTTCATCGCCGGACACCCATCTCGTAACCCCCGGTTATCGTCGCCGGTTGGTTATCTTGTCGGAGCCGGTTTTCGTCGCCGGACATCCATCTCGTAATCGCCAGACGATTGTCTTGTCGGGGCCGGTTATCGTCGCCGGACACCCATCTCGTAACCCCCGGTTATCGTCGCCGGTTGGTCATCTTGTCGGAGCCGGTTTTCGTCGCCAGACATCCATCTCGTAATCGCCGGTTTTCGTCGCCGGACGATTGTCTTGTCGGGGCCGATTATCGTCGCCGGACACCCATCTCGTAACCCCCGGTTATCGTCGCCGGTTGGTCATCTTGTCGGAGCCGTTTTTCGTCGCCGGA
Organism: Aralia elata; assembly: GCA_034770075.1. Classification (NCBI taxonomy): domain Eukaryota; kingdom Viridiplantae; phylum Streptophyta; class Magnoliopsida; order Apiales; family Araliaceae; genus Aralia; species Aralia elata. The sequence continues at coordinate 28,220,404 of CM068381.1, forward strand.
CATCCATCTCGTAATCGCCGGTTATCGTCGTCGGTCGATTGTGTGGTGAGTGCCGGGTCTCGTCTCCGGTCACTCGGTCGTATTGAGAAGTCGTGTTCGACACCCAATTCATCAAAATCTCGCATTTTATTATCACACTATGAGTCAAATGGGCCCTAGGGTTGATTAAACTTGCATTGGACCGAGGGGGACCCACTGGGGCCAGCCGCAGATTGATCTGCGGCCAAGATCGGGCATAAGGGCGGCTTGCCGCTTCCCAGATCTGTCACTTTCATTCGTACCCCACGCGATTTTTCAGACCTTTGCACACCCTTTTGCCGAGTATTTCAACCTTTCTGCAAAAACTGCTCCGGTAGGATCGATCTACGCGCCACAGGTAACACTTTGACCGTTCACTTTTCAATTTCGTCAATGTTTTGCTATACATTTGGCTATTTGCATGTTTAGAGATCAAAATGTATGCTTTACAATGCTATGCTATGTATTATCATATATACATGCTATGTATCAACTGTGTGAGTCCTATTTTATGCTCATGATGCGGTCTCACATACTGTTATTCCTTTTCTGCAAGAAAATCATGCATTATGGTACTTTACATGCTGTAATTACACATATGAATGCAATTTTGATCTGTTTGAGGCTTGGATTGATTGAAAACATGTTTGGCTTACGCCTGGGATGTCCATTTTATAAACGGAACTCTGCCGATTTTTTTTTTTGATGTAAACATGCATCATGCTGCATTAATTATATGATGAGGGTAGGAATTTAGAATATTCGCGACATAATTCAAAAGGGAACTTACCTTCCTCTCGCTTGTTCTATTCTAGCTATGGATCCCGACGCTCCCAGTAGCTCTTCTGCGTCACGGACCTCGGGTGTTCGCCGTCGCAGGGCTGCACCTGCCCCTGTTCTTCCTCGGACCCGTCAGGCTCGTCACTTGGCGGAGGCTGTCATCCGTCCCGATCATCCGGACGTTGAGGAGGCTGTCCCTCCGGAGGTCGCGGCAGAGGGGCCATCCTCCAGCACACCGGCTCCATCTACTCATCAGGCTTCTTTTGGCGCCCCTGTGCAGATACCCGATCTTTTGGGTCGGGATCTCAGTCGTCACCCCTCAGCATCTCTCGTGGCGAACGAGGTATATTCAGTTCTATTCTGATTTTACTCTCAATTTCTCAATTCTCCTCTTATCCGGACTGACCCATTGGTGATTGCCCCAGGTACCCGAGTTCACTCAGCCGAGGGGCAACTGGTTCAACATCTACTCCCTTTACACGGCTTTGCACAGCGACTACCGGGCGATGGTGGATTCTTGGGGCTTCCATCACTTTTTCACTATCATCCCCCGTCAGTTCCCCTGGGGTTACATGAGGGCCTTATCTGAGCGATAGTTCCACCAGACTCAGTCCCTTCACCTTCTTGACTACGAGATCGTCCTGACCCCATGGGACTGGAGGTACATTACGGGCATAGAGTTTACCGGGTCCCGCGTTCCTCTAGATCTCGACATCACTTCTGCGGAGGTTCGGGCTTTATTGGGCTTCGTAGCTGAGGACCGGGTCTTTAAGGCCCGTAGTATTCGGTCCGGTGCCTTGGCTGTTGATGCTGTCGGGGGTCTCTACGCGCTGCCCATTCCAGCGGAGCAGGGTACTCGGGACATTCTGCTCCGACGCCTGTTCCTGACCATCATGAGGGGTTGTTTCCTAGGGAACAACTCCTCCACCATTCATTTCAGCGTCGTAGGAGCCGTCAGAGATGTGGACCGCATTAGTGACTATGATTGGGGGTCATTCACCTTCGCTTATTTCCTCCACGGTATGCGTCTACGCTCGGAGGGCCAGACAGATGCTTGGCTGGGGTTCTATCATTTTCTGCTGGTGAGACTTCTCTTTCTTCTTATTGGACTTTCCTTTATTTATTTCCCTTTTCTGCATTTATAGGTTACTCACGCTTTTCACTGTTTCTGTTCGCAGTTCTGGGCCTACGAGCGTCTCCCATGTCTGAGGCCTGTCACCACTCTTGGCTTGGACACCTATCCCCGGGGTCGGCGATGGCATCATAGCACCTTGGAGGAGGTCCCGGTATCTGGCAGCTTTGCACACTGCCGCATCCAGCTGGAGCTGATCACGGCTGCAGGGGTCGTCTGGAGGCCTTATCTTCCTGAGCATCTGGATGTGGGGTTTATAGATGGGCATCCTACTGGCCCGGAGTTTGCCCTTTCCACCCGTCGCCTCACTTTGCAGAGTGTTGGAGGATGGGTGATGTACCTGGGGGAGCGTGCATTCAGATGCGTTACGGGAGAGATCCGCATCCCGCACTCCCTTCCTTTCACTACCTCATGGCCGCTGGATTCTCAGCCCTCGGAGATCATGCTTGCAGGGGAGGATGGCCGCATGCTTTCGACGGGTCCCAGTACGAGTGATGCTTTCCGTACTTGGTGGGTGCCCCGCACCATCGGTCCTCAGACCCGGGCCACATTCTTCCTTGGGGATATGGTCCCCGGCTCGGTGATGATGACTGACTGGGCGGCCTGCGTTCGGAGCCCCACCCATGCTGAGCAGATTGCCACCTTGACCCGGCAGGTAGACCAGTTGTCTCTATATCTTCGGGTGCTGGGCCGGACTCCAGAGGATGCTTATGCCTATGATCCTGACAGTGCGGGTTATGATGCGGGCCTGAGCTCGTCTGATGCCACAGCGCAGCCGTATATCCCCGATATGAACTTTGGGCCTTCGACCTCGGCGACTCCGGGGGATCAGTTTGAGGATCCCGCTTTCATAGACGAGATTGATTTTATTTAGATCAGGATAGGATAGGGCTTTTGTACCTGCACCTGTTTAGATTTCTTTTCTATTTTATGCACTATGTACTGAACTCATTTATTTATTTATGCACAGTTTTTACCTTTTATCTCTATGGAATTCATTTGCTTTATTATTGCCTGTACGATGCATGCTTTTTATTTATGGATAGAAAATGACCCCTGTACAGTCTTTTTGATACTATTTTTTCACAGATGACGTCCTCAGATGTCGTGGTACGCTTGGATTCCATTCCTCCTACAGGGTTGGTCGGCAGCCTCCTCCGGTGGTTGGACAGTCTATCGCCGGCCGACAGGGTCATCGCAGATGGTCTTTTGGGACACTCTCGGTCCTTATTAACCTTTCAGGTGCCAGCGGGCTTTGTGGATGGTATTTTGAGCTATTGGGCCCCTGACCGTCAGGTGTTCAGGTTTGGGACAGTAGAGCTGACCCCCACCCTCGAGGAGTATGGTCGCTTCGCCGGTTTGCCTTTGGATAGACCTTGTGCCAGGGTCACATCTGGCTCCATGCGCCGTCAGTTCCTGACTTTCACTGGGTTGCGGAGGGCGGTTCTGCTATCGGCGATTACATCAGATCACCTGGTTCCTCTTCACTTTTTAATTGACCGATTCGGCTCACCTAACAGTTTTCGCCACTTCTCTGGGGACTTTTCCGTATCTGAGGAGTGCTGGGGGGCTTTGAGATTAGACGTTTTGATGGCCTGTGTCATCTCGGCCTTGTATCTGCCCGCCGGGCCTGACCTGTTGGACATGCGAGTTGTCGCGGCCGTGAGATCTCTTCAGGAGGATTACACCATCCTTCCTATGATATTAGCAGATACCTACATGTCAGCCTCATACTGTCAGTCTTTCCGAGGCAGAGTATTTAGAGGGAGCTCGACTTTGTTGTACGTGTGGTTCATGAGTCATCTTAGTCCCATCGGCCATTTCCGTCGCCAAGGGTTCTGCTTCAGTCACGACATAGCCACACATTTTTCGTTTCGTCCTGTGAGCTGTACTGATGTGGCCTCCTGGACAGCATTTCTGTCGGTTATTGAAGATCCTTTTCATCTTTTGATCTGCTCGGGTTATTGCTCCTTTATGAGCTTTTTGACTCATGTGCCTGACCTGGACTTCATTCCCATTGCTGGCTTGAGGGGCGTGACGACTTATCATCCCCTGGCGGTGATGGGGCAGGTTGATCAGACCCAAGATTTTCACCTCTTCACGGGCGCGGCCGACTACCGATTCCTTATATCACCCCAGACAGAGAGAGATCTACTGCGGGTATATGATCTTTGGCCTCGTAGGATCCTGGCCGAGTATAATGATAGTTGCCCCATCCAGACATTCGCCTATGTGCAGTGGTTGCGCGGAGATTCGGATACGGTTGGTGTGAGTCAGACTGGGACTTTTGATGACTTTGGAGTGACTTTCCCAGACGATACCATATATCACTCGATCTCAGCCGATTCTCCCCCTAGTCAGGACACTGAACATAGCCGGATCCGACTGTCCTTGATTGCTATTGAATCTTAGAGGGATGCCGCCATTGCTGAGAGAGATGCTGCTATTCTAGCCAGAGATGTTGCCATAACTGACAGAGATGCCATTGTTTTTTAGGCCACGACAGTCATAGATGCACATTCTGGGACTGTCAGTCGAGCCACTGCCTTATTGGACCGCATCGACATGCTGGGGCAGCGGATTGCAGGGGACGCTGATGCTTCGGATCTATCCACCAGTTTATCCATCCTGCTTCAGTTAGTTGCAGATTTGTAGATTGTTTTATTTCCTGCATAGACTATGTTAATTTCATCGGTTATTGAAAAAAGAAATCTCACAACAAAATGACTTATATATATAGACATGCATTTAAATTTAGTCATTTTCCCTCTTATCGTATCGCTGCCTTTCATTGGATCTTCATTTTATCCCGTTGGCTATGATTTTGACATTTCACCTTCTTTCTCCTCTCAAGTCTTGATGGAGATCTGATAGATATTGCCGCACCCCCGTTGATTTCATCGGATTGAGTCTTGGATTTTTGGCTCATTGTTTGGTTGGGCTAAGGTTTAGGTTACTTGGGATGAATTTGATTAGGGCTGGTTTTCGGGAAGATTCTGAGGGTTTAGGAAGGTTTATCTGGCTGTTGGGGATTGGTTTTTGTTTTAGGGGAAGGATTATTTTTTAAGGGATCGGACCGTGCCGAGATGGCTGCCTACGTACCCCCACAAGTTGGGAGATCAGGTCCTACGTAGTTCGCTCCTCAAAGGAAAAAGGGAATTGATGATTTAAGCGTAGAATCGCTTCACTGAGTCAGAATTTAGGGGTTGTGGAAATACCTCACCATCCATTTCTTGCAATATGAGGGCTCCTCCGGATAGCACTTTCTTAATCACAAACGGCCCCTCCCAGTTCGGGGCAAACTTCCCCTTGGCTTCGTCTTGGCAAGGCATGACTCTCTTTAGCACCAGGTCATTCTCCTTGAATTTCCGAGGTCTTATCCTTTTGTCATATGACCGAGAGATTCTTTGCTGATATAGCCGACCGTGCAAAACAGCAGCCACCCTCCTTTCATCAATTAGGGCCAACTGGTCGTATCGACTTTGCATCCAATCCTCCTCGCTTACCTGAGCATCGATCACTATTCTGAGGGACGCCATCTCAACCTCAATTGGCAGAACGGCCTCCATTCCATACACCAAAGTGTAAGGGGTTGCCCCTGTAGAAGTACGCGTTGATGTTCGGTATGCTAGCAGGGTGAGGGGTAGGAGATCTGGCCATCCCCGATGGTTAGCAGACATTTTCGCCATGATCTTCTTGATGTTCTTATTTGCAGCCTCCACTGCCCCATTCATCTTGGGACGGTAAATGACCGAATTGAGATGTTTGATCTTAAATTGGTCGCACAATCCCTTCATGAGGGCGTTGTTCAAATTCTTGGCATTGTCGGAGACCAAAACCTCAGGTTGCCCATATCGACAAATGACATTATTCCTGATGAACCCGACGATAACCTCCTGAGTTACTTTGGGGAAAGAAGCTGCCTCTACCCACTTGGTGAAATAATCGATCATGACGAAAATGAATCGGTGCCCGTTGCTTGCCTTGGGCTCTATTGGCCCGATTACATCCATTCCCCACATTGAGAATGGCCAAGGGGAGGTCATACAGTGCAGTTCATTGGGAGGCGTATGGATCACATTACCGTGCGCTTGACATTGATAACACCGTTTGACATGATCATCGCAATCAGCCCTTAGTGTCAACCAATAATGTCCTATTCTCAAGATCTTTTTGGCCAGCATCGGTCCACTCATGTGTGGCCCACACACTCCACCATGTATTTCGTTCATAATCTTTCGGGCCTGTGTCTCATCTACGCATTGCAACAGTCCCAACCCAGCATCCCTCTTGTAGAGTGAATCCCCACTCAGGTAGAACTTCATTGCCATTTTTTGAATTCTCATCCTTTCAGCTCGGTTTGCCTGGTCGGGAATGGATCTATCCCTCAGATATTCCCTTACGTCGTGATACCAAGGCTGCTTTGGCAGAACCACCTCGCCTGATAATACTGCAACATGTTCTTCGTAAGCCGGGGCATTCTGTACTGCTATCTCAATCTGTGGAGCATCTCTTCTTCTGATGATATGGATTAAGGAAGCCAGAGTTGCCAATGCATCGGCAAAATCATTCCGTCCACGGGGAATATGTCGGAAAGCGATATCTTCGAACTCTTGCATTAATTGGACAACACATCGGTGGTATGGGAGCAACCGGAGCTCTTTCGTGTTGTACACCCCGATCGCCTGTCTGATTACCAGTTCTGAATCCCCAAACACCGCTAGTCTCTTCACTCCCATATCGCGTGCAAAACGGAGTCCCAATATACACCCCTCGTACTCAGCCGTATTGTTCGAATTACTGAACTGCAATTTAGTGGCTACGGGGTATTGCTCTCCGGTGATAGAGACCAGTACTGCTCCGGCTCCTGCCCCTTCCGCATTCATGGCACCATCAAAATACAGCTTCCAGAATTGACCCTCGTCATTGCATTTCGTATTTGACACCCAAAATATATCCTCGCCCAGTAGAGGAGTTTCTAACGGCTCCATCCCTCCCGACGGCGTCTCGGCCAACTGATCTGCAATTCCTTGCCCCTTCATGGCTTTCTGAGTTACGTATACCATGTCGAACTGATGTAAGATTAACTGCCATCTTGATAGTCGACAATTCAGCATGGGCCTTTCAAAAATATATTTCAAGGGATCCATTCTCGATATCAGGTACGTAGTATGCCCATGGAGGTAGTGCTGTAATCTCCCCGCAGCCCAAGCCAGAGCACAACAGGTCTTCTCGATGGGAGTGTAATTCTGTTCACATTGGCTAAATCTCTTGCTGAGGTAATAGATGGCTTGCTCTTTACCCGCCTCGTTCTTCTGTCCCAGCATACATCCCATCGCGATGGCATTGACCGATATGTACATAAACAGAGGGATCTCATCCTTTGGGGGTACCAGCACCGGTGCCTCAGTCAGCTGCTTTTTAATGGTCTGAAAAGCCCTCTGACACCGCTCATTCCATTCTTGGGAAGCACCCTTCCTCAACAACTTGAAAATTTGCTCGCACGTAGTTGTCAAGTGGGATATGAAACGGCTGATGAAGTTTATTCTTCCCAGGAATCCTCTTATCTCCTTCTCTGTGTGAGGTGCTGGCATATCCACAATGGCCTTAATCTTTGCTGGATCCAACTCAATGCCTCGATCACTAACCAGGAATCCCAAGAGCTTACCCGACTGCACTCTGAAAGCACACTTTGCTGGATTGAGCTTTAAGTTATACTTTCTGAGTCGATCGAACAACTTTTTAAGATGGGTTATATGGTCCGATTCTACCCTTGACTTCACGATAATGTCATCCACATAGACCTCTATCTCCTTATGCATCATATCATGGAACAGGGCCATCATAGCTCTCTGATAGGTGGCCCCCGCATTTGTGAGACCGAAAGCCAACCGTCTATAGCAGAAAGTGCCCCAAGGGGTGATGAATGCGGTCTTTTCCCGATCTTCCTCTGCCACCATTATCTGATGATATCCCGCAAAGCAATCAACAAAAGAGTACATCTCGTACTGGGCTGTGTTATCCACCAAGATGTGTATGAAAGGCACCGGGAAGTTATCTTTGAGACTGGCCTTGTTTAGATCTCTGTAGTCTACACATACCCTCACCTTTCCTCTAGGCTTAGCCACTGGGACTACATTGGACAGCCACTCTGGGTAAGTGGACACCATAATAATTCCGGCCCTGAATTGTTTTATGATCTCCTCTTTCACTTTTAAGCTCCACTCAGGTTTCAACTTCCTTAGTTTCTGCTTGACAGGCCTGAAACCCTCCTTGATGGGCAACCGGTGTACCACGATGTCGGTGGACAATCCGATCATATCCTCGTGCGACCAGGCAAAGACATCCTCATATTGGCTTAGCAACTCAGCTATTTCTGCTTTTTGGCTGGGGGTGAGGTCTATCCCTATCTTGAGTTCTTTTGGCCTGTCCGGGGTTCCGATATCTATAGTGATGGTTTGGTCTAAGTTGGGTTTTGGTTTATCCTCGACCCATCCTTTGATCTCTTCAGGCGCGTCGTCGTAATCTGTCTCGTCTTGCTCAATGCCCATGAAATCGAAATCCAGCTCAATGTCAAAATTATAATCATCATTCAAATTTGAAAGACCGTTTGTTAGGCAAGGATTACTCAAATTGGTACACCTGACATGAAACAAAATGCTTGTCATATATAAGTTATTTTCCACGATGATCACATTTTCAGATAACTTGAAGAAATGACATAATTATGCAAAAAATAAAACAACAACAAAGATAAACTTCTTCATCATCCCATCCTCTGGGGTCTACCACCCTGATGTCGGGTTTTACCCTTGTTTGGATATCACTGGTTTCACGGTCCAATTATCGACGGTCAGGTTAGACGATATGCGCTGGATAAAAGGTGGCTTCACATCGGACACTTCCCCGATGACCACAGCCACATTGTCTGAGCTGCTCTTCATACCTTCCTTAGGAATAATCAACCCTGCCCAATCGATGATAGGCACACTTTGTTGGGCTCCTGGTGTGGCAACATTCGTCCCCTCTTCATTACTTGTTAATTGTCCGGGGATATAGCACTGGGTTTCGAACTCCTTCGCGACCTCCTGTAGGAAACTTTCCCTTTTGGCTAATTCATCATTTGTGGGGGATAAATATTCACCCCCGGCTCCAGTTATAGGCTCGCTAGTCCCCTGCTTATTGTTGACCGGGGTCACCGGACTGCCAACCAGTCGAATCGGAGCCGCGCCCTGACGGTGTCCCCGTGCTACACCACCGTGATATCCCAAACTGGCCTTGCCCACCTGATGGGGTAGTTGAATGGGCTTGGTGATTCCTTGACTGCTCCTTCCTAACCCTTGTCCAGGCTGGAACTTCATCCTTATCATTTCCTTTGCAACAAAAGTAAGTTCTGGAGAGACCCTTGGTTTCACGGCTGGAGCCCCCAAGCATCTGTAGTGGGGAGTGCTAATCTCTAGTGCTTGAAAGCTGGCTGGTGCCGCCGACTCATCCACATTGATCACTGGTAGGCCACTCCTGGGAGGAGAAGGGTCATCACATTCGGCCGAGATTGTTACCAGATTCCCATCGATGATTAGCTTGATTTGTTGGTGTAGCGTGGAAGGAACTGCGCCGGCCATGTGTATCCACGGCCTCCCCAGTAACAGGTTATAACTGGCGGCGATGTCTAGGACCTGAAAAGAGATATCAAAAGTACAGGGTCCTATTTCCACTGGTAATTCTATCTCTCCAATTGTATCCCTTCGGGAACCATCGAAGGCTCGCACCACCACATGACTGGCCCGTAGGCGCTTGGGATTGATGTTCATCTTCTGCAATGTACTGAGGGGACAAATATTCAATGCCGATCCCCCATCAATCAACACCCCATTCATGATATATCCTGAGGAGATTACCGCAATATGTAACGGTTTTCGATGCCCCCTTCCCTCCTTGGGGATGTCCTCATCTGCAAAGGATATTACATCGCTCTCCATCAGATGGCCCACCAGCTGGCCGAAACTTTCCTCACTAATCTCTTTGGGCACGTATGCCTCCTCCAGGACTTTTGCCAGGGTTTTGCAGTGCTCATTGGATGATAACACCAAGTCCATGATCGATGATAGGGTCGACTCCTCATTTAAAATATGGATCCCTCTCGCCTCCGGATGGTCCATCCTCTTCAAGAATTCCACGGCTCTCTCCTTGGATATCTCCTCATTTTTCTTCTTTTGGCTCTCCAGGACTCGCTCGGGAAGATACAAGGGATTCCCCCTTGTCGTCACAGAAGCGCAACTGGCCGCTTCCTCTGACATCCCCCCATAATTCCATGGCACTGTCCTTAGACTGCTGATAGGGATTTGCGGTCTTGCTGCTAGAATGATGGGTTTCGGTGCCGCCAATTTGACAGGTTCCCCCGGGGTATTTCCACTTACACCTATCAATCGAATGGGCGCTCCCCGTGCATTCCCGTGATTACTTATCATGTTGATCATTTCATCCATTTTCTGCACATAATTCAGCCTTGACGGCCCCTCGACTTCACTGTCCTCCGCCATATTGACCCCACCTCCATCATGTCTAGGCAGGGGATTAACCTTAACGTTTGGGGAGTCTGGCTGTTCCACCACAATTTCCCTATTATCAATCAAATTCTGAATTATATGCTTCAATGTCCAACAATCCTGCGTATTATAACCCGGGGAACCCGAGTGGTAGGCACATCGCTTGCTTGGGTCAAACCTTCTTCCCTTTGGGTCACTCGGGGGTGCCAAATTGATTATCTTCGTTTGGGCCATCAATACCGCCAATACCCGTTCAAGAGGCTCCCCGAGCGGGGTGAATACCCGATTTTGCGAGGCCTCAAATCTCCTTCGTCCCTCTGCCCTTTGATCGGTGAAGTTAGGCTGCCGGGATGGCCCCACTCTCTGCCCCTGTACTGGAGGATTTCTCTCTGCCTTTCTAGAAGATCCCTGTATGACGAGGGAAACATCCTCCTCTTTCTTCTTTTGGACCCTACGAGAAGTGCTGCCATAGTTACCGCTTTGGATTTGTTCTGCAGCGGTTTCCAAAGCCGTGAGATCTCGAATTTTGCCGGATTTCAACCCCATATCCACCATTTCTCCATGTTTAATCATCTCTGCAAAGGGTCTACCAATCTCTGAAATAACCCGCTCATAATACGGGGCCTCCTGAATATCTACGAAAGTCATCACCATCTCTGACTCGCTCATTGGAGGATTCACCTGGGCGGCCATACCCCTCCATCGTTGGGCATAGTCCCTGAAGGACTCCCTGGGCTGCTTCTTAACTTTTGTCATTTGGTACCTGTCAGGGGCCATCTGGGCCTGAAAGCTGTATTGGGTTAAGAAGGTATGGGCCAATTCCTCCCAGTTGTGGATTCGGGCATTGTCAAGGCGGGCATACCAGATTCTTGCCTCCCCTGTTAAGCTTTTCTGGAATAGCTTCATCCTCAACCCTTCGTCCTCGGCATAAGACCCGAGTTCTCCAATGTATATTTTCAAGTGTGTATAGGGGTCTCCCTTTCCATTGTATTTTTCAAACTCAGGGACTTTGAACTTTTCTGGATATCTGGTTCCAGGGAAGACACATAGATCCGAGTAATTAACCCTACCCAGGGAGCCTATGCCTCTTAGAGATTGGATGGTCTCCTCCATCTGTTTCATTTTTCTGCGAAGGTCATCAGTATCTCCCTCCTCCGGAATCGTGATTACTGTCTTGTTGGGGGCAGGAATGATTTTTGGAAGGACCGGCTCGTCTTTAAGCTGAGGCTGGTTATTTTTAAACAGGACTGCATCATCCCTAGGAGTATTCTGGTCACCCCCTGGCGGTGGTATATTATGCGATCCCTGGTTTGATGAATCATGTCTGACTAGGAACTGCTCTTTTAGCATTGTGGCCATTTCCATCATCTGCTTTTTAAAGTCATCAAACTCTTCCCGAGATATGGAACTATGATTGGGAAGATCAGCCATTTCAGAGGTAGAGATCTGGGCCTTTTTAGACTGTGAACGGGTTTGAGGAGCAATCCCACAGAGACAATGGTTCGAAGTTTAGTCCTGGGGAATAAAAATGTGGATGCATGCTAAAGCTGTAAAATTTTTTGTATTTCTGGGTTTTTTAATCTTTCCCTGTAAAACAGAAAGTTAGTAGTCCTTTAATGCAATAACCAACGCTAAACATGCTTTATTATGCTTCCCCAACTGTTCCCTGCAATTCACAGAGGTTAGTAATCTCTTTTGACACAGGAGAGGCATATATGAATATTGAATGGGATCATGACATTTAGACGTATAAACGTAAAAGGGCATGAAGAGACTTTTCCTGCGTTGGGTTAATCTGAGGCTGACCTATCCTAGGGTTACTCTCACGGGCTTTTCGGCATGAAGGTCCCCAAATCTTCGCAATCTACTCGTTTGAGCCCTTTCGATTGGAGCGGATTTGGGTGGTGCGTTTCCTGAGCCATCTCCGGGGAGCAGCCCCTTCGAGTCCAGTAATAAGCAACCGACAGGTTCGCCTCAGGAGGAGGTACTCTCTCAACATACATTCACATTCATCGTCCTCACCGTATGCAAATGATTACTTAAAAGTAAAGCAATTCCATTCAATCATTCATCTATTTGGACAAAACACACATTCACACAAAAAAGAAAAAAAATATCGCATGCACACACATTTTATGAATTTTAAAGGATAGGATAGCATCAAGATTTGAACGCGGCTTAAGCCCTCTAATGTCCCCAGCAGAGTCGCCAGCTGTCGACGCCGGTTTTTTCTCGTCTCTACTGTCCTTTTCCTGTTTTAGACTTTTATTAGATGATTTTTTGGAAAAGGTTAGCATTGATGTCGACGGGGTTTTGAAAGATCATTTTTTATGATGAGCCAATTAACCAGAGTCGCCAGTTGGTATATTTGAAATGGATGTACCAACTCATCCGAGTTTCTGTTTTTTTCATAAATCGCTGGCTCATATGTGACTCCGAATTAATTGGTCTGCAAATCGAGATTCATAGAGTTCGGGGGCTTGCTTAAGCGAGGGGAAGGTGTTAGGCACCCCCCGACTTCCGTGAGACACGGTTACCGCAATCTTGATGCTTTTCCTATCCTTTAATTCATGAAATGTGTATGTGTGCGCGTGCGTGTGTGTGTGTGCCTAATGAATGTTGTGGTGAGTTTGTATGAAAGAGTCATTTGGGTTTTTTAGGAAAAATCGTGCTTTTAGTCTTGAGAGTGCTTCAAAAATGTCTTTTCGGTATTTACGAGAAAGCCTTATTTCTTATCGAGAAAGATTTGATTTTAATTGGCAAAACTATGCGATTTTTTACTAAGTATGGTTTTGGTAAAACATGAGTTTATTAAACCTTAGCCAAAATAGGAATCGAGATTTATACGTTGCTTTCATAAATGATAGGCAATTTCTAGGATCTCTTTCGCCCTATATATCAAGGCTTAATAAAACGTTTCGTTCATTCATAAAAGCCATTTTTTGGTGATGTTTGAAAACGATTTCCTTTGGCCTTCTCGTTTAATAAGAATCGACATTTATTAACACTTCCAATTCTTAGCCTCGTGATTCTAGTAACCTAGCTTGTTTGATTTTAATAAAAAAACCTTCATCGTTTAATCTTTGAAATCATTTTTTTTGTGTCACAAAGTCTAATCAAGCATAAACACGCGTCGGGGCTATTCATGGGCATGTAAGCCATCAAAATATCCCCGAACGCCAACAATCACATATTCCACTAATACGGGGCCTTAAACCTGATTCTCGCCTTAGCGTCGTTTTAAGGCCCGACGGTTACATGTTACAAAACGAGCATCTTGAATCTATCACATACATCGAAACGTCCATCATCAGATTTGGACCACGGGGTCGCATCCCTAGGCTCACACGAGATTAATACATGCCCACGAAATGAAGTCTACATAACTAATCAACCTGAATTTATCTAATACACCATGATATCCGGAAATGACAATCTCAATAAATTAAACCCAACGAATCACCATAAACAAGCTAGAAATTTCATCAATTGGATATTCTCGGGTTATTAAGAAGAATTTTGTTCCGATGGAACCTTCACTAATAATCCCTAATCCATGATTGTTCAACAACATATATGAAAACTACATCTAATCTAACCAAATGATGTGATATAAATTGCTATAACAAAAGAAATTTTTACCTTGCAAAATGATCTCAAATGGAGGTAAACTTATATACTTGAATAGGATAAGAAATATATTTGATACAATCAAAATCCAAGGAATAGAATTCCTCTCTTTTTTCTCTCTTTTCTTCCTATTTTTGTTGCAAATTCTAGCTATTTCCTCTCAATTTCCGTGCTTGGCTGCTATGCTGAATTCTCCTTCTTCCCTAAAATTCTGAACTCTCCAACCTCCTGTATGCTGCAACGAAACTGAGCTAAAATAGGCTGGCCAAAGCCAGCCGCAGATTTTACGTTCTCTGTACTAACCATGACAGGAGGGCAAAATCGTCAATTGAACCGGCTTGCGGGAGCAAAGGAATGGGCACAAGTGCGAGCGCCCAACACCACCGCAATGATTGGCGACCAAAGCCGACGTGACAATAAGGCCATACGAAACGGGCATCCCCGAATGAGGTAGCACATCTCCCGGAAATTTCCGGACTGCAGAATACGAGCCTATCAGCGAAAACCGACGTTACGACACGAAAATCGAGGCGTGGCACGAAAATCGAGAAAGTCAAACCGTCCAGCCGCGGATTGATCTGCGGCCAATGAGTGCGCCTTTTGAAAACACGGAACTCAAAACACGGAACTCGAAATCAGGCGAGTGGGAGGCAGGCGGCCAGCCAGCCTATTTTAGCTCAGTTTCGTTGCAGCATACAGGAGGTTGGAGAGTTCAGAATTTTAGGGAAGAAGGAGAATTCAGCATAGCAGCCAAGCACGGAAATTGAGAGGAAATAGCTAGAATTTGCAACAAAAATAGGAAGAAAAGAGAGAAAAAAGAGAGGAATTCTATTCCTTGGATTTTGATTGTATCAAATATATTTCTTATCCTATTCAAGTATATAAGTTTACCTCCATTTGAGATCATTTTGCAAGGTAAAAATTTCTTTTGTTATAGCAATTTATATCACATCATTTGGTTAGATTAGATGTAGTTTTCATATATGTTGTTGAACAATCATGGATTAGGGATTATTAGTGAAGGTTCCATCGGAACAAAATTCTTCTTAATAACCCGAGGATATCCAATTGATGAAATTTCTAGCTTGTTTATGGTGATTCGTTGGGTTTAATTTATTGAGATTGTCATTTCCGGATATCACGGTGTATTAGATAAATCCGGGTTGATTAGTTATGTAGACTTCATTTCGTGGGCATGTATTAATCTCGTGTGAGCCTAGGGATGCGACCCCGTGGTCCAAATCCGATGATGGACGTTTCGATGTATGTGATAGATTCAAGATGCTCGTTTTGTAACATGTAACCGTCGGGCCTTAAAACGACGCTAAGGCGAGAATCGGGTTTAAGGCCCCGTATTAGTGGAATATGTGATTGTTGGCGTTCGGGGATATTTTGATGGCTTACATGCCCATGAATAGCCCCGACGCGTGTTTATGCTTGATTAGACTTTGTGACACAAAAAAAATGATTTCAAAGATTAAACGATGAAGGTTTTTTTATTAAAATCAAACAAGCTAGGTTACTAGAATCACGAGGCTAAGAATTGGAAGTGTTAATAAATGTCGATTCTTATTAAACGAGAAGGCCAAAGGAAATCGTTTTCAAACATCACCAAAAAATGGCTTTTATGAATGAACGAAACGTTTTATTAAGCCTTGATATATAGGGCGAAAGAGATCCTAGAAATTGCCTATCATTTATGAAAGCAACGTATAAATCTCGATTCCTATTTTGGCTAAGGTTTAATAAACTCATGTTTTACCAAAACCATACTTAGTAAAAAATCGCATAGTTTTGCCAATTAAAATCAAATCTTTCTCGATAAGAAATAAGGCTTTCTCGTAAATACCGAAAAGACATTTTTGAAGCACTCTCAAGACTAAAAGCACGATTTTCCCTAAAAAACCCAAATGACTCTTTCATACAAACTCACCACAACATTCATTAGGCACACACACACACACACGCGCACACATACACATTTCATGAATTAAAGGATAGGAAAAGCATCAAGATTGCTGTAACCGTGTCTCACGGAAGTCGGGGGGTGCCTAACACCTTCCCCTCGCTTAAGCAAGCCCCCGAACTCTATGAATCTCGATTTGCAGACCAATTAATTCGGAGTCACATATGAGCCAGCGATTTATGAAAAAACAGAAACTCGGATGAGTTGGTACATCCATTTCAAATATACCAACTGGCGACTCTGGTTAATTGGCTCATCATAAAAAAACGATATTTCAAAACCCCGTCGACATCAATGCCGATCTTTTCCAAAAAATCATCTAATAAAAGTCTAAAACAGGAAAAGGACAGTAGAGACGAGAAAAAACCGGCGTCGACACTAGTCTTTATTTAATTGCATTTTACTTAGTTGTGCTAATGTTTTTAGGTACCACATAGTGAACAAAACGAAATATGCCTCAGATTTAACAGACGACGAGGACGCTGAAGT
Organism: Aralia elata; assembly: GCA_034770075.1. Lineage (NCBI taxonomy): Eukaryota > Viridiplantae > Streptophyta > Magnoliopsida > Apiales > Araliaceae > Aralia > Aralia elata. The sequence goes on from CM068381.1 coordinate 28,236,965, forward strand.
GACCAATCAGCCGGTTCTCAAGGAAGTCCTTTGCTTTAATTTTTTTTCTATCTTAGCCATTGGGAACAATGTCTAGTTTAAGTTTAGGGGTGTGTTTTATTTGGTTCTTGAGCATATTATGTTATTAGAGTTGTATTTTAGTTAGTTTATTTTGACTTGAGCAATGGATTGATTGTATTTGATGACAGCCGAACGAAGAAGAAAATAAAAGTGTTTAATTTCTAACTTTTGTGAAATTGGGAAGCATGCTTAGTTTATATTTTGACCTATTAGTTGGTTGTACGTTATTTGTGATCTTTTTGTACTTAAAAGCACATATCCATCTCTTAAGCTAGTTGTGACTTAGAAGAAAAAAAATTCTTTGAAACTCTAAAAAACTTGTTTGAGCATCATTTGAAGCGAAATTTAGGCATTAACATAAGTTTGAGGGAGATCTTAGATTATTGAAAAATTTAAAATTTTTGAACCTTCCCGAGTTGTTATAAAAAATCATGTGGTGGGTTGAGATGGAGCGTAAAACGCACTCACTCATAAACACATGCAGCGAGATGGAGCGTAAAATGCAATCATTTAATGAGAAGTGAGAGGGAGCATAAAATGCACTCATTGAAAAATAAAAAGAAGAATATATATATATATATAATATAATATAAATACTTGGGAAGGGTTCAAGTATGCGTAAATGTATGAAATATAATTTTGATCCTCTAAATTTTATGTTTTGCCTTCATTAGCAAAGATTAATGTGAAAAGTAGGCTTCTAGAGTTGATATTAAAAATCTTTTATGAAGCGTTTGATTATGTGATCTTATGTGAGTTATGACTAGTTCGAATAGTTGGACACACATACAAAAGGGTCATGAACAGTTGTGAAATTGATGATTAGGTTGAAATTGTAAGCTTTGCATGTTCTTGAAATTTTGCTTGAGCTATTGTTTAAGGAAAGTTTTGAGGCCATATTTCAGATTAAGATTGATTCATTTCTCGAGTCAGTTGTTAGTTAGAGTTAAATTTTCTAGTTTTGTTCTTAGTGTTTTGCTTGAGGACAAGCAAAGATTTAAGTTTGGGAGAAATTGATGAGTGAATTTTATACCCATGAATTGAGTACTTTTGGCTTGATGAATTTGTGCGTTTTATGTGTTCTAGGTGTAGGATTGGGAATCGAGCTTGGAATGGTGTTTTGAATGAAAAATCGTGCATTATCAGTCATTAGTGAGCAAAATGGTCCTAGGAGTGCATGGCGTGCGACAATTAGGCTTGGCGTGTGATAAAATGCAGCACTAGGGGCTCGGACGTGCACGTCGTGCGGCAATGAGCAGCCATGAGCGGGCATGTGCATTAGGCATCGACAAATGGCAGTAGGCGTTGAGCAGTTGCGGCAGCTTAGGGCGCGTTGGGGCAACGTGCGACAGGTGCGCGAGCGCGGAAGGGTACCAACGCTGCACATGAGCGCTGCGGCCCTGGGCATATAGAAAGGCAGCGCTGCTCATGGGCGCCACGACGTTGGGGGTGTGTGATGAGTGGGTTTTATACCTACGAATTAGTTATCTTTTGAACTCAATTCTTTGTTATCCTTAGGTGTTTATAGTATCTATTTACTTGTTTTATGCTTTTGTTGTGCAGGGAACAGTTGTGGACGACCGTGGCGGTTTTTAGCAAGTTCAGGGTCAAAAGAGTAATTTCTGCAGGACAGGAGACCTCACCGCGGCGAGCTCCCCAGGCCATTTGCCTCGCCGGGGCGAGCCCTCGCCGGGGCGAGCTCCCCAGGCTGTTTTTCTCGCCGGGGCGAGAGCGGCGTTTTGTAGGTGCGGCTTGCTTTGTCTGTTCTGCATTTGTGGCGCACTAGAGGAGGAAATTGAGGAACGGGAATATGAGGAGAGAGAAAAGAATTATCAGGCATCCAGGGAGTTTGTATTGCATTATTCAAGCTTTGCTACACAATTTGGAGGCTAGGGTTTGAGAGAAAAAGAAGAAGAACAAAGGAACAAAGGGAATAATTATCTGAATTTCATCAATTCAAGGAGGCTAGGAGACGAAATAGAAAGCAAGAGCAACTCAAGAAGAACTACACCACATCAATTCGGGAATCTCATCACAAAAGGGGTGTTTCTTCATATGTTTTAGTTCTTATTTCTTATTTTGTTATTCCAAACCATGTACTATAATCAGATTATGATGTTGTTGAAATTGAATATGAGCTAAACTCTTCATTCTAAGATTGCAATGGAACCCAACTTGTAGTTTAAATTGAATGCTCTCTCTTTGATTGGTAGTTAGTCATTACATGAATTGGAATTCATAACCTTTGCTTAAGGATTAATTGTTTGGCCCGTAATTACCTTGGTAACTTATATGGAATTGAGAGAGGAAGTGTAAGTTGAGACCTAGTTATGAATTCATGTGAAAGTTGGATATTCTTTATGGATAATGTATGAGATTATGTGACGTGAGTCTTATGTATTACTCTTGAGGATTGATAATTTGATTGTATTTAGGATAGACATATACCTAAATGCCACATGTATCCAATTGAGAATCCTTGCCTAATGATTTCTATTGTGAAAGTTGGTAATTAATAGAATAGTTGATAGGATTTTACGTGACATGTGTCTTATCGATTGTTTTTGATATGAGGTTCTTGCTAGTGTGTAGAATAGAAATATATCTATACACCACAATAGGAAATACGTATTCGACCATCGAGAGAGGCTTATATATACTTGTGATTTCTCGGATAACAATTCGTATGTTCTAATTTACCAAACAAGAGAGAGTATGATGTTTAAATGAAGAGTTGGGGGATATTGTAATCTTAGACCTTTTTATCTTGAACTTTATCCGTGTTAGTAAAACCTTGCTTTCTAAATTGTCTTTATTTTAGTTTTAATCAACAACAAACACAAACCATATTGTCATTGTTTAAATTAGATTGATTTTGCATGCGATTGATATTTGGTAATTATTTAACATAATTCCTCGTGGGTTCAACACTTTACTTATCTTATATTACTTGTGGACCGCGTATACTTGCGCGTGTTTTATTGATTGCGAAATCGAGCAACAAGTTTTTGGCGCCGTTGCCGGGGAATTATTTTACAATAATTTTACCAATATTGATTATAGTCAAATTGATCTTAATTTAGACTTGTGCTTAATATTTCACTTGATTGTGTAGGTATTCTTGTTTTGTATGCGCCGTGCACAAAGTCATGAGTTATTTCCTTACGATCCCGAGATCGAGAGAAATACCCGAAGACTAAGAAGAGAAAGAATCAGGGGTTCTAACGATCAAGAAACTATGGCGGCAGCGGAGCGAAAAGAATTAAGAGACTATGTAACGCCACAGATAAGTGATTTACAGTCTAGTATCATAAAGCCGGCCATAACTGCAACCGCCTTTGAGATTAAACCGGGAACAATACAGATGGTGCAAAACTCGGTACAGTTTGGGGGTTTGGCTAATGACAACCCGAATGAGCATTTAAGGAGCTTCATTGAGATATGTGATACTTTCAAATTTAATGGAGTAACGGATGATGCTGTGAGACTTAGACTTTTTCCATTCACTTTAAAAGACAAGGCTAAGAGTTGGCTTCACTCATTGCCACCAGGGTCCATCACCACCATTGAAGCCGCACGAAATTGGTCAGTTATTTTGAGGAATTGGGGCTGGAATTCAACCTCAATACATCTCAGTGAGTATTCAAGCTACAATTTTGTGAATTCAAGCAGGCACTTCCTCCTTCTTCATACTTGAAACTGACATTGGCAAGGTATACCATTGTGGACTGGATTTTCATTGCATTTGGCTGTTATTACTGTTAATTTGGTTTATTATTGCATCTGAGAATTCATTTGGGTTGTAATTGAGTTTCTTAAGCACTGCATTGGGCGTATCTGTGTTGATTATTTGCACTGCCATTCATTTACTGCACTGTTGATATTGGATTCCCAGTTGAGTTTGTGTTGGCTCAACTGGAAGATTGGGAATATATTTTGTGTATATTGAGACTTCTTGCAGGAAATTTTGGTTTGTGAAAAATTCGAGTTTGGGGGAAATTATGTATATCAGTGAGTTGAATTCAGTGGTGTTTGGGTCTGTTTTGAAAAAGTGATTCTGCGTCGTTGCTACCATGCCTCCTAAGAGATCCCGTACTGTAGGATCCTCCTCCGCACCTCCACGACAGTATGACCACAGTAAATTTGTTAGTGCCGAGGCAGCAGACAGATTTGATGACTTCATCACGGGTAAAGTTCTAACTCCCGAGCGAGGTCTCAGGCCAGAGAGGGGGGTTGACGGGGAGATTTGGGAACAGATAGATGAGAGGGTGTGGGACACTTTCACCCACCACCCTGACCCGGCAGTTGTTCCAGTGGTACAGGAGTTTTATGCCAACGCTCAGGACAGACAGCCTTTTGAGGCCATAGTCAGGGGGATGAGGGTACCTTTTAGTGCACAGGCTATTAATCACTACTACAACCTGGTACCACCTGCCGTATGCCAGTACACAGAGCTCATTCGCTCTCAGCCTGATTTTGATAAGATTGTAACAGAGTTGTGCAAGCCAGGTACCACATGGATCACTAAACGAGAAAGAGGTGCCTCTCTCTTCCCCAACAAGGACCTCAGCTTGTATGGAAAGATTTGGTACGCCTTCCTGAGTACCAAGCTCATGCCATCCCAGCACGTGAGCGATGTTTCGAAGGAGAAGGCAGCGTTACTATACGCTATTGTCATGGATTTCTCGATTGATGTAGGGAACATCATTGAGGGTAGTATCCGCCGGCTTCTGAGGGGTAATGTTCAGGGCGGACTACCTCACCCCTCCCTCATTTGTGGATTGTGCAGACAGGCAGGGGTACAGTGGCGAGATGATGAGGTCACATAGCAGCCATCATAGATCCTCGACCACAGGCTGATTGCGAGGTACAAGGTTTGGGATGGAGCCGAGTCACATCCTCGAGGCCGAGGCTTTATCATTGTGGCTACCTCCGAGGATGAGGAGGATGATGTGCAGTTGCCTGCTAGTTCATCGCGGCCTAAGGCTAAGTTCAGCTCTCAGATCCGCAGCCTCCAGTTACTTATAGACAGACGAGCTAAGAGGCTAGAGAGGCAGAATCAGCGCATAGCAGAGAGGCAGGAGCACATGTGGAACTTCACCACCAGCTTCAGCGCGGTTCTAGCAGCACAGTACCCGGGTGCAGCTTCACTTCCCTTCCCCGTGCCTATGCCACTACCACCTTTCCCACCATCTGACTCTGACGTCGAGGAGATGGACGACCACCCCGCCGATTGATATCCAAGGGAAGTCCTCAGTTCTTCATGTCTTTATCTTTTCTACAATGAGGACATTATCTATTTCAAGTTTGGGGGTGTTTAGAGTTTTTAGTTATAGTATTTTAGTATGTTGCATTTAGTTGTAGTTTTGCATCCATGTAGTATGTTTCAAATCTATATTATAGTTAAGCATTTATAATATCATCAAAATGACTTTTCTTGCTATTAATGATTATTACTGTTATTGTCATTTGTGTGATGATCATTGTACATATTCATCAAAATGACTTTTCTTACTATTAATGATTATTACTGTTATTGTCATTTGTGTGATGATCATTGTACATATTCATCGTCTGCTTTGTTTTTAGTATGAAATGAAAAAAAAAAAGAAAAAAAATTAAAAAAAAAAATTAAAAAAAAAAATTGCATTTAGAAAGCTTTTGAGCAGCGCATTTAAGGAGAGCCGATGATGACATGGTGTTCATTTTTTTTTAGATATTCAACACTTTAGATCCGAATTGCTTTATTAGAAATGTTAACTCGTGCCTAATTCTCTTAAATTTTTAACCCTTTGAGTTCCTAATGCACATATCAGTGTTGTTGAGTACGTGAGATTGTAAGTTCAAATCTCTGAAACTGCTGTTGCTCATTAAAAGATAGGATAGTCTAAAAAAAATGAAATATGCTTATATACTGCTTCGATGTCTGTCTTGAATGCTGATAATTATTGAGAATGTAGTATAGACAGATATGAGCAAATCTTGACTAGTTTATCTTTGTGGCCTTTGTCACTCGAACAAGTAAGCCCTTTGGAGCGTTTTTACGCTTGATGCCCTAAAACCATCTGGTTTGGGAGTCATCGGTGGAAAGTTTGCTACATGGGTGACATTGAAAAGCCTAATGAAGATAAACATTGCACAGATCTAGATGTAAATAAAACTATCATCGAGATGGAGCGTAAAACGCACTCAGTGATTGTGATAGAATATAGTTAAATAGAGTGAGAAATAGAAACTAGTGAGTATGGAAGTTGGTAGTAGTGATATTGACTGTTTTATCTTCTTTTGAGCACTGTAGTTCTTAGGTCAAATTGTGATCATTGCGTACTCTGTCTTTCTGACCACACACACACATAAGGGTTAATCATTTGGCGAAATTTGGTGCGTCTCTCATTTCTGATAGTCCTACAGTTGAGATGTGTTGTTTATTTGTTTCTGATTGTTGAGGCTTGATTTCCTTATCTTGGCTGCTCTAGGCTTATAGTTCATGCATTTGCATTCATTTAATTAGTTGCATTGTGTATTTTTCATTTCCGTTGTTTTTGCTTGAGGACAAGCAAAGTCTTAAGTTTGGGGGTATTTGATGAGTGGGTTTTATACCTACGAATTAGTTATCTTTTGAACTCAATTCTTTGCTATCATTAGGTGTTTATAGTATCTATTTACTTGTTTTATGCTTTTGTTGTGCAGGGAACAGTTGTGGACGACCGTGGCGGTTTTTAGCAAGTCCAGGGGCAAAAGAGTAATTTCTGCAGGACAGGAGACCTCGCCGCTGCGAGCTCCCCAGGCCATTTTCCTCGCCTGGGCGAGCTCTCGTCGGGGCGAGCCTCCAAGGCTTAAAACCTCGCCGGGGCGAGCTCCCCAGGCTGTTTTTCTCGCCGGGGCGAGAGCGGCGTTTTGCAGGTGCGGCTTGCTTTGTCTGTTCTGCATTTGTGGCGCACTAGAGGAGGAAATTGAGGAACGGGAATATGAGGAGAGAGAAAAGAATTATCAGGCATCCAGGGAGTTTGTATTGCATTATTCAAGCTTTGCTACACAATTTGGAGGCTAGGGTTTGAGAGAAAAAGAAGAAGAACAAAGGAACAAAGGGAGTAATTATCTGAATTTCATCAATTCAAGGAGGCTAGGAGCACGAAATAGGAAGCAAGAGCAACTCAAGAACAACTACACCACATCAATTCGGGAATCTCATCACAAAAGGGGTGTTTCTTCATATGTTTTAGTTCTTATTTCTTATTTTGTTATTCCAAACCATGTACTATAATCAGATTATGATGTTGTTGAAATTGAATATGAGCTAAACTCTTCATTCTAAGATTGCAATGGAACCCAACTTGTAGTTTAAATTGAATGATCTCTCTTTGATTGGTAGTTAGTCATTACATGAATTGGAATTCATAACCTTTGCTTAAGGATTAATTGCTTGGCCCGTAATTACCTTGGTAACTTATATGGAATTGAGAGAGGAAGTGTAAGTTGAGACCTAGTTATGAATTCATGTGAAAGTTGGATATTCTTTATGGATAATGTATGAGATTATGTGACGTGAGTCTTATGTATTACTCTTGAGGATTGATAATTTGATTGTATTTAGGATAGACATATACCTAAATGCCACATGTATCCAATTGAGAATCCTTGCTTAATGATTTCTATTGTGAAAGTTGGTAATTGATAGAATAGTTGATAGGATTTTACGTGACATGTGTCTTATCGATTGTTTTTGATATGAGGTTCTTGCTAGTGTGTAGAATAGAAATATATCTATACACCACAATAGGAAATACGTATTCGACCATCGAGAGAGGCTTATATATACTTGTGATTTCTCGGATAACAATTCGTATGTTCTAATTTACCAAACAAGAGAGAGTATGATGTTTAAATAAAGAGTTGGGGGATATTGTAATCTTAGACCTTTTTATCTTGAACTTTATCCGTGTTAGTAAAACCTTGCTTTCTAAATTGTCTTTATTTTAGTTTTAATCAACAACAAACACAAACCATATTGTCATTGTTTAAATTAGATTGATTTTGCATGCGATTGATATTTGGTAATTATTTAACATAATTTCTCGTGGGTTCGACACTTTACTTATCTTATATTACTTGTGGACCGCGTATACTTGCGCGTGTTTTATTGATTGCGAAATCGAGCAACAGTGTGCAGGCTTCTTGGCGTGGCTGACTTGTTGACTTATCCTAATGGACTTGGGACTTGCCTGGTTGATTCTAAATTGGATTAAATGTCTACTAAGCTAAGGATAAGGTCTATAAATACAATCAAATAGTTGATTTTTAGGGGGGATAACATCACTAGCACACATCCAAGCTAGGGTTCTTCATCAAATTTCCAAGAGCATGAAGGAGAGCAAGTTGGAGGCAAAGCGTGGAGATCGAGAGGCTGCGTGACACAAATTTTTATCTCTTCTTTTTTTCTTTAATTTATGTAATCCTAAGATGTTCTTTGGTTTCATGATGACGTTTCCCAACCTTGTTATGACACAACTTTTTATTGAGATTATAATGGAGCCTAGTGTTTAGTATGAATTAATTTGCTCTTGTTTTGGTTATTGTTGATCATATATGAATCGTTGATCATATTTTGTGCTTATTGATATAATTGCCTAGCTAGCAATTATTGTGATATAACCTAGATGAAATTGGAAGATGGATTTTAGGGTTAGATCTGGATAACATGTGTTTAGTTTATTCTGCTTAGGATTGAATAACTAATTCATGTATAAGATAGAAATATACCTATATGCCACATGTAACTTGTATGAGAATCTATTCTTAATGAATCTTGTTCTAAGTTATTTCACATAGGAATATAGTAATTTAATTAGAAGAGATATTTTTGTGATGCCCCCAAATTCGGGTCTTTACCACCCAATTCGATTCGTCAAAATACATACTACAAACACTAATTTTCTTATTTACAACTATTATAATGTCGTGCAAAATACGATAACACATATTTTAAGTTCTCAATACAATTCTTATGTCGTATATAGTACGAAAATATTCAAACCCAAAACCTCACTATAATTATTGTCATACTATTTTACAACATGGTAAGGATTGCTATAGTTATCAACTCGGACTATTACTCCATTCATTTGTTTTCCCCGCTAGACCCAGCTACATTCTTATTACCTGAAAAGAATTGTAAAATAAAAGGGTGAGCACAAATAGCCCAGTAAAGAATATCATGACTAAGATAACGAATAATAAATTATCTTTAGCCTTCAACAGTAATAAATCAAAGATTTAAATATAATAAATTTTTAATGATAACTACAGTGGAACAAACAATCTATTAGAAGAGTCAAGTAGAACATAATGTCTACTATCTTCTCCCATTTGAAAAATTCACCATCAATATTTTATCCCTGTAACACCAATCAACAGTTCCTCTTTGCACCCAGGCCAAAGAGAACTTTCACCACCTGTCTTTGCCTGTAACACCAAAGGTCATGATTATACTAATTCACAGTTCCTGTTCATAATCATGCAAATCCACAGATTCTGGTCATAATCATGTCGATCAACTCATCTTTGCACCCAGGCCAAAGATATTCAAGTGTAACACCAATGGTCATGATCATACCAATCAATAATTCATCTTTGCACCTAGGCCAAAGATATTCAACTGTAACACCAATGGTCATGATCATGTCAATCAACAATTCCTAGTCAAAATCATATCGATCAATTCATCTTTACACCTAGGCCAAATGTAACGACCCCAAAATTCATACAATCCAACTCTCAACATCGGCCGTTATCATTACAACTTCATTCTGACTTTACAACATATTCAATGTTAAACTTAACAAAATGCGGAATAATTCAAACTTTTCAATTTTCTTTCTTTGTTTTCCCTGAATCATAACCTTTATCATTTACATATTCAAAAATCATATCTACTTAATGATTCGCTTTATCAGAGTTATAATAAAAATAACTTACTTCTAGATTCAATACCCTTTATACATCGGATAAAAATTAAATTACAAGTCAATACAAATTTTACAACTCAACATCTATTACATTTAATACATCATCAAATACATCATCTAGAACCTTAATAATGGTTCAAAAATATAAATTTAGGCTAAACATTTAATCTTCATGCATTACATCTGAATCATGTCATTCAAGCAGCACATAACGTTACCTTGAATCATTAACCTGCAAAAGTGGTTATTTGCAAGAATGAGCTCGACAGCTCAGCAAAATCTAACAGTTTGCATGCATCACATAACACATAGATAACATGCTCATCATATACATTATAAACATCTGGCTAAACATATCATACATACTGAACATCATTTACCAAGTAAAAATTGAGTTCCGTAACTCAATCAATATTCTATACTCAACGACGTAGTCATAAGTTGACTTTTGACATTTCATATATACAACATATAAAATACATCATGCTATTGCAGTACTGATTTAAAACAGTTAATCAATTAGTTCACATAACAAATAGGAACTGAAAGACTTGCCTTGCGAGTTGATTACAACTACCGCTACCTGCGCTTCACGAATCCTACATAGCGTATGACCACGCATACCAAACATCAGTTATACATTCAAGATATATAATTAGTCATACCATTAAAGTAACTACAATCTACATTCTCCCTAAGCTTGTCTTATCCGTTCTCATTTGAAATTTGAAAATCTTGTTTCGTTTGACATATCAAACCTGATCATAGATACATTCTATACTTAGTCTCCCATAAGTCATGTAATTGAATTTACATTTTAGCTTGCTTTTATTTACACAAACTCTTTATTTATATTTAGAAATTTCTTATTCACTCTTCGCTTGACATAGTCATTCTATACTTGGACATGCTAGACACCATACTTGACATGTATTCTTGCTTATAGGACTTAAACAAACATGCCCCAAAGCTTGGTTTAACAAATAAAACTTTTTGGCAACTCTGCAGCACGGCGCGGCCGCGCTGCCTTTAAGCCTGGGAGTGGCGCGACTCCCTTTTCAGCCCAGAACTGAGTTATTTCAACTCCATTCAACCCATCATTATGCTAGGGTCTTTAGACAACTATCATAGCACACAAACGCATGCCTTGAAAATCTCTAAACTAGTGTAGTTCCTCATTGACAATTACTTCCGAAATCCTTTTTATTTTTATTTTGAAAATTCGTATGAAATCATGCTCATGCAAGTCATTTCTTGCATAGCTCATTAAGTCATAACTTTAGATTCACTTTTATGCTTAAATGATTCTAGTATACCTGCCCACAATATTAGATGAGTAAGAAATCATAATTTCAATTCTGAGGACCAGCGCGACCGCGCTGGTTTTGACCTGTGAAGTGGCGCGACCGCGACACTTCGAATTCAGCCCAGAATGAACTCTGTTCCTGCTGAATCCATCCAATTCAATCCCAATTTATTCTAACATGATTCCTAAATGCATTCTTATGAATTTAAACTATCAAAAACAAAGTTTCTAATCCAATTCATATAATCTTAATCAAACCCAAGTATTGAATTCATAAATTCTAAGTTTTTGAAACACTTTACATTGTAAACCAAAATCTTCGATTCGTACATTATACTTCCAAAATTTAATCAAATCAGCGCTATATACTTCTTACAATCATGTATATAGACATATATAAACAACATCCTCCAAAATTCACTTTTCAAAGAAAACTCAAGAAATAATAAAAAAAACTAAAACTCAAAGTTAGATTATCACCTTTTGATTACTTCGTAAACCAAATAGATGATCAATTACTTGATCAATCTTCTCCTTCTTCCTTTGATTTCACAGAGAACTCTCAATTTTCTCTCTTCCTTTCTAAACTCTAAGCCTTCTCAGACTCAACTGACAATATCACGTATATAATAACTGGCTAGCAGTTATACAAACCAAGAGTCTCAGCAGTTAGGGAACATCAAAGGTCTAGGCCATGTTTGGCTAAAACCCAATTGATCTCCATTTTAATTTATTTTAATATTTCTCTTACTATATGATACACATGTCACACTTAAATTAATTAAACTTATTATTAAATCCAATTTAAACCTTACTAATAAAATTATAATTTTTGTTTAGCCAATTTATAATTTTATTTAATAAATCATTAATCCTCTATTTTAATTAAACTTACTCCCTTTATTTGGCCAACACCATATTTTCGTAGCCAATTACTCACCCCCTAATTTAATTATTTAATTAAATTAGAACATTACCATTCCATTAGCGTAATAAAAATACGCACTGATTATAAAATTGTTTATCATCAATTACTTAATATCATCATAAATTATTCTCATAATAATTTCCATCAAAATATTTATTTTATTTAATAAATACCCCAACTAAAATATTTATTTTATTTGATAAATATTTTAGCTATTTACGAAATTCACAATCGTATTACATTTACATGTAACACATTGCTTTCTCATTCTATTAAAGCAAATATATATATATATATATATATATATATATATATATATATATATATCTCCATTTAAGTGAATTACTCTCATTATTAATGAAATTTAATTCATAAAAATATCATTGCCAACAAAACATAATAATCAAATTATATTATTTAAAAAATATAATTTTCAACCTAATTAAATTAATAACAATATTTAGTAAAAAAAAAATTTACTAACAATTTCATTTACTTACTTCAATAGTTTAATTAACTATTGAACTTCGGTTCCATTTCTCAATATATATATAGATATATGTTTCTAAAGTATGTTCACACCAAATCACATAACCAAAATACATCGCACATCAATATAGACTCAACCCGACACATAACAAGAATTTTTATTCATTAAATTCTCATTTTAATAGCTTCTGAAAATCCGGGTTGTCACACCAAAGATATTCAATTGTAACACTAATGGTCATGATCATGCCAATCAACAATTTATTTTTGCACCCAGGCTAAAGATATTCAATTGTAATACCAATGGTCATGTTCATGCCAATCAACAATTACTCTTTGTACCCAGGCTAAAGAGAATTTTCACCACTTGTCTTTGCCACACAGGCAAAGGGCACTCAACAATAATACTGGCTTTGCACCTAGGCCAAAGACATTATTCAACAGGTTAAATCTACTTTTCCCCACTGGATTCAACCTCGATTTACAAATACATCACTGGACTGAAATGTTTTTCAGTTAACTCATTGAACTATTTTTTTTTACAAAAAAATTGAATTTTCGTCTATGGGTGTTAAATGTTAACGAAAAATCTATATGGCGCCATGTCGGATACTTACATGGATAATTAGAAAAATCTATGTGACGCCATGTTGGATGAAAAAAATATAAATAAACTATACAAAGTTAATAAAAAAATAATAACTTAAACAATTAACAGTTTACAAGTACTTAAACAAAAAACAAAAACAAAAAAGTAAAATAAAAAAAGTTAAGGCCACTTAATCATCATCAATACAAGAACCAAACAAACCAAATCTATCATCCCCAATAAATTTTCTACATTCTCTCTTCTTTCTCTCTCTCTATATGTATATATCAATATAACTTTATAGATCTAAGAAGGGGAGAAAAGTTTGGTTATCGATTGAAATTAAAATCTTTATCGATCTTTAGGGACGGAAAGTGGGTTCGAAGGAATTGGGTATCCCCGGTCCCTGGGTATTTTATACACACAATTTGGGTACTTTTGGCCTTGATAATTTGCAAGTCTTTAGGTATTTTATGTGGTTTTTATGTATTTTTATCTTATTTCTACATAAATTAGTTTTTAGTTATTTTTACATGTTTTATGTTGCTTTGATGCATTTTCATTATGTTTGTAGAAATTGAAATAAAGACCGCTCGGATCGTTGTTTGTATTGACTCAATGTCCGTGCCTGGACGTCTGTGCCCGAATGGTAGTATGATGGAAATTTGTGCTTGGCGACGCTCGGTGCTTAATTTGACAACATTTGGTAGTTGGGCGTGCACGGCGTCGGAAAGCGTGCACGGCGTGCGGCGTCGGCCAAGCCACGAGGGCAAGCCCGTGCTTAGATATCCGTGCCCGAATGATAACACGGTGAAAATTTATGTTTGGCGATGCTCGGGGCTTAATTTGATGACATTTGGAAGTTGGGCGTGCACGGCGTTGGAAAGCGTGCACGGCGTGCGGCGTCGACCAAGCCGCGGGCACGGCGTGCGGCAGACGGGCGCCAGCGTGCGGCCCAGGCGCTGGGCGCGGGCGCGCATGGGCGCGGCGTGCGGGCGCGCGCGCTGGGCGTGCGGGCGTGTTGGCGCGCTGGGCGTGCGGGCGTGTGCGGGCGTGTGCGGGCGTGTGCGGGCGTGTGCGGCGGGCGCTGGGCGCCAGGCGCTGGGCGCGGGCGCATGGGCGCGGCGTTTTGGCGCGGTCGGGCGCGGCGTGAGCGTGCGGCGTTGGGCGCGCGCGGGGGCCTCGGCAGCGGGCGTGGGCGTGCGGCCAGCGTGCGGCCCAGGCGTTGGGCGCGGCGGGCGCGCGCGCTGGCGTGCGGGCGCGCGCGGCGCGGGCGTGCGGCGTTGGGCGTGCGGCCAGCGTGCGGCCCAGGCGCTGGGCGCGGGGCGCGCGCGCGCTGGCGTGCGGGTGCGCGCGACGCGGGCGTGAGCGTGCGGCCAGCGTGCGGCCCAGGCGCTGGGCGCGGGCGCGCGCGCCGGCGTGCGGGCGCGCCAACGCCGTGCTGAGTGCGATCTGACACAGTTTTAGTGCGATCTGAGCTCCATTTTGTCCGATTTTTGCTAGGGTTTCTTGATGGAGGCTATATATATTCTCTTCTAAGCTTCATATCAGACATCTAGGGTTTGGGAGGCTAGACTAAAACATCAAAATAGAGAGAAAAAGTGCTACAATACAAGGAAAACTCAGCAAAAACTAAAGAACTAAGAAGTGAAGCCTTGTCAAAGGGACATCTAGAGAGAGGGAGGCTACAAAATACATCAACCAACAGAGCTCAAGGCTGGAAATCAAGCTGAATCAAGCCAAAAGCCAAGGAACTCAGTCAAGAAGAATTGCAAAGCTAAGGAGGAGAGCTAGAAACCTACAGCAACCAAAGGAACACCAGCTGAATAGCTTCAAAAGTGGTTTCATTTCTAGTTTTCCATCTCCTTTATAATTCGAATTTGACAATGTATCAATTGAAAATGATGTTTATTGTAGCTATCATGAACTAACCTTCTATTCTAAGATTGCAATGGAACCCAACACTTAATTTGAATTGAATTCTCTCTCTATTGATTTTAGTTATGCATTTGTGAATTGATTGTCATAACCTTTGCTTCTAGATTAATTGCTTGGCCCGTAATTACCGTGGGAACCTATATGAACTTGACGAACGGATTATAGGTTGAGACCTAGTTATGATAACATGCGAGAGTATAGATTGTTGTGGGTTATTAATCGGATTAAGTGACGTGTGTCTTATTAATTATCTGCAATAATAGGTATCTTGATAGTAGTTGGGATAGATATATACCTAATTACCGCATGCAACCTATTGAGAATCTAGTCTTAATGACTTCCGAGGTGAAAGTTGGTAATGGAAGGGAGGATTAATTAGATTTGGTGACACGTGTCTATAAATCATTCCTGAAATTAGTCTCTTGATAGTGTATAGGATAGACATATACCTATGCACCGCTTAGGAAGATTCGTGATTGACCATCGACAGAGGCTCTTATGTAGTTTTGATTTCTCGGTTGTCAATTCGTATGCTATAATTGACTGAAAAGAGAGAGTTAGGAGATTCAAATGACGTGTTGGGGGAAATTGTAATCTTAGACCCTTCTATCTTGATATTTTACCGCATTTTACTCATTATTTGACTTGTGTACTCAACCAATCAACAAATTATCAAATCTTCATTGTTTAAATTAGATCAATTTGATAGACGATTGGTACTTGGTTATTATTTGTCACAATTCCCTGTGGGTTCGACTGATATCTTATCATATATTACTTGTTGACCGTGTATACTTGCACGTGTGTGTTTATCGATAGCTAAATCGACCAACAGTCCTAATTTAGATGGTTGTATGTGTAAATCGGAGATGAGTCTCTTATAGGTATGATTGTTTTTTGAAATTTTTTGATAGCGGTGGAATTGAATAGGATTCCTTCTCCAATTGTAATTTGTTTTTCAGTTTATCTCTTGCTCATGCTCAAATGGGAAAGTTAGCCGTGAATCACCCATTGAGTTGCCACCAATGGTTATATATAGAGAGAGATAGTTGAACATTTTAATCCTTTGAAACACAAAGTTGAACATCTTAATCATTTCAATGATTCTCACTTTTAATTGTTTGAGCATCCTAATCAATTAAATGATGTAGATGTAAATCAGAAAATATGGTACCAATTGTGCATGTGTGACAGATCTATGATGGTCAATGTAGATGACAATGGTGGCTGGCGGTTGTAAACGGTCAGATCTATTTGATTTTGGTGTTACAGATCTGTGATTGAAGATAGTTGCATATCTGTCAAAGGGAGCCGGGCAGCGCGGTTGCCAGAAACCAAGATGAACAGAAACAATTGATTATTGGGTTTTTGATATTGTTTCAAATGTTTTAATTTTCTTTTAATTAGTTGTGTTTGTTATTTTTTATTTTTGTCCTTTATATTTAATTAAAAGGTTTAAGTTTTATTTTAAAATTCGTTTTTTTTGTTACACATGTGCATTGATTTGTTAGTTTAGTGAGTCGATTGTAAAAAATTTTAGCCTAGTGATGCATTTGTAAACTAAGGTCGAGTACAATGGAGAAAAGTATATTTAACCCCATTATTCAACAGTTCTTCTTTACACCCAGGCCAAAGAGAACTTTCACCACTTGTCTTTGCCACATAGGTTAAAGACACTCAACAATCATATTGTTTTTGCACCCAGGCCAAAGACATTCACAACAACTTATTCTTAGTAATTAGTACAAATCAATGATATGATGAATGGACAGAAATAATCAGAATAATAAGATAAAGAATAAACATTAGAGATTTGCAATTTAATTTATCCAGAGTCCAAGCTGTGGACATGATATCTAGAAAATCGATTAGAATTCTTCATAAAAAATAAAGTTCAAGAAATGTACGGTTCACAGTTCAAATATAACGATTAAAATTTAATAGGAGGATTCAGGTCAAGAAATACCAACTATTAAGGAAATTCTTAATCATTTCAAAAAATTTCACCATTTAATGATAAAGCTATAGAATGAATAATACTTTCTTACCATAATATTGGAATATGAAAGAAAATAATATTCCTTACGAGTACGAAAGAAAATGATATCCTTTACCTTAGTAGAAAATTAGATCTAACGGTTATATAGGAGATTAACTTGAGTAATTCTGACACTTTTAGCAATACTCAGAGTATCTTTACACTTAAAAGAAATATTCACAATATCGTAGTAGAAGAATTTTATGTTTTTTTTGGTGTGTTCTTTATTGCTCAATTGAGCAATCTATTTATAAGATAAGGGTTAATACACGAAGTTTGACAAGGGTGCTCAAGGCGCACGCCATGTTTGAAAAAAAAAAAAGAATGGTGGGTGTGCGGTGGGTGGCTAATTAGCCACACCACTTTTGACCTATATGTGCAGAAACAAGGAAATCTGGTTAAATCCAAAAGGGAAAGCATTTATTTAATAAACATTGTCATGTATTAAATTAAATTTTTGTTGTAGTTATACTGGAATGATTGAGACTCCAATTATAATGCACGTAACATCAAATGGTCACCTTCCATTTATCAAATAAAATAAATCAAAACTATTATAATTATAATCACCTTTAAGTCTCAATCATAATGTACGTAACATCAAATGGCCACCTTCCATTTATTAAACAAAATAAATCAAAACTATTATAATAATAATAATAATCATCTTTATAGTATTATAATTGTTTTCCCAAAATAAGAAGCAATGGTAAAGTTTACTCCAAAATTGTAGATGGCGAAGGAAGAAATGAAAAATAAACCGAACTTACAATAAACTCCTTATGTTAAACTCCTTTATTTAATATATAGTAAAATTTAACAAAATCTACCACACATTACTTATCATACTTATCTTTAATTAACAACTTTTTTCTTTTTCAATTAATATTAGACTCACAATACTGACAACCAGATCGTCCCCAAAAAAGAGGAGGCCTTCCGTAGAAATGGCGCGCAATTAAATAATCACTTTCCTTGACAGAACTTCTAGATATTGCCAATAATGCTAACTGGTCTAATAATATTAAATCAAATAATATGAGTTACTGTGCCGTGACAATTATTGATTTAATAATATGAAATACTGTGCAGATGTTACTGTAACAATTATTGAGTTAAAATATTATACAATTGCTACTGTAACAATTATTGAATCAATAATATAAAATATTGTGCAATACCGTGTGCTGTTATGGAGTACCGCGTGCTACTGTACTTTTGTCACCAGCTATTTTAATAGTTAAAGGTGATAGTATCGTTGACAATTTTTATTAAAAATGTTATTTATGTCATTTTCTGCATCCGACAATATTTTGTTGTGGGGCCCGCCATTATTTCAGCGTCGTCGTACTTTTACCTAATATTCCCGACAAAACGAATAGTCGCCGGCACAATGAATATTCTCCCGACATACTTTTATAATTTGCACATATCACCATTAAATTTAGCCTTTTATCAATATAACCTTTTACTATTTAGCATAATATCATAAAGAAAATTAAAATTTTATTTCATAAAAGTCAGGGTCTTACATTTTTCTGAAATTATCGAAGAGGTTTGTTAAATAATTATGAATTCTCAGTTAACGATTCGGTATAATTAATTAATTGAAAAGAGAGTGAAGAGATTTAGACGAGGAATTTGGGAAAATTATAATCTTAACATTTAAATCTGATATTTATCCTTGCTTGATAATTTAGTTCTATTTTAATTAATTTAGTTTTATAATCTTTAATCAATTGTTTAACTAAGATTGAATTGATATAAAGTTAGTACTTGGATAATATTATTAGCATATTCCTCGTGGGAACGATACTCTACTTACTACTATATTACTTGTTGATCACGTATACTTGCGTGTAATTATCAATTATCTAATTGGACAAACATAACTTTTTAAGAGGGCTTAAGCCACGTTCAATCTTGATGTTTTTCTTTTATAATCTATGTGTGGTGTGAATAAGTTGATTATACGGTGATAAAATGCCTTGTTTTATTCTCAATTGCTATATTTTAGTGCTTCGCACAATGTCATCATATGCATACGGTGAGGAACAATGAATGTATTGGAATATATGTGAATGTATGTTGTGTGATTCCTCTATCGAGAAGCAAACCCGTCGAATGTTCATTACTTGACTCAAAGGGTAATTCCCCGACGAGGCTCGAGAAAGACATCCACTCAAACCCGCACTAATCGAAAAATCAAATTTATTCCCATCGAGTAACTTGCGAAGATCTGAGAACCGTCATGCTGAAAAGCTCGCGAGAGTAACCTTAGGGTAGGTCAGCCTTAAAAAAACCCAACGTTATGGAAAGTCTCTTCATGCCCTTTTACTTTTTATGTACATATATCCGAACGTCATCACGCTTAACCCCTCATATTAATAAAGCAAAAAAATAAAGAGTATTCTCCTGTATTTTTTTATATCGTTATAATCATGTCATAATAAACAAAACTAACCCCGTTTTGCAGGAAGATATTAAAAAAATCCATAAAAACAAGCATTCACATTAGCATGCATCCATTTCCCTGTTTTTCAAAATTAAACTCTGTCGAATTATGTGCAGATTGGTCCTAAAACCCATTTACGAGCCCAAAAAGTTAGAACTCCACCAATCAAGATGTCCACATCAGAAACTCTAACTCTGGATCTCGTTCTTATTTCTCAAGAAGAGTTTGAAAGTTTTAAGAAGTAAATGACCGAAATGGCTAATCTAATGAAAGAGAAATGCAAGCTGACACAAGAACTGATGTCTAACACATAACCTAAATCATCCACATAAGGAGGGAATCAGATTCCCGCCAAGACCAACGACATAAAAATTTTTAGTCTTGTGTTTCAGTTTGGCAGTAGACAAGCAGATGGTGTTTCGAACAAAGCTCAGATGAAAGAGGTGATCAATGTCCCCGAAGATAAGGAAGTGGGGAAAATTAAGAAGAAGATGAGACAGATGGAAGATACACTGCGCTCCATGAAAAGGGTTGGATCATATGTTAGTGTCAACTACTCAGACCATTGCATATTTCTCGAAGCTAGGTATCCAGACAAATTTCAAGTACCAGATTTTGAAAAGTACAACAGGTGTGGTGATCCTTATACCTACTTGAAAGTATACATAGGAGAGTTGGGATCCTATGCTAAGACGAGAGTTTAAGAATGCAGTTATTCTAAAAGAGTTTGACTAGAGAAGCAAGAACTCGGTATGCCTGACTTAATAATGCCAAAATCCACAACTGGGAAGATTTGTCCCATGCATTCTTGACTTAATACAACTTTCAATCTCAGATGGCCCCAGACCGTTACCAAATGTACAGAATTAAAAAGCAACCTAATGAATCTTTTCGAGATTATGCCTAGAGATGGAGGAAGATGACAGCTCAAGTAGACCCTCTCATGCATGGATGAGAATGAAATGGTGATGACTTTCATTGATATCCAAAAAGTGCCTTATTACGAGAGAGTATTGGCGGGTATCGACAAGCCATTCTTATAAATGATCAAGCACGGGGATATAGTTGAGATAGGACTACGGTCTATAAAAATTAAGGACTTTACAGCTCTAAAAGTTGTAGTTGAGCATCTCCAAGCAGGGAACTAGGAAGTACTTCTAAGAGAAACCAGAAGAAGAAAGAAGAGGATGCAACCCTCGTTTTGCAAGGACAATCTAGAGGACCCAACAATAATCCTCCAATCCCAGCACAAGGGAACAATCCGTAATAACAACAACTCGCATTCAAGCAAAACCATGACGGAAGAAGAAAGTTCAAAAATAAGCAATATTGGGAGTTCACACCTTTGGGTGATTCCTTGAAAAATATTTTGGCTCTGTTGGTGGCCCATAAGAATATTACTGAGTTAGCTCCACCGTCAGAGCTGAAAGGCTGGAGGTATGATCCGAGCAAAAGTTGTGCTTATCATTTGGGATCTCCTACGGACAATATGCAAGACTGCTGGTCAATAAAGCATAAGATCAAGAATTTAATCGAGAGTGGCGACATTGTGGTAAAGCAACCTGAGCTTCAATGTCACTATTAATCCTCTGTCAACCCATAATGGATCCGACATGAATATGATTGAAACATATGATAGTAGTACTCATCAAGATCTGATGTACATTCGAAAAATTGACTCCTACTACACCGAGCAAGGAACAGACTTTTAGGATTGGCAAACTAAGAAAGAGCGCATGGTCACAAGAGGCGAGTTAAAAATAGTCGAGCGGCAAATGAACCGACTAATAGATGTACTCATGCATTAGCACCATATCATGAGGGATTTGATTAAACTAACTACCACTGGATTTCCAATGCCTGTCACCGCCCCCGAATAGGTCAAAAAAAGTGCGGAGCATTTGGGGAATTCAAAGATCTCTTCGTCAAAAATAATCACAGTATCTCGAGGTGAACATGAATTGATGAAAGAGCAGTCAAAATGGCTCGATAAAGTAAAGAGAGAATTTGAAAAGATGGAAAAGAAGAGGAAAAGAACCATAAACTCCATTGAGAAGGCACAGAAGAAGGCAGTCAGGAAAAATAGGGAATTTAGCCCCTTGCCAAGTCACAAGAAGAAATCTTGGCCATACTAATAGCTGAAGGAAAGATCATAACCTTGTTACCCCCATCAAACCCTAGTTCTAAGGGGTATGTTGCTTCCGAATTGTGTGCTTACCACTTCAATTCTCCTGGGCATTCAACTGAAGAATGTTGGTCATTAAAACATAAGATCCAAGACAACAAGCAAGGTCGAGGTGAACGTGATTGAGTCGGGGGATGGCGAGAATTCTCTAAAATACCTACGAAGAATTGATGACTCAAATGAGGTGATAACTATGGTCTCTAGTCTTTGAGAGGCAAAAGGAGAACCAATTATGATCCAGGGATTTACCAAGGAGATTAGAAGTGTTAACCCCGTTGAAGTGACTAAATCTCAGTCGATAGTTTTATCAGTACTCCCTCAACAACTAATCGCCAGCCTGAAGACAGTCCCATGGAATTATAAATTGGGGTCAAGTGGTACAACTGACTGCGGGGCAGTCCTGTTGAAGAATAATCCTTTATGTCTACCACAACGAGTGATTAAGCTAATGAAGAAGCCTAATAAGAATATTCCCGAAGAGGAAGCTGCAGAATTCTTGAAGAAAATGGGTAACAACGATGTGGAGATAGTAAGAAAGTTGGAAGAAGAACCGGCCCAAGTATCAATCCTTGATTTGATCCTAACTTCCGAGGATCACTGATAAATCTTGCTTAAAATCCTGGAAGAGGTTCATCTTTCCAAAACAGTGAATACTGAGAGGTTTGGCCACCTGATAGGTCACATCCTAGACAGTAATGTAATCTCTTTCACCGATGATGATATACCAGCCGAAGGGACAGGACATCGCAAACCTCTCTATATCACTGTCATTTCATCAAGATTTATGCTAGGAAGAGTCTTGATCGATGGAGGTTCAGCTCTTAAGATTTTCCCATACAACACATTGGAAAGGATGAACATCAATCCCAATCGCATTCGAGACAGTCATGTGGTGGTTAGAGCTTTCGATGGCTTGCAGAGGGATACAGTAGGAGAGATCAAATTTCTTATGGAGATCGGACTGTACACCTTTGATATCCCATTCCATGTATTGAACATTATGACCGATTACAACCTACTATTGGGGAGGCCTTGGATTCACATGGTCGGAGCCATTCCTTCAACTCTCCACGAGCAATTGAAGTATATTGTGAATGGGAACATGGTGACCATAAATGCAGAACGAGATCATCCCCTAACGGTCAAGGGAGAAGCATCCCAATGATAGGGTTGGATGAAGCGGCGGAACCAGCCAGTTTCCAAGCCTTTGAAGTAAGCACAGCGAACTATCATCCTCTAGGAACTCCAGCATTGAAACTAAGGGTATCTTCAGAAGTCATGTCAATGGCCTAGGAGATGATTGTAAAAAAGTTTCGACCATGCCAAGGGTTAGGAAATAATGGTCAAGGAATTCTACATCTGATTCAATTGCCGACGCAGAGAGGGAAGATAAGCTTAGGCTACTCTGGTGGTTCAAAACGAAGAACCCTTATAAGAAAATTCCACTTCAGCTATCCGATATTCTGATGCCCAGAGTCAATAATTCCATTCCTAGTCTGACCATTCCAGATGATGAAGAAGAAATACTGATCTTCCCCCGCGAAGAAAGGGCCAAAAGGGAAAGCTTCTTGCCCGAAGTAAACTAGAAAGTCAGAGAAGAGATCAATGTTGGGCTTCAAAATGACCATGAAGAGGTTGCAAAGAAAAATCTTGAAGACAGGGGAAAGGGAAAGTCAGTGAAGCAAGCTCGTCTGAGAATCAAGAGCTTATTTCCTACATCGATTGGTCCGGTCTAGATGTCTCTAAATGGTATGTCAAACCAAAGAATGATCAAGTTATGACTATCATCGAGAAAATTATTGATACAGAAGTGGCCTCTATCATGACCATTGAAGATAATATGACCGTCGATAGTTGGGATGTCGAGCCCATGTTGATCAGGAAAGGGTAATCCTAGATGAGGATGATCACGGTCCCAGGAAGTGTTGGGATATTTATCACTTATTAATTAGTTTTTTATCTTATTAATTTACTTTTCATGCATTGCTAGGTTATGTTCTGATTATTTGTCACAGGAACTCATGTCCTAAGACGGTTTTATATATGAAATGACAAATTATTTATGTTTCATTGTTAGGTGCCTTGATGTGAATAATTCTAGTTTTGTTGACGATTTTCCAAATTTGAAAGTTGATTAAGATTTCGATATAGAACTGGACTTTGACTTGAAGAGTATTAAATACGAGGTGCCTGAGGAAATCAAAGGATGGGTCGAAGACAAACCTAAACTAAACCTCGAGCAAACCACTACCATCAACATCGGAACCCCTGATAAACCCAAAGAGCTACAAATCGGAACCGAGCACACCACAGAATAAAAAGCTGAAATAACCAAATTCTTCCCTTATACGAAGATGTTTTTGCCCAGTCTCATGAAGATATAATTGGGCTATCCAGTAACATAGTCATCCATCATTTACTTGTTAAAGAAGGGTTCAAACCAGTTAAACAAAAGTTGAGGAAGCTAAAACCATAGTGGAGTTTGAAAGTTAAAGAGAGAATCATTAAGCAGTTTAACGCTGGAATTATCGTGGTCTCTACCTATCCAGAATGACTCTCTAATGTTATGCCAGTGCCAGTGCTAAAGCCAGGAGGGATGGTACGAGTATATGTTGATTATCGAGATCTTAACAAAACCAATCTTAAAGATGACTTTAAAGTGCCATTTATTTATATTCTGATCGACAACACGACTCAATTTGAAATGTATTCTTTTGTCGACTGTTTTGCAAGTTATCACCAGATCATGGTAGCAGAAGAAGACAGGGAAAAGAACTCTTTCATCACTCCTTGGGGCACATTCTGTTACAAACGTCTAGCCTTCGGCCTCACAAATGTCGGAGCTACCTATCAGAGAGCCATGATGGTTTTGTTTCATGACATGATGCATAAGGAGATTAAAGTATACGTAGACGAAATCATTGTGAAATCAAGGAAAGAGTGAGATCACATAACCCCCCTCAGAAAGTTGTTCAAACGCCTTCAAAAGTACAATCTAAAGCTCAATCCAAAAAAGTGTGCTTTTGGTGTTAAATCAGGCAAACTCTTGGGATTTCTCGTAAGCAACCTGGCCATTGAAATAGATCCTTCCAAGATCAAAACCATCACAGAAATGCCAGCGCCTCGAACTGAGAAAGAGATACAAGGATTCTAAAGAAGAATCAATTTTATCAGCCGATTCTTATGTTAGTTAACCACGACTTGCGAACCGATCTTTAAGCTATTGAGAAAGAATTCCTCCGGGATGTGGAACAATGAATGTCAAAAGTCTTTTAATTCCATCAAAAGGTAGTTGATCGAAGCACCCGCATTAGTGCCTTCAAGGGATGGGGTCCCCCTATTAATGTATATATCTGTTAACCCCAACACGATGGGATGTATACTAGGGTAAAAGACGAAATGGGTAAAGAACGAGCAGTATATTACCTCAGCAAGAGATTTAGCAGTTACGAGTAGAATTACACTTTGATAGAGAAGACATGTTGTGCCTTGGCTTGGGTAGCAATGAGATTGCAACGCTATCTGCATGGCCATACCACTTATTTGGTATCTCGTATGGATCCATTGAAGTACATATTCGACAAACCAATGCTGAATTGCAGTTATATAGGTGGCAATTGATTCTTTAACAATTTGATATCGTTAACGTAACTCAAAAATCCGTGAAGGGCCAGGAAATCACGGATCAGTTATCTGAGGCACCTGCGGGAGCGTTCGAGCCCTTGGAGACTTATTTCCTTGACGACGACGTAATGGTAATTCAAAGGATAAGGCGAGAGGATGAAGGTCGAATATGGAAAATGTATTTCGATGGTGCCATAAATATGGAAGGAGTCGGGGCTGGTGCAGTTCTGGTGTCAATCACCGAAAAACAATACCAGTGGCAGCTAAATTACAATTCAATAATTCCAATAACACTACCGAATATGAAGGATGTATTCTTGGATTGAAGTTGGCCAGGAATATGGGAGTCAAGCGATTAGTCCTGTTTGGAGATTCAGAGTTGGTTATCCAATAGACCATGGAATCATACAGGACGAAAGAGCTTCATTTATTACCTTATCATCAACACGTTGTCAAAATGGTTAAAGAATTCGAAGATGTTGCTTTCCAACATATTTCGCGAAATCAAAATGACTTTGCAGATGCATTAGCCACTCTGGCATTATTGGTTCATATGTCTAAGGATAAGATCTGTGGCACCCCCAAATCTGGGTTCTATAACCTCGGGTTTGGTGCTCACGATCCATCATCATCATAAGCATTCTATATACTATTACAGAATAATAAACATACATTGTTTATTTAAATAACATTCTAAAATATATCCCCAGTTCTCTTTAACCTTAACTTAAACATATCCTTAAATATTACAAAAGGTTTACATATAATTTACATAACAAAATATAACACTTAAACAGTTATATTAAACTATTCTTAGCCAACTAGTCCTGGACCTTGCCCTTGCCCTTATCCTTCTTGTTCGAACTTTCGGGCTTAGCTTAAATAAACGTCATGATATAGTAAGAGTAAGCAACTAATTTGCTTAGCAAGTTTAATTACAAAGATGGTATATCATGATTAGAAAGAAATTTATCTATCAATGTTTAACAATGAAATTCAATTGTGTAAGAACATTTAACAAGATTCGATAATTGAATAATAGATACTGAGTGGTTATAAATAACCATGAACATATGCGAAGGTTGTCAGTATTTAAACTGGTCCTTTTAGTAAGTTTTGGTAATCAATGGGATCAGCCTTTCATACCCGGTGATTTATGCATAAACACTTAATAAACGAGCAATAACTGTCTTCCAATTTAATGCTTTAGTAAAATAGTCATTTTCTCAGTTGAAGAATCCATACCAATCAACTGGTTGGTTTAGCTTTTAAAAGTTATTAGAGTTTATCAAATTTAACATGTTCGATCCAGCTGACACAATTAGCATAGATCCAGCTCATAAACAGTTCATCAATGAAAGAACTTTAAATAATTCACAGTCCAATAATAATAGAACAGGAATTTAATTGTACAAAGTGTGAAGGTCAATAATCATTAAAGATGTGAATGATTTCAATAATTATTCACTATCATGCTTTGAAAGTAATAACTCAAGTTTGAGTTAGGGAACTTACATGTTCGACGAGCTACAATTATCTAACTTTAATTAAAACTCTTCAAATGACCTAACATTGATAGCGTCGGTCTATCAGTTAGCATTGCGTATAATTGAACATTTATACTCTATCATATACTATTTAACTAGCAATCAATTAATCACATAACATTTATAATCTCTTATATTATCATTAAGTCTATTGGACATTTAATAAACCTTAGGTTAATGATTTAATTAATTAACAATATTTTTCTTAAGTAATAAACACTTATTAAACCCTTAAACAATTAATTATAATTGTTTAATTAATGTGTTAATTAAATTCTCTTTATTTAATTAACTTTATTTTTATCTAGTTACTATTTAGTGTTAGCTAAACAGTAATTAATCAATTACCTTTAGTTAATATTTAATAATAAATAATAACTAATTATATTTACTTATTATTTAATATTAATCAAATAATAAATAATTAATTTATTAATCTCAGTTGTATTTAATTATTATTTAATATTAATCAAATAATAATTAATTAATTACTTATCCTCAAATAATAATTTATTTATTTACTTCATTAGTCTTTTAATTATTCCTTACCATTACAGAATAGTTAATTAACATTTGAACTTTATTTATTATTTAATATTAATTAAATAATAAATAATTTAATTAATTATTCATCATAAATAATTAATTCACTTCATAGATCTTTAATTATTCTTTCTCAAAAATAATTAATTAGTATTTACTTTTATTTATCATTTAATATCAATTAAATAATAAATAATTATTTTGTTAATGTAATTAAGTTATTATATCATTACTACTCAATATCACTTAATTACTCTTTAATCATTATTTAATATGAATTAAAATAATAATTAATCACTTATTACACAAATTTTATTATTTCTAACATTTTCTTTACATTTTTAGTTTGGGGTCCTTCACAGAAACGCTTATAAATCGAAATCTACAACTCAAATTGAGGTTCCGTCAGAGGTGTTGGATTCGTATTTTCTTGAACTACAGTTTTCATTCATCAAACACTAAATTTGGAGCTGTTTAGGACTCAAAAAATAGTGCCAAAGTGACAGGTCAGTAGCTTATTTTCCAACTAGAAGGTGTTTTAGTATAATATCCACAACTTATTCATCCCACAACATTTTTGGGTCATTCAAAAGGGCTTTTGCCCATAACTTATAGCTCTAGCACCCCCAACAATAAAATCATAAATAACAAACATAGATCTCAAAATAAATAACATAGATCATAACTACTAACTAAAATATTTCCGAAAAAACTCACTCACTTTCATTTTCCCCAACATTTGCAACATAAATCTCACATATATTTACATGATACATCATATATCTCAATATCCAACCTTTTCATAAGGTTTTTACCAACAAGTTCATAAAATTTCATAGATCACAAATAAAAGTACAAAACTACATAAAGCTTTAACTAAATCTAGAAAAAAATGTCTTTCTTTACCTTGCTTTGTTGGCTACTTCCCTTTTTCTTCCAAAATAGGTTATAAATTTTGGGTGCATGAATCTTGATCTCTTCTTTTTCTCCTCTCCTTGTCGCCAGCTCACTCTCTCCCTCTCTCTTGGATTTTCTCTTAGCTTTCTAGGAAATAAAGGAAGTGAATGAAAGTAAAATGACTAAATGTTTATTTATTTGTTTTAAATGTTAGATATAGATTATGTATCTAACTATATTCTACTAATATCTCACTCTCCCTCTTTCATCCTTATCTCCTAATTGCAAATTAGCAAAATATGTGCTTAAATAAAGTGATGACACCTAGCTTTATGAGATAAGAACAAAAAAATGAAATCATTTTCTCTCTTTTTCTTTACCTTCATGGCCGGGCCCCCCCCCCCCCCCCCCCCCCCCCGGGATTTGCTTCATTTTTTTGTTTATTCTAATTGTTAATTTACTTAGACACATGACTAAAAAGTCCCTCCTTGCTTGGACTAAAAAATTTGGGCCATTAATTTAATTCTATTGGGCTTGTAACCTACTAGTTTGGGCCACTTGAAACTAAATTTAATTACTACCATTATTGGGCTACTAGTTTGAGTCACTAGTTTAATAAATTATTGGGCTCCCAATATGTTGGTTATTTAAATTCTAATGGGCTAATTTAACTAATTTACATACTAATCCTTCAAGTCCATAATAAGTTAATTAAGTGGGCTTGATAAATAAATCAATAGGGCTAGATTAATTAATTCATCTAATAACATTTAAGTCCATCTTTAATTAAATAAATGGGCTTGATTAATAAACTAAATGAACTAGTCCACTAGTAATTTATACTACTAGGACTAATTACACATTTTATTATATCAATATACATACTTTATTTTTATAACCCATTTAGACTTACTTCAATCAAGTTATAAAATTAACTAATTGAGATGTATGAATTAAATCTCTAGGGTTATGGTACTAATATATAAATTTCATACTAGCATACCTTAATTACTATAACCCTTAGGTTATTTAGTTATCACTTCCAATATATATTTTATTAAGTTATGAGCTTCCTTGTTGTTTGAATTAAACATATCTCACATATGTCTTAACAGATTTATCATCATTGACAAATATCATTATATAATATAGTCACATAACATTCTCAATACATCACAAAGTTTTCAATATTACTAATATTGAATAACTTAGAAATTCTTTGTTATTACAAGATCATTCCATTTATTGACTTTATGGCACAATGTGCTCCTGGTTATGGAAATTATATAGGGGAAATCTTAGACAAGACGAATCCGCCTGGCCAACCTTGGTATCACAACATCAAAGAGTACCTTCGAGACAGGCCCATCCCAAATAAGGCGAATCAAACAGATAGACAAAGAATTCAGAAAATGGCCATAAAGTTCTATATAAGTGGAAATGCTCTATATAAAAGAGATGCATGTATGAGACTATTGAGGTGTTTAGACAAAGATCAAACTCAAAGGCTCATGAACGAAGTGCATGGTGGAGTGTGCAGGCCACATATGAGTGGACCATTACTTGCCAAGAAAATTTTGAGAACAGGACACTACTGGTTATCTCTTAAGGCTGATTGTGATGACCACATTAAACAATGCTATGAATGTCAGATCCATGCTAATGTCATTCACGCACCTCCCAACGAGCTACATTGTATGACTTCTCCTTGGCCTTTCCTATGTGGGGAATGGATGTGATTGGTCCAATTGAGCCTAAATTCAGCAATGGACATCAGTTTATTTTTGTTATAATCAATTATTTTACCAAGTGGGTGGAGGCAGCTTCATTTCCCAAGGTGACTAAGGAAATCATCGTCGGCTTTATCAAAAACAATGTCGTATGCCAATATGGACAACTAGAAGTCATAGTGTTCGACAATGCCAAGAACCTAAACAATGAAATAATGAGAGAGCTATATGGAAAATTCAATATCGAACACCTCAATTCAGTCATCTATAGGCCAAAGATGAATGGTGTCGTAGAAGCTGCGAACAGAAATATTAAGAAGATTATGGAAAAGATGTCGGCAAACCATCGAGGATGGCTAAATCTATTGCCTTTTACTCTACTTGCATACCGAACTTCAATTCGTATTTCGACTGGGGCAACTCTTTATTCATTAGTATACGGCATGGAAGCAGTCTTGCCCATCAAAGTTGAAATGTCTTCATTAATGATACTGTTGGATGCCAGAATTGACGAGGACGAGTGGATCCAAGATAGATACAACCAATTGTCCATGATAGATAAGAAGAGAATGGTTGCAGTATTCCATAGATAATTGTATCAGCAATAAATTTCTCGATCTTACAACAAAAAAGTGCAGTCTTGAGAATTCAAAGAAAATGACTTGGTATTGAAAAAGATAGTCCCATGTCAGGACGAGGCTAAAGAAAAGTTTGCCCTGAATTGGGAAGGCCCTTTTGTTGTTAAAACGATTTTATATGGCGGAGCATTGATTTTACAAGAAATGGATGGTGAAGTGTTCTCGCAACTAATCAATTCCGACTCTGTGAAAAGAATTTATGCATGAAGAATGAATCTTGACATCAACATCGACAATCATTAATTGGTGAGACAAGATTAATGAGAGAAAAAAGCTTGGTCCAAGGGTGCAGTTGAAAATCTGGAAGGGCACTGTGACTAAAAGCGTATGACTAAGGCAAAATATAAATGGATCAACCCGTTGAAAACTTGAAAGGCTGCGTGTGCAATAATGATAAAAAAGTATGTTTTTTCAATGTTTGAACTACGTAAGACCCGGTCCCATCCTTACGAAATCATCAAAACCCTTCAACAATATTAACAACTCAATATCCGTGAACTAC
Organism: Aralia elata; assembly: GCA_034770075.1. Taxonomy (NCBI): domain Eukaryota; kingdom Viridiplantae; phylum Streptophyta; class Magnoliopsida; order Apiales; family Araliaceae; genus Aralia; species Aralia elata. The sequence goes on from CM068381.1 coordinate 28,268,399, forward strand.
GTAAGACTTGATCTCCTCTCAACTTATAGGAGTACATAGGCAGCGATCGTGGCGTGGTCTATCTCAAACACCAACAACTCATTCCCGATACGAAACCCACAACTCAAACCTTTCAATTTAAACCAAACCCGATCAAACCATAACATCATAAACTAAACCGAGCTCTTAGATCCAATTCAATAAAATCCAAAAGCATCTCGACATTGGTCATCGAACCTGAAGCAATAACCTGAAATAAAGAATACAATGATATATCAAAATCATGCTTATCAGGATAAAATGGTGATCAAATCGAGGCAAAAATACATTTTTGTACAGGAAAAGTAAAATAAAACATACCAAAGGCTAAAGATTTGATGTCAAGCTGGCGAGAAACTTGAGGTAGCTGATAGCCTCAGGAGTTGGTGGCCCCATCCGAAGTCGATGCTCTACTGCATCAACGCGATCCAACAAGGACGTAACCATATGCATTATCCTCTCTGAGCATCCCGATCAAAAATGACATCTCTCGGAGAAAAAGTAACATCTTTACCAGCTATGACAGTCTGCATCAGAGTTAGGGCCTAGTTTCTTTCAAAAGTGTGGACCTATATGCAACTCTCTAGATCGACCATCGAAGCAGCAGAAGGGACAGGGCTAACAGGAACTATACCCTCGGCTAAAATCTCAGTCAGGCTATCATAAAGCTTATCCTCCGTTAGACTAACCGGCTCCTCCTCCCCTAAATCCTCCATGGGCTCTTCGTCCATCTGACTCCTCTGCACAACCCCGATCATCTCATCATCCCACCAACGTTGATAACCAAGAGTCTAGCCCGAATGCCTATCTTTGAAGCTAGCAGACTCCCTATGATCCCATAAATCATACATCTGCAGTAGCTCACTCCCCATGGAGGATATAAAGGGCAGTCGATAATCAGCAGTCCTAGTGAAAGAGTGAAAATCCTGAGTCTGACAGAACTGACCCATAACTGCCAACGGATGATACGTGATGACTCCCCGCAGTCTGACAATGGGTATAAAGTTGAACCCCTCAACATGGGTCAGGAAACCCAGCTCCAAACAGAGGCCAGTATATAAAAGCAATGAGTAAGGGTCGTCAAGAAATGTGAGGAACTCTGCCCAAAATGGTCCATCAATACAAGGGGTTGAATAAAGTGCAAATTGAGAAGAGATATCATGACCAAAGTAAAATGCCCTAGGTCTAAAACTGCCAATGGGACCAATATGAAACATATACCAGATGTAGAGCAAAATTAAACTACCACAAAAATCACGACCCTCGAAGGTCTGGCAATATGACAGGGAAATAAAAGCCTTGAAGAGAATCATAGGCAGTATGTCATGGTCCTGCCTCAGACCACGAATCACCATGATCACCCCAACGTTAAGGTGGTCCATATACACAAGCATACACAAATAGGAAATGATACATGTCAGCAAAGCATTCGCCCGAGTTGCATGTCACTCCTCCTTAGATAAACGAAAATGGGTCCGATGAGTAGTATATCCATCTGAGGAACAAAAGTGCTCTAGCATAAAGTCTATTGAAATAATAGGCCTCTTTGGTGCCTCTCTAAGCAGTGATGTCCTGGTCAGACCCAAGTTAGCAGGGACGGATCCAGGAATTTTTTTCAGCCGGGGCAAAGCTTTAACGAGTCACAATAAACATCTTAATTCACATTTCACAACATGAAAGGGAAATGACTTTTAATCTAAATGGAAAGCCACAAATTCCTTTGTCCTATAGTTTTCTTGAAATACTAACATTTAAAATATGGAACAAGCCAAAGAAGCAATGTTATTATTTCTATACACAAAATAGTTGCATCTATTTATTTTGGAATTTCAATAATAAGTAAAAGCTGTCCCCATCCTTGCTTATAAGGGAAAGTTCAAAACATACCTTCAACTTGGCGACATCATTTTCAGCATTTTGAAGAACAAGATTGCTCAATTTCAAATTTTTTACAGCCAGTTTCCTACAGAAAAGCAAGTAAACAACCACATATCAGCTGATAAAATGTAAAACTATCTACGATAAAATGTAAAACTATCTACGATAAAATTCACCAAGAAAAAATAGTAAACAGTATTTAAAGAAAAAGAGGGAGAAGAGGGAGAGACCTTATCATTTTCTGAAATAGCTGGATATATTAAGAAGTTACTGTTGTTCCTATTCCCAGCTTCTTTATTTATTTATTTTTTCTTTTTTAAATTGTCAAACTTTAGAGAATGGGAATCCATTAATTATAAAGTTAACTCATTCCTTTGTCCAGTTGTACTACAGTTTTCTGTAAGGTTAAAAACTTAAAATTGCACAAATTTTGTTTTACAATATTGAATAATTGAATAACCACAATTACAAATCAACAATAACCAAATATTCAATTACAAATCCCTAATTTTTTAAAACCCTAAATCAAATATTCAATTACATAATTTAAATTGACAACTACTTAAGTCTAACCGACTTACCGGACTACCGGAGCGCGGGAGCAGCACCGTCGACGGCAAACGAGTTGTGGTGTGGCACTTGGAAGAGGCTCAGCCGCTGAGGAGTGGAGTGAAAGAGGCTGAGGAGTGAAAAAGGCTGTGTGCGGCTGCCTGTGCGAAAGAAGAGAAGCACTGAAGCAGCTGATTATTTTTTTTTTAAACTTACTACATGAAACGACGTCGTTTCATGTAGTGAGTTTTAAAAAAAAATAAACAAAACCCTACATGAAATGACGTCGTTTCATGTAATGAGTTTTTAAAAAAAAAATAAACAAAACCCAGTTACCTGCTCCGCTGCTCGGCTGCTCTGCATCTGCCATCCTCGCCGGTCTCTGCTCTTCGTCCGATGGAGTTCTCCGCCTTTGCTACCGGGGCATTTTGGGCCTCTCCTTGAAGGATTTTCGTCGGCTGCCGGGGCACTTGCCCAGGTATGCCAAAACGTGGATCCGTCCCTGCAAGTTAGTAATGAAATGATGGCACATATGATCTATAGTCACCCTTGCGCAGGGCCCAGATAATGCAAGTCCTGAAATTCGAGCCCACTCCCCTAGAGTCGAAGTTAGCTCATGCACGTCAATCTTGAATACGTTCTGCTCGGGAACCCAATGCGATATCATACCGTCAACAAAACCCTCAGGAATATCAAATGTAAGCATATCAACTAAATGACCCGACAACCTCCAAATGGTAAACTGATCGTGAGAGGGTAAATCATCGAACTATGATCTCAATAATCGAGGCACAACCCCAATCGGGGCGCAATCCAAACAAATAACTGATGATGAAGACATCTGTAAACTGTATCAATGAGACTAAACAGATGTCATTGCAGTTAATTTACGTAAAGCATACATGTCATATGCGTACATCGATATTGAAAAAAAATAAGCATGCATCATGATAATAAAAAGTGAATAAACATGCATGATAACGATAAAAAAAATGAGCATGAATAATAAAATGAATCTATACATGAAATATATGTCGATCCATACATGAAATAGTTATACATACATACATAAATGTAAAGATCCAAATAAAATATATAGGCTGATATAAAGTGCAAGAGCACATGCGCCCTAATGAATCAAATATAGTAAAACAAAATCCAGCTAATCTATGAAAGTCGAGGTATTGTCAAAGCGGTCAACTCTCCCTTGATCCTTATAGCTCGGGCCTCCTGCATCAAAGTTCATATCCGACCGGTAAAAGGTCGAAGGACCTACCCCATGAATATCGGTACCACCAGAACTAAAACCAGATTTCCCGTGGTCACTGACATATACCTCTGTAGGATCTCTACCTAATTGACAAATAAAGAAGGACAATTGCTCCACCCGACGAGACAGAAAATTAATCGGGTCCAAATGAGTCGGCTCCTGAACGTAGGCCATCCAATCCATCATCATGACTAAGCCCGGAATGATATCACCCATGAAATGTATAGCCCGAGTCTATGCACCTATAGTACGATGCCTCCACCATAAACAGAAAGCATCTGAGTTGTTGGGCCCATAGGATAATTGATGGTCCTCCTCATCCTCTATAGAGACCTCTGCGATCTGTGTATCTGCAGGCCAGAACCTTTGATGTGATGGATGGAATGGAATGTAGATATCCTCGGTCACACAACAGAAGGCTCTCTCTCTCCAAGATACAGCTCCCAACCTCCAAAACTCAGCAGCGGAACTCGACAAGTCGATAAAGCAAACTCTGGTCCAACTGGAAAGTCATCCACGAACCCCTTAGTCAGATACTTAGTGGTGTACGGGGTCTAGGTCACATTAGAGGCCGAGATCAACTATAGTTGAATACGACAGTGGGTGAAGTTATCTGCAATAGGTATCTTTACTAGAGTGTTATGATACCAACGACGACCTCGGGGATAAGTATCAAGGCCTAAGATGGTGATAGGTTGCAAGCAAGAGAGCCGCTCATATGCCCAAAACTGAAATGAAAGCAATGACTACTCGATCAAGTATAGCAAAAAATAAAGTAGAAATAAAAAGAGGACAAAACAGGGAGACCTACCAGGAGAAATGGATAAAAGCCGAGACAAGCCTCCGTCTGACCCTCAAAACGCAGACGCATCCCCTAAACAAAGTAGGCGAAGGTGAAGCAGCCCCAATCATAATCTCTAATATTAGCCACATCTCTCAGGGCTCCAACGATGCTAAGAGTTGTTCTGTAAGAAATAACCCCTATGAATAATCAAAAATAGGCGCAGTAAAAGACGATCACGAGCTCTGATATCTGCAGGGAATGGCTGAGCTAGCACTCCCTGTATCGCCTTTAATACCAAAGTTCCAAAATGAATGCTCCTACCCTTGAAGACCTTGTCTCGAGCTGTGAATCCTAGTAAAGAGCAAACAGTGGTAGGGGAGATGTGTGCCTCTAGATCCACGTGATGACCTATAAACTCAATGCCAGTAATATAATGCCAATCCATCTACGTCATCAACACCTCACAATCTAGAAGATAGAAGGACTGACTCTGATGAAACCACCACTTTGATAAAGTCCGAAGATAGCCCCACTGAACCACCGCTCATGAGTCCACCATCTCACGATAATCAAAATAGAGGGAATAGTAGAGGTCATAAACACTGAACCAATTACCCCGAGGTTGGGTAAACTCACGGATCTGTGACATTTAAAGACATATAAAAATATTATCATAAAAGACAACCTAATAGACAGATGAAAATTATTCGTACCTCGATAGTGTGAAGAAATGTTGAAGGATGTCGGCTCAAATCCGAACCCAGCAAATTTGGTGTATGATGAGTGTGCTTTATATACACAAATTAGGCACTTTTGAGCTTGATAATTTGTAAATCCTAAGTCATTTCATTTGGTTTTTATGTATTTTTATCATGTTTGTGTAAAATGTTGTTTGACATTGTTTTTATGTGTTTTATATTGTTTTTATGTGTTTTTGCTTAGTTTTGTAGGAAATGGAGCAAATGCTACTTGAACGTCAACGCTTGGGTGTCTTGTTTGCCATTTTTGAGCTTCCGATTGATATAGCAGCTGCTTGCGGCTCAATTTGACCCATGATCCAATCTGTATCTCTCAAAACTCAAAGAACGAAAGTTGTAGATTTTTATCTTAGCTTTCCAGAACATATTGAATCATCCAATTTGAAGTTCGTATGAGAGAGTTATGGTCGTTTTACCAGCGAATTTAGCATGAATTTTACACAGCGGCCACTTCGAGCTCAATTTCACCCTTTCTCCAGCCATTATCTTTTCAAACTCCAGTTATGGAAGTTGTAGATCTACTTCTCAGCTTTCCGTAGCCTCTTGAATCGCCTAATTTCGAGTTCGGACGAGGAAGTTATGACCATTTTACCAACAGACGTCAAAGCTGAGTCGCGTGTCAGCGGCATGGGCGCACCAGCCAGCGTGCGGGCGCACCAATGGCTGCTGGGCAGCGCGCCTGGGTCGGATTTTAAGCAATTTGAGCGGGTTTTTGGTCATTTTTTTGTGGGCTAAGCTAGGGTTTTGCATAAGACACTATAAATACAACATGTAGCCTCCATTTTAATATATCCTAGACTTCTAAAATCAGCATTCTTGGAGGGTGGAAGCTAACCTAGAGCAAGAAGGAGAAAAGGTAGCTCAAGCTCCCCAATGGGGAAGCTTGAGCAACCAACAACAATGGAAGGCTTGCTCCACCAACAAGGGCTGCAATACAAGGAAAGGAGAAGATCAAAAGGGAGTTCATCTCTAATCTTTTCATCTAGCTTTGTACTCCAAGGATGTTAGTTAGGCTTATTGCTTTGTTTATTTATTTTGATGTCCGTTTTTGGTGTGAAATTATCATTGAAACCCATTGCTTATTTGAATTGATTTTTCTTCCTTTGATTATTATTACTCTTATGAATTGGTTATCATAACCTATGCTTATAGATTAATTGCTTGGCTCGTAATTACCGTGGGAACCTATATGAACTTGACAAACGGATTATAGTGTTGAGACCTAGTTATGATATCATGTGAAAGTTAAAGATTATTGTGGGTGATTAATTGAGATTTAGTGACGTGTGTCTTGTTAATTATCCTCAATGATAGATAACTTGATAGTATTTAGGATAGACATATACCTAGATACCATGTTGCAAACCAATTGAGAATCTAATCTTAATGACTTCCTTTGTGAAAGTTGGTAATTGAAAGGGTGGTTGATGAGATTTAGTGACATGTGTCTTGTTAGTTATTCTTGAAATTAGTCTCTTGATAGTGTGTAGGATAGACATATACCTACATGCCGCATTAGGAAGATTCGTAATTGACCATCGACAGAGGCTCTTACGTAATTGTGATTTCTCGGATGTCAATTCTATGTGGTTAATTGATCTAAAAGGAGAGTTAAGATATTTGAACAAAGCATTGCACGCCAAGTGTTTGACAAAATGCTTGAATGGGGAAAATTATAATCTTAGACCTTTATCTATCTATTCTTGTTATTTATATGTCATGCAATTTAGATACAACTTCCATCTATCTCTTGAATCAAAGAGTTTGATTTAGATCGAGTCGATATTGAGTTAGTACTTGGGGATACATTAGAGTTAATTCCTCGTGGGATCGACAACTCTCTTATCATTATATTACTTGTTGACCACGTATACTTGCGCGTATTTTTCGGTTGCGAAATCGACCAACAAGTTTTTGGCGCCGTTGCCGGAGAATTATTCTTTTAATGTTTTTTCAATATTGATTTCAATTGATTTGATCTTAATTTGAACTTGTATTTATGTTTTAAATAAAGTCGAGTCGAGGACTATAAACTAAACGCTTCTTGGGAGGCAACCCAAGTTTTTTTATTTTGCTTTTGATTTTGTTTGATTGCATTATAGGTTGTTTAATTGCATTTTAATTTCTTTAATTGTTTTTAGGTATCGAGTACTAAGCAATTTGGATTGCGCCCCAACTTTGAGCACTTGAAAGATGATATCAATGACGCTTGACACGTTCTCAGGGAAGCTCTTTGTTTTACTTTTTCCTATCTTAGACATTGAGGACAATGTCCATTTTAAGTTTGGGGGTAGTACTTGGTGTTTGGGTGTTTTCAATTTAGTATTTGTGTGTTTTAAGTATGTTTTTGTTGGAAAAAAAAAAAGAAGTAGAAATTTTTTATTTTTTTTTATTTTTAAGACGTGTCCCTTGAGCATTGATTTTTTGATTTATCCATGGTCAATGATAGCTACTTGTTTGAATTGATTCTAACTCATGAAAAATGGATAAATGTTGCTTAGTCTTTGTGCTTAATCGTTATTGTTGGTTATTGTTTTGCTTATGCGTCCTTTCACTCTTTTGCACTTATCCATGAGTATTGAGCTAGTCGTATGCTTAGAGAAGGCTTTTATAACCGAATGCTTGTGGGAAATATTTATAAACTCTAATACTCGTTTAAACATCACTTGTAGTAAGGTATTCAAATTTGTCGTGTTTGATTTGTTGGTCATGTGGTGAGTTGAGATGGAGCGTAAAACGCACTCACTCATGGACACATGCTTAGGGGAGATAGAGCGTAAAACGCACTCTCTTATTTTTGTGACAAAAGAAAGAAAATGTTGTATTGCAAATCTTGCAGGGGGTGAGATAGAGCGTAAAACGCACTCACCCATATGAGCGTGCTTAAGGTTGAGATGGAGCATAAAATGCACTCACCTAGAGCCCTTGCGTCTCAAAATTTTTGGAATTGTGATTTGTATACATTTGTATTGAGTGATGTGTTAAGCATGTTGTTTTGGGGTTTATTTTGATTATTTCATAAGGTAATGTGGTTGCAAAGTTCATCCGAGCTTGGTTGGTTTAGTGCTATTGGGTACTCACACACACACGGAAGGGACCTAAAGCAAGATATGACTAGCTAAGTGAAATTTTAGACTTGCAATATTTTGTTTGTTTTCTTGAGTTCCATGTGTTGAGCCTTTGAGACCATTGTCGGCTTATTAATTCATTGCTCAAGTTAGGTTGTATTAGAAGTGTTTGAATTGTGTAGTTTTGTTTTGCTTGAGGACAAGCAAAGATTTAAGTTTGGGGGTATTTGATGAGTGTGCTTTATATACACAAATTAGGCACTTTTGAGCTTGATAATTTGTAAATCCTAAGTCATTTCATTTGGTTTTTATGTATTTTTATCATGTTTGTGTAAAATGTTGTTTTGCATTGTTTTTATGTGTTTTATATTGTTTTTATGTGTTTTTGCTTAGTTTTGTAGGAAATGGAGCAAATGCTACTTGAACGTCAACGCTTGGGTGCCTTGTTTGCCATTTTTGAGCTTCCGATTGATATAGCAGCTGCTTGCGGCTCAATTTGACCCATGATCCAATCTGTATCTCTCAAAACTCAAAGAACGAAAGTTGTAGATTTTTGTCTTAGCTTTCCAGAACATCTTGAATCATCCAATTTGAAGTTCGTATGAGAGAGTTATGGTCGTTTTACCAGCGGATTTAGCATGAATTTTACACAGCGGCCACTTCGAGCTCAATTTCACCCTTTCTCCAGCCATTATCTTTTCGAACTCCAGTTATGGAAGTTGTAGATCTACTTCTCAGCTTTCCGTATCCTCTTGAATCGCCTAATTTCGAGTTCGGACGAGGAAGTTATGACCATTTTACCAACAGACGTCAAAGCTGAGTCGCGTGTCAGCGGCATGGGCGCACCAGCCAGCGTGCGGGCGCACCAATGGCTGCTGGGCAGCGCGCCTGGGTCGGATTTTAAGCAATTTGAGCGGGTTTTTGGTCATTTTTTGTGGGCTAAGCTAGGGTTTTGCATAAGACACTATAAATACAACATGTAGCCTCCATTTTAATATATCCTAGACTTCTAAAATGAGCATTCTTGGAGGGTGGAAGCTAACCTAGAGCAAGAAGGAGAAAAGGTAGCTCAAGCTCCCCAATGGGGAAGCTTGAGCAACCAACAACAATGGAAGGCTTGCTCCACCAACAAGGGTTGCAATACAAGGAAAGGAGAAGATCAAAAGGGAGTTCATCTCTAATCTTTTCATCTAGCTTTGTACTCCAAGGATGTTAGTTAGGCTTATTGCTTTGTTTATTTATTTTGATTTCAGTTTTTGGTTTGAAATTATAATTGAACCCATTGCTTATTTGAATTGATTTTTCTTCCTTTGATTATTATTACTCTTATGAATTGGTTATCATAACCTATGCTTATAGATTAATTGCTTGGCTCGTAATTACCGTGGGAACCTATATGAACTTGACAAACGGATTATAGTGTTGAGACCTAGTTATGATATCATGTGAAAGTTAAAGATTATTGTGGGTGATTAATTGAGATTTAGTGACATGTGTCTTGTTAATTATCCTCAATGATAGATAACTTGATAGTATTTAGGATAGACATATACCTAGATACCATGTGCAACCAATTGAGAATCTAATCTTAATGACTTCCTTTGTGAAAGTTGGTAATTGAAAGGGTGGTTGATGAGATTTAGTGACATGTGTCTTGTTAGTTATTCTTGAAATTAGTCTCTTGATAGTGTGTAGGATAGACATATACCTACATGCCGCATTAGGAAGATTCGTAATTGACCATCGACAGAGGCTCTTACGTAATTGTGATTTCTCGGATGTCAATTCTATGTGGTTAATTGATCTAAAAGGAGAGTTAAGATATTTGAACAAAGCATTGCACGCCAAGTGTTTGACAAAATGCTTGAATGGGGAAAATTATAATCTTAGACATTTATCTATCTATTCTTGTTATTTATATGTCATGCAATTTAGATACAACTTCCATCTATCTCTTGAATCAAAGAGTTTGATTTAGATCGAGTCGATATTGAGTTAGTACTTGGGGATACATTAGAGTTAATTCCTCGTGGGATCGACAACTCTCTTATCATTATATTACTTGTTGACCGCGTATACTTGCGCGTATTTTTCGGTTGCGAAATCGACCAACAGTGTATCAACGCGAATCCCTAGCAATGTACGCCTCAGGGAAGAGGGAATCGAGTCATCAAGCTTGCGTATGTGATGAGTAGATTTTATATCTACTAATTTGGTATTCTTAGCTTAATTATTTCGCTTATTCTTAAGTATTTAGTATTATTTGAGTGCATTTTAGTAGTTTGTCGTTAATAGTCGATTTCAGCCTATAAATGTGAAAATAATGTGAATTGTTGCAAGTTTAGCCTTAATTTAAGCTACAAGTAGTAAGAAGCGTTTGGCAAAAGTCAAGCAAGTGAAAAAAAAGCAAGTAGCAGGACTTCATATAAGAAATTGGTCAAAAACTAGTGCGTAAAAGAAAACAAGAAAAATGGCCAGAGGCATTTGAGTCGCGGCGCACAAGGTCATGGGCCGTTGCGCTGGGATTTAACAAAGGTTGGAACCGCGACATTCAAATACTTGAGCCGCGACGCTCAGTTCCTTCTTAGCGTGCGCATGAGGTCCACATGCCCAGTTGAATCAAATTAATCTGATTGTTTAAGCTGAGTACGTAATAATTGAAGTTGGGAGGTTTCAAAACTCCTAAGGCTTTCAGATTTGGATTTATTTACACTTATCTATTGAATGAGTTGGAGCTTATCAGATAGTTAGTAGAAGACTAATAATATATATTCATTGATTCAATCATTATGGGTAGTATTCAGTGCATAGAAAATAAGGGTATTTATCAGAGACATTCTAGAGGCAAGGAAGGAGCTGAGGAGTGAAGATTGGATTCATCAGAGGTTTATTTCTTTCTTCTTTAACTTTTGTCTTTTGTATTTTGCGATGGCTCTTAATAAACCAATTATGTTTTTAGCTTTTATTATGAACTAATTTCTTAATTAAGGATTTAATGAAACTCGATGATGATTTAATTTAATGTTTAATCTTTCTTTTATTTAAGTTGATTATGAAGTGGATTGTTTATTATATCTTGTATTTATTGCTATAATTGTCTGATCAACAATTATTAGATAAATTTAGATGAAACTAGACAATGGATTCTAAATTAAGAGCTGGGTATAATAACTTGTGATTTATAATTCTTCTTGGGATTGAATGATAATTTGTAGATGGGATAGGAATATACCCGAATACCGCGAGCAATGTTTGGAAAATGAATCTTAATGAATTTATTATTATTGTTTCTCATAGGAATATAGTGAAATTAATAATAATAAATATGTTGTATAATTAATTGGAAAATTATTATACAAACTATTAGTGATTTTCTGTTGGCAATTCGTAATAATCAATTTAATGAAGAGAGATTAGTATTAATTAATTGATTCATCGGGGGAAATTGATTCCTTAACCTTTTTATTATTTGAATTAATATTTTGTTAGTAGATTAATTTCGTTAATTAATTTCATTTGATATTCCATTAGTTTAGATTAAATTTAATTGATTCATAATTAGTACTTAGATTATTGAGGTTATTAATAGCTCCCCATGGGATCAATAACTCTACTTTCATTATATTACTTGTGGATCGTTTATACTTTCACGTAAATTGCTAATATAGATTTAGCTCAACAAGTTTTTGGCGCCGCTGCTGGGGAACAATTAAATAGTTTAATTTTTCTAGTATTAACTTTCGTCAGTTAGTTTTAATTTAGAATTTACTATTTTGTTTTAGAATTTTTTTCCTTTTCGCAGGTAACGTTGATTGTGTATGTAAACACGTTCGAAGGGAAAAGAATTAACACCTTTTGGTAGACAATATCGAGAGAAGGCTCCGAAAGTCTAGGAGGAAGTTGTTTCAAGAAGCAGAAATCATAGAAAATCCAGTAATCATGGTTGCTGCACAGCTAGAGGAGCAGAAATCTCTGAAGGATTATGCTATGCCACAGGTGACGAAAATTCATTCGAGTATAAGGAGACCAGCAATCAATGCAAATACATTTGAGATCAAACCAGGGACTATTCAGATGATACAAAATTCAGTCCAGTTCGGAGGTTTACCGAATGATGATCCTAATGACCATCTTGTTAGTTTCTTGGAGATTGGCGATACTTTTAAATATCATGGAGTTTCAGATGATGCAGTGAGACTGAGACTCTTTCCTTTCACATTGCATGACAAGGCAAAGAGTTGGTTGCATTCGCTACTAGTATGGTCAATTACTACATGGGATGATCTAGCTCAGAAGTTCTTAGTAAAGTTATTCCCACCAGCAAAAATAACGAATATGAGAAATGAAATCACCTCATTTACACAACAGGATTTCGAATTATTGTATGAGGCTTGGGAAAGATTTAAGGATATATTAAGGAAATGTCCACATCATGGACTTCCTAAATGGCTGTAGGTTCAAACTTTCTACAATGGATTGTTTAATATCACTCGCACTAGTATTGATGCAGTTGTAGGAGGGGCATTGATGGGTAAGAATTTTAACGCGGCGTATGAACTGTTAGAAACCATGGCTGCAAATAACTATTACTGGCCAACAACTCGATTGAACCAAACTAAGTCAGGAAAATTTGAAGTTGATGCACTAACTGCTTTATTTGCTCAAGTAGCATCATTGGCAAAGAAATTTGATTCATGGGGTACACAATCGGTTTAACAGGTAGTTGCGGTTTGCAAACTATGTGCAGGTAATCACCAGACAAGCCAGTGTGCCATCAATCCGGAGACAATGAATTTTATTGGAAATAAGCAAGGCATGTACTACAACACGTACAATCTAGGGTGGAGAAATCATCCAAACTTTTCGTGGAGCAATAATCAGAACTAAACATCAGCTCCAAGGCAATTTCATCCGCCTGGTTTTCAAGGTCAGACTCAATCACAACAAGAAAGGAAGCCAAGCTTAGAAGAATTACTCACTAAATACATTCCTCAAAATGACACGAGACTAAACAGTTTAGAAGGATCACTTCATAACTTGGAAAATTAGGTGGGACAATTAGTAAATGCAGTAAGTAATCGTCCACAAGGTGCTCTTCCAAGTGACACCGAAGTCAACCCTAGAAAAGAAGGTTATGAGCAGTGTAAGGCAATTACATTAAAGAGTGGCAAAAGTTTTCAGGGAAATGAAAACATGGCAGCAGGGATACGGAACACTAAAAAGGAAGACAAGTTTGAAAGAGATTTAAGTAAGACTGAAGAGATTAAGAAAGAGGGAGCAAATTTGAAGTAGAATGGGGTTAAGCAAGATGTAAAGACACCTCCCGTTCCGTTTCCACAACGTTTGAAGAATCAAAAACTTGATCATCAATTTTCAAAGTTTTTGGAGGTTTTTAAAAAGTTACAAATCAATATACCGCTTGTAGAGGCTTTGGAACAAATGCCGAGTTATGTGAAGTTTATGAAAGAGATTCTTTCAAAGAAGAGAAGAATAGGTGAATGTGAGTTGGTAGCTTTAATAGAAGAATGCAGTGCCATAATTCAGAAGAAACTACCAACTAAAATGCAAGATCCAGGGAGCTTCACAATACCATGCACCATTGGGGAACAATTTGTTAGAAAGGCTTTATGCGATCTTGGTGCGAATATCAATCTGATGCCTCTCTCACCCCAAAATAATTTTACCGACGGCCTTTGGCTCAGTTAGTATGTCTAGCCTCTTGCTAAGCAAGAGGTCTAGAGTTCGAATCCCCCCACCCCCAAATTTAGCAAAAAAAAAAGAAATTAGGATTGAAGGGATTAAAACCATCAAACATTATGCTGCAATTGGCAGATTGATCCATCACAAGACCGAGAGGAGTGATTGAAGACATGCTAATGAAAATGGATCCATTTGTTTTCTCAGTCGATTTTGTCATCCTGGATTGTGCCGAAGATCAAGAAGTTCCACTCATCTTGGGTAGACCATTCTTAGCAACAGGACGAACTCTGATAAATGTGCAGAATGGGGAGCCTACTATGAGAGTCACTCAAACACAAACACAAACACCCCCACAAACCCAAAACTCCTACCCACTTTCACAGTCAACTATCAGGGACTTCCAATTGCTTCACACTTCAACATTATAAATCCCTTACAACATCAACTTAGAGGATTGCAAGGAGAATTCAAGGTTATATAATTGGAGAAAGACTAGAAGATTAAAATAATCAAAGTTCATCTTCTTCCATCTAACAAGGTAATTTATCCATGCAAGCAATTTTGTTCATCTTTAAGGCTCATTATCAATATTGGGAAACATTATTTGGGATTGATAAAGTTTTTGGAAGGACTTCAAGTGTTCATAAGCTTTGAATTTGGGTATAAATTGAGGCGCTCACAAGGTGTTGGATAGATTGCCCCAACCACAAATTTCATCAGTTTAATTGGTTATTGAGCTTTGTTGGGCATCCAAATGGCACCGAAAAGACAATGCACTGTAAGGTCTACCACCACATATAATCACACGCGGTTTATAAGTGAAGACGCGTCAGATAGATTACATGCATCCTTAGTTAACAAAAACTTAATCTAGGAATGTGGCTTAGTGCCACAGGAAGCTAATGGGCTTAGAATTCGTGCAATAATTAATGAACATGGATGGGGAATTCTAACAGCTCAACCGGAGGCCGCTGTAATAGCAATTGTGAAAGAATTTTACGCCAATGCTATAGAGGCTGAAAATAAAGTGGCGATGGTGAGGGGCAAGTCAGTGCCATTTGATAGTGTTACAATCAATTCATACTACAACCTGGACCCTATAGAGAATGATGACTACACACAATATGTACAAGACGAGCCAAACTGGGACGAGGTGATCTAAGGGCTATGCAAGCCTGGACCGTAATGGACAATTCGAGCCGATTCAACAGTTTCATTCCCACAAAATGAATTAAGCAAATATGGTAAGGCTTGGTACTATTTTATTTGTGCAAAATTAATGCCTTCGTCACATGTTTCAGATGTACTAAAGGCCAGGACAGCACTTCTTTATGCTATTATCACCAAGAAAAGCATTGACGTGGGAAAAATCATATATAGTTCAATACTCCATGCATTGCAAAGCGGCTCTACCGGCGGACTTCCACACCCATCCCTCATATGTGGGTTGTGTAGGAACATTGGAGTAGTTTGGAGCGCAGATGAGATCTTCGAGCAGCCAAAATTTGTGTTGGACAGTAACACCATCGACCGATTCAAGGAAATGGTGGGCAGCTTCCCTGACATGTGGGGTGCTAGTTATATGGTGCAGGTTGATGCTGCTGCTACTGCATGTCAAGCAGAAGCAGCCGGTACATCTCATGGTGCGAGACGAGCAGAACGAGGTTCAGTCACAGCTTCTCCTTCAGATGATACATTAGATCTGATACTTACTGAGGTGCGGGCAATATGAAGGACACAAACAAAATTGGAACGAGGACAGGAGCAACTTTTAAGTTTAAATCGCCAACAGACACATCAGGTGGATTAGATAGCAGAACGAGTGGACACATTCGTGGATTATACGAACGACGTCATCACATCATTTGCTAATCGCTTCAATGTGGATGGGATGGATCCAATTCATTTTCCACCACCACCAGTATTCCAAGATACAGCTTTCGAGACAGAGGAGGAGTCAGAAAGCCTCGCAAATTAAGATGAGTGAACTTTTTCCAAGGAAGTATTTATGTATTACATTGAAGGCAATATAATATTTAAGTTTGGGGGGATGAATGATACTTTTGATTTAATTTGTTTTGGTTTGATAGGTTGGTTTAAGACTTATTTTAATTATTTGTTAGGATGGTTTGTTTAATTAGTGTTAATTGCATGTTAAGTAGAATTTAGTTTATTTGTTTTGTTAATTAGGATTAAATTATTGCATGTTTTAGTTGTTAATTATTGCATATTAGTATTTTTGTATATTACATGATTAATTAGGTAGATTTAATGTTTATTAAAAAAAATCCTGCTGGTTAACAAAAAGGAAATAAGGTAGTGAATTTTGGAATAGCCGTTGATAAGAGATGATTAAATTGTTTTGGAAGTTAGCGAACTTTTGAACTTTGTGTTAAGTTTAAAAATTGAGTTAGAAGTTGATTTGTCATAGTTATGATCCCTATTTGAGCACTTATATCCCACCGAGAGTAATTATATCTTAGGGTGATTATAGTTCAAAACCTTGGTGTTAGATATTGTCAAGAGTTAAGATTATATTTTAGTTTTAATTGAAGAAGGGGTAGTGAATTGTTTAAGTTTGGGGGGAATTATGGTTGAATAAAAAAAATGTTATACTTCCTAGAGTTATGATATATGGGGGAGTGAATTGAGCTTAAAAGAATACTCCTTGGTGAAAAATAAAGACGAGATGGAGCGTAACACACTCATTCATGTGAATGTGAGAAGGATCATAAAACGCACTCACCATGGGAAATAAAAATGAAAATGCGTGTAGGAGGAATAGCAAAGTAATGGAGAAAATTATATTCTCTTGACTTTGAACGATGTTTACCCTGGCTGAGATTATTGTTGTGATATGTTCCTAGGGATTGATGATCTCTTTGTACTATGTGTTTGTTTTATAATCCTTTTAAGGTATGATTAATTGAGGTGGAGATGACACACACACACACACACACACGGTGGGATCGTATCTATTGTGAATTAATGACTAAGTTGATTTATAAGCTTGTACATAGTTTAATTGTTGTAAGAGTTATTATTGTATGATCTTGGAGCCTATATTCAGATTTATACTTATTTCATTAGTAGATTGTATTTTAGGTTTTTAGTTCCGTTTGTTTGTAGTTTTACTTGAGGACAAACAAAGAGTTAAGTTTGAGGGTATTTAATGAGTAGATTTTATATCTACTAATTTGGTATTCTTAGCTAAATTATTTCGTTTATTCTTAAGTGTGTAGTATTATTTGAGTGCATTTTAGTAATTTGTCGTTAATAATTGATTTCAGCCTATAAATGTGTAAATAATGTAAATTATTGCAAGTTTAGCCTTAATTTAAGCTACAGGTAGTAAGAAGTGTTTGGCAAAAGTCAAGCGAGCGAAAAAAGCAAGTATTAGGACTTCATATGAGAAATTGGTCAAAAACAGGCACGTAAAGGAAAACAGGAAAAATGGTCAAAGGCATTTGAGCTGCGATGCACAAGGTCATGGGCCGTAGCGCTGGGATTTAACAAAGGCTGGAGCCGCAACATTCAAATACTTGAGCCGCGATGCTCAATTCCTTCTTAGCGCGCGCGTGAGGTCCACGTATCCAGTTGAATCAATTAATCTGATTGTTTAAGCTGAGTACGTGATAATTGAAGTTGGGAGGTTTTAAAACTCCTAAGGCTGAAGATTTGGATTTATTTACACTTATCTATTGAATATATTGGAGCTTATCAGATAGTTAGTAGAAGACTAATAATATATATTCATTGATTCATTCATTATGGGTAGTATTCAGTACGTAGAAAATAAGGATATTTATCAGAGACATTCTAGAGGCAAGGAAGGAGCTGAGGAGTGAAGATTGGATTCATTAGAGTTTTATTTCTTTCTTCTTTAACTTTTGTATTTTGTATTTTGTGATGGCTCTTGATAAACCAATTATGTTTTAGCTTTTATTATGAACTACTTTCTTAGTTAAGGATTCAATGGAACCCAATGATGATTTAATTGAATGTTTAATCTTTCTTTTATTTGAGTTGATTATGAAATGAATTGTTTATTATATCTTGTGTTTATTGTTATAATTGTCTGATCAACAATTATTAGATAGATTTAGATGAAATTAGACAATGGATTCTAAATTAAGATCTGGGTATAATAACTTGTAATTAGTAATTATTATTGGGATTGAATTTAATTTGTAGACGGGATAGGAATATACCCGAATACCGTGAGCAATGTTTGGAAAATGAATCTTAATGAATTTATTATTATTGTTTCTCATAGAATATAGTGAAATTAATAATAATAAGTATGATGTATAATTAATTGGGAAATTATTATACAAACTATTAGTGATTTTCTGTTGGCAATTCGTAATAATCAATTTAACGAAGAGAGATTAGTATTAATTAATTGATTCATCGGGAGAAATTAATTTCTTAACCTTTTTATTATTTGAATTAATATTTTGCTAGTTGATTAATTTCGTTAATTAATTTCATTTGATATTCCATTAGTCTAGATTAAATTTAACTGATGCATAATTAGTACTTAGATTATTTAGGTTATTAATAGCTCCTCGTGGGATCGACAACTCTACTTTTATTATATTACTTGTGGACCGTGTATACTTACACGTAAATTGCTAGTATAGATTTAGCTCAACAGTATGTCATCAAGCCCCTTAACATCATCATTAGGATCGACACGAATCGAACGAATGCAGGACTTTGCCAACCTACGATGCTAGCGTGTCAATCGAGAGGTCGAGACGGTCGAAGCCGACCTATGAGGACGAACCCCTGAAGAGGCCCTATGAATCGTGGAACTGCGAGGCTCACGTGGATCCATATCTAGACTTATAAAGGGACGTTCAGTCAATTCATAAGGTACATTTTCGACTTGAAAATTCAAGTTTATTTAATGTAGTTATTTTATTGTTCAAATAAATAGTTTACATGTTCACCGAATTGAGAGTGTTAAAATACGTAAAAACAAATAAAATGCATTAAAATTAGTGGGTAGATTGTCTCTACACCCACGGTGGATGTTAAGCGCGTTAAGTGAAGTGAAGCAACGAGAGGCGTAAGGCGCTCGAGTCATTAATTTTTGGTGGACCACCATCTTGAGTGGATTTTTTGATATTCTCGTCTCTATATTTCAAAGATATTTCAATGGTAGAGCCAGTACTTGGGTTGCCTATCATCTTGTGTTGATAAAGTTTACGTAACAAAACTTCTCATAGTTTCGATATGAGCATCAACTATTGATTCTTGATGCTTGCTTATTGTATGTTACTAAAGCATGTTGTCTTGAATAGGCTATTGTTGCCCCTGATCATGTTTTTTGAAATCTAGTTTGAGCCTCCATACTTGCCCTCCTGTGACATTGGCAGAGCATCAGCCTCTTGTCTGCATTATCATAGTACAATAGTTGTAGAGGAAGTAAGCAGAGACAAACAGAGTCAGGCTTATTTGGCTTAGACTCCATTTTATTGATGAGTGAATTCGTCTTTGTATCTCCACCTTCTAGTAATCAAGCTCTAGGGTGTACTCTTTGACATTTAAATTTTCAAGCCCTATGCATTATGTGTATAAGATAGGCTTCTCATGTCCTTTTAGATCGATGTTACACATGCCTTTGATATGACATCACGCTACTTGGCCCTTTGACTAACTTTCTATGTCACGAAGGACTTGAGGGAGATCATCCTAAGGCTTCATGTATTTCTCGCCTTTTCCCTTAGTTTTAATCATCTTGATCATCACGATAACCAAAGTTCGATCGAAAAATCACTTCGGAGCTCGTAAAGGAGTGTACCTCCTAGGGGTCGAACCCTAGGGGCTGAACCTTAGGAGGGGCACCCTTGAGTTCTTCTTCTTTTGCTCATTTCTTTCGTTCTTGTCCTCGTTTTATTTAGTAGTTTAACTTGCGTCAAGAAAGGAAATCCATCAGAATAAGTTTGAAGAGTTGAACCCCTGCAGGCTTTTGAGCTCAAGCATCCTTCAGGCTCTCTTATGGAGTTACTTCTTGGCAACTTTCAATATTGAGTTTGTTAACCCATTCGCCTAAATCATCCTCCCAAGGGGAGACCATTTGAAAAAGGTCCATCAAACTCGTTTGCCAACTTTGGAGAAAGCTCTGTCAAAAATATTTCTCCATAAATATTGTCCGATAACCTATAACAGAACCAGATTTGTTAATCATATGAGCATTTATATATTAACACATGTGTATATAGATATGAACAAAATAGGTAAGGAGAAAGTGAGAGTTGGTTCTCATTCTTTGTGCAAACGACTCCTGAATGATCGAGCTTATGGTTCAATCAAGTGAGAAAGAGTAGATAGTCATTCTTTTAGCGGCAGATGTTCGAATAAGTCAAATGTCTTGATAGGATCTCAATTCTTTCCATACAATCGTTTTCTTTTCCAATCTGGCATCTCATCTTAGATCTTTCACATCATTTAGTTATTTGGGAATATACATTTAAGATGGTCTGCTTTACACTTGACCTCTTCTAAGCATTTTTTAATTATTTTGTTAACTCCTTCATATCTTGATCATGAATTATATAAATATATTAATTTTGCACATAAATAAAATTCTCAAGAAATTAAAAAGGAATCGTATAATGTACTTTCCTTGGTTTGAGAAGTAGGAGTACTTCCCTTGGTTTGAGAAGTAGGAATTATGGAGTCCATTATACCCCCAGTTTTCCTTACTTTGAGAAATCAAAAAGTAAAGAAAACTTCTTGAAATACTTCCTCGAAATTTTTGCTTAGTTGCTGTAATCAGTAGACTCTAACTCTCATCTTTGGTAATTTCAGTCATTGAGCTCTCTTCAGATCTAGTATTTAATGGTTTTTGTCGATGAAAAAAGGTCCAAAGTTTGTGAATTTCGGCTTAGATCCTAGTTTTTCTCCCTCTTCTAATCATAGGCATACCCTTCGTGAATCATAGGCATATTTTGGGGGTAAAATGAATGATTGGAATTCGTTGGCCTTTTGTTGTTGTTGAAGGCACACTTTGAATTTCTTTGTTATATTTCGCTCCTACTCGTGTTGCTTGTGAACTTCCAGGGAACATAGCTTGAAAAGTCGACACTTGCATCAATTGTTGACGAAAGTTCCTCATTTCTTCTTGTTGCTTCTACATTTCAGACATCATGGACCTCATCATTCCTTGTCCCTCATGCGTATCCTTCAATGTTTTCAACATCTCCATCTGTATAGCGTTCATTATTAGCTGGTCTACAGCTGCTTCTTCGCCTTGTATGCCCGTACTTGTTTATCCGGCGTTGGTAGGTCGTTGATCAGTCATGTATGAGGAACTTGAACTACCTTCTAAGGTGTCTTCTATAATAGGTCTATCTAACTCTAGATCTACAACTTGGAAAGGTTGGTTGGATTGTCTCAAGGGTAGATCTAGTGAGGTAAAACTTGTAATTAGAGAAACTCTACCCGTTGTCCTTCCACTTCAAGTTATGGGCATACCCTTCACAAATTCTATACCTCCCCATCAGAGTCGCCATAAAATGTAGACAAGGAAATCATAACTCGCTCAATTAGGGTTTTAAATTAGCTAAGGAGGAGAGAATCCACAAAGAGTACAAAAAATGATCCAGGGTTTATAAAGGAGAGAAGAACAAGTAGGCAATCACTAAGACAACACGTGGCAGAACTCTAAACAGCCTTCTTGTGTGTCTTGGAATGTCAGAGAATCAAAAGTCTTTTCCATTTAAATGAATGATGTATTTATAAGGCTTCCTGGTAAGTGATCGTGTACCTGGCACATGTCTGAGTCATGTGCCTGGCATGTGACCTCAGGTAAAATTTTAAAAATACCCTTAGTTGCCCAAAATGATGCCCAAATCGTCCTGTCCTTCTAGCCATCAATCCAAATCCCTCAACCATTTCCCATAATGAGTTGTCTCCATAAGTCTTCTGCCTAGGAACTCATGGAGGCCCCTCTCAAGTCTTCATATACAAGGTTTCATTGCTCAACTCGTACTTTCCTTTTATTCTTTCTTTACTCGGATACACGTCGCTCGAGTTCATCGTCGAAAAGCTTCGGAGGACTTTGGCACAACCCTAGGGGAAGGGTCGAACCCTAGGGGCGAAGCCCTAGGTTCGCACTTCCTTTGATCTCTTTCACTTGTCTTTATCTTTCTTGCTCGATTTTCATCATTTTCTTGTGATTCTTGGCATTGTAATCAGCTCATCTTGTCACAGAGGATTCAAGGAAGATCATGAATTTCTTGTCTCTTTCCTTGGTTTCAACATAGTTGTTCCGTCATTGCTCCGATCAAATTTCGATTGGTGTAACATTCGTGATTATGAAGGAGTGTGCCCCATAGGAGGCCAACCCCTAGGGTTGCTGAACCCTAGGGGGATGAAGGCTCCTTTTTCCTTTTTATTCTCATTCCGTTTGTTTTCTTGGTTTTGTCTTTATTTCGTTCCGGTAGTTCAAACTACGTTCAATTAAGGAAGTTCATCAAAACTTTTGTCATGAGGTTGGACCACCTAGGGGTGGCCGAACCCTAGGGGGCCAAAACCCTAGGGGTTCCCCCTTCTTCATTTATTTTCGATCTTGTTCATTTATTTTGGACTTTTTTGTCTTTCATTCAATTCTTTGGATCACACGTGAGCCCTAATTTATACTTGGGCCCACATGCCTTATGCCTATAAATAGAGGAGCACTAAGAGAGTGGAGATGTTAGATTACTAGGTATTTTTTATGTATTAGTTTAGATTAGGAATATGAGTAGATTAAATTATCTCTTCATTATACGCTCATTGGAAGATCTTAATAAAGGTCTTTTTCTTCTTTTTCTTCTTCTTAATTTTGTTCTTATTTATTTTAATGTCTAGCTAATTTTTTATATCTAGGATGGAGATGAAATTAAATATTTATTCATGATAATATTCTTTATCTAACCCCAACAGTTGGCGCAGTGGTTCAAATAACGCCCTGAGATGAGTCGTAGACCCGGACATCCTAGGATCGAATCCCACTTGCAACAATTGTCAAAGGCAATAAAAATACTAATGGGGCCACGGGGACGCAGGTGCAAGCCCTTATGAAAAGCCTGACCCGTGGTGGGGAGATTAGTCCGACTGCGGTTGGGAAACTCCACATTAAAAAAAAATATTCTTTATCTCTTCTATTAATTGCGCTTTAATGTTTAATTGGTTTCGTCTTCATGTTTCGTTATTGAAATACCTTGTTATATATTTCTTATGTGATTTTAAATTAATTAAGAGGTTTTGATATATTATTGTTAACATATGAGTTTTTCATAATCCATGTTTGCTCAAAGAAGTTTTGATGGGTTATAGTTAATCCTTAAATTTTCATAGTCTATGCTTGCACACGTTAATTGTAAAATTACTAAATTAAAGGGAAGAGAGATCAAAAGTATAGATAATTTTAATTGAACTTAATTTATTTATTTTTTGAATTATGAACACCAAACTAGTGGCGTAATTTGAGTTATAAAAATAGAAGAGATTGGATTATTTATTATGTTTATTATTATTTAACGGATTCAGATTAATTTCTAAATTGTTTCCTTATTATTAGTTTTTGTTAAGTAACCAACTCATCTAAAAGCTTAAGTTGTTAGATGGAGGGCCCAACAATGTATATCATGTTTAATAGTTTTCATATTCTAATTAGTTTAATTGTAGTTAATCAATTCTCTATCTTTATTTCTAATTCGTCTGAAATACAATATTAAGAATACATTAAAATTAATCTACACTATGTGGGTTCGACATGTACTTGTCAGTTTTTTAATTTGACACTGTGCACTTGCAGTTATATATTTTTATCACATCACATACTATTTAACTAGAGGGAGGGAATCGATTAAAGCCAGATTATCGCCTATGATACATTAAGAATTACTTATTCAATGAAGGGATAATCTTAAAAAAATAATATACTTGTTGAGTACCTATATTTTATTGACTTATTGATAAAATATAAATAAAAAGGGAAAGACTGAAATGTCCCCTTATAGTGTTAAAACTTATAAAGTATTCATTAAAGATATTCTTGACCTTATTATTATAGGATCAATACATTGATGCCACGTGTCAGTTGAATAAATCGGATGATTAAGTTTAAGGTGGTTAATTCATTAACGCTCACTACCAGCTATTTCAGGAAGTTAGAAGATCATGGGATGGACAAGAGTTATGCCGGTTACCAAGGAAGATGCAAGTTTATTAGAACATCATGGCCAATCAAAAAAACACACGTCAATCAAAAAACAACAAAACAAATCAATTCTCTGCTTCAAAGCAATTATCTTAGCACTAAGACTAGCCACTCGCCAGGTTCATCGGGTCATATTAAATGTTACTCCCTCCGTCTCAAATTAACTGATTAATTTTAATTTTTTAAAGTTATATTGACTATTTTTAAAATTAATTTTTGTAACATTTTTATCAAAATATAGATGAAGAGATTATAACCAAAAGAAAGTATATACAATTTACTACTAATACTAATTTTTATAATGTTAAAAAATATATTTATATATGTTTAATTATTAATTTTAAAAATAATTAATTTGACTAAAAAAAAGTCAAAACTAAGCAGTTAATTTAAGACGGAAGGAGTAATATTTAATATCATTGTAATTTGCTTTCTTTAACATTAGGAGTAATTGTAATTTTATGATAATTTTCAGTCTCACGTTACTAAAAATTATATTTAAGTTACTGAAAATTATATCTAAGTAATTGAATAAAAATAGTACTTTAACTTTGCACCATAATTTTCCAATGTTTCTTCTAATAAACAATTTCATTATTTTTAAATTGTTTATCCTCTAAAATAATTTTTCAACATTAACAATAAACTAATAATTGGTTTTTTGCCCACATGTTAAACTGGCATGCCCGGTGAGACCAATAATTGGAAACGCCGCAAACAATACACCGCCGTAATGAAGATGTTGTTCCTGAGTGAAATTTGGTATATCTTTCATGAATCAAATTAGTAAATAATTCCAACTTGGGTCTTTAATAAATGAAGTGTATAAACATGTAATTACATAAGCTTGAGGGGATTCCTTAGTAAGAAAACGGATCGTGTTCCCATTCTGGAATTTGATCCATTGGAATAAGAATATGGATAACCACTGACACACTATCCACGCAAGAAAAATGTTCTTCATTCAACCATTAATATATGGCCCTTTGCATCTTTCCTTGGCAGAATTGTTTACTTGCTTCCAAGAATGTGCATGTAGCGTAAGGTAAATGTAAGATATAAACTCAAGGAGTCCTTCCAAAAAATTGTAAAACGCATTTCCTATTGATGTACAAGGAAAAATTCTCCTCCCAAGCAAACTTTGGACAAAATCTTGAGATAGTTAACTATAACGATGCACTACCACATTTACAGCACAAAGCAACAAAACAGTTGCAATGTAGAATGCATATGAACACAGAACTTGAGCAATTTCTCCCTCTCATATGCTTCCTGTGTGTGATAATCCAACTGTGCATAGTAGTAAAAAGGGACTAGATCAAAATTTACAAACCAGACGATATAAACAAAAGGCAAGCAAATAGGCAAGTCAACCTCTCAAGTCTTTAACTCCACATAAAACCTCCTTCCATCATCAGTTGAATCAGAGCAATCCATTTCCGTACCCATCAGAATACGATGAGCTCCCAATTTAGTTTTAATTACAGAACAGTATTCAGCATGGCATCAACATGATGTATCCCATCTGCATCATCTCTTCTTGGATCTTCAGTAGCAAGGCTCTCAAAACAATATCCCCAATAACATCTAATTCGATAATATATAAATGACGTCAACAAACGATATGACAACTGCGATATAATTCCAAAAAGATTAAATAAAATGATCAAGGAGTTTATAATTATATATATTTCTTAGAAATTTTATTGAAATAGAGAGAATATCAACAGGCACAAGGAGTCAAATCACCCTATAAACAAGTGGAGTTAAAGAGATCACACTCATTAAGAACAGCTCAACAATCTCTACAAAAATAAGACATAGAAAATACACACAAAGGCGCACATTGCAAAGGACCATAGCACGAAATATGATTCTCTTTTTCTAGAAAGGGAAGGTTAGATAGTTATTGGATGCTTTGTAGTTTCCAATCCATTGCTTCATGATTACAAATATATGATTCCATAAATGTATTATGACCACAGTTGGTCAGTATCTGGGCATTCTGCCATTCTCAAGGTAGTTACTGATGTTATATAGCTAAACAACTCGACTCAATAAAGACTTAATCCCAAACAAATTGGGGTCAGCTAGATGAATCATTTCCTCCATTATGTTCGATCTAGTCAATCTCAGTTATGTTCATATATAGCATGTCTTTTTTGTCACCTCTATCAAAATTAGTTTCAGTCTATACCTACCCCTTGAGCCTCACCAATTTCGGTATCCAGTAGCTTTGTTCAGCAGTTGATAGCTGCAGGTTAATGAAGAAGAAGTAAAGAGGTGGAACCTCATTTTTTGAGGAAGCAGTGAAAGGAAAATGCACGGATCATTGATCTGGAATAGTCCTAATTTGCCCCTATTTAATACTTCTAAATCCTGGCAATTCAAGGCAAGTAAAAACCCTGAGACACCGGTTCTTCGCGTTTCCATCATTTTAAACGGGCTTTAACTATGTTCATTTTTCCAGTCCAAACCAAACCGAATTTCTAGCTGGTCCTGGTTCAACAGGTTCAACTGGCCGATCAGGTCAGGTTTAAGAAACATTGAGAAGAATTTCTCTGTATCCAGGTGAGATAAACCTGATAAAACAAAGGCTCAAACAGAATAGATGCAAACAAGAAGCTCAGAGTACCAACGATATCCATTGCATCTTTCCAATCTTCCAATATATACATGTTTTTGAAGCATAAGACCGGGAAGCCAAATGTTTTGCAGACAAGAGAATACTATATATGCATATAAATAATCTACTACCTTCGGTGATCAAGCTCACTTTTTGGCCTTTCCGGTAGTTTATGTACATCAAGATAGACAACACCATTCCTTTTGTGCACTCCCATTTCCCACGGCTCATTCCTGATATAAACAGTGGCCAGAATCTGCATATACACCAAGATGACCAGCTCAAAATTTTACACATAGGTTCATAAAAAGCACATGACTTTTATACTTGATTATGCTTTTTCAATGACCATTTCACACCAAGCTTCGCATACACTCCGTATTCTAGATGCACAACCCCCCCATCAGTTAAGAACGAAAAGAGTAGTGAGAGGTAGTTATTACCTTTAGTCAACTCCCCCAAACAAACAGAATGATCTTATAGATGCTGGAAACCAAACTTAGTTCAAAATTCTTTAAAACAGAATCTCCTCGTCTTAAGAACAATGACATAAAAGAAGAATTTAAAATTCTCTCTTTCTATATTATTTTTTTTTAATAAGAAACACTTCTTTCAAATTCCCTTGTATAATATAACAGCATTCTTGAAAAATAAAACTTTTTCCAAACTCCCAGTATCATATAACAGCTGAAAATTTTGACCACATTAAGACTAAACAACAGCCTACCAACAAAGAAAATACTATTGATATCCACTCAGGATTGTAGCTTCATCTATATTAGATGACTAAATAACATACACAACTACCTCTCCCTAGCCACTCCTATGAAGTCAAACTAAATGTTATCCATTCACGCTTCCAAACAAACGGCTCGGAGTACAGCCCCTCAAAGACACAAATGATACCCCTTTTTCCTGTCATCCTTCATAGAAATCCCCAAACTCCGTTCAAAAATTATCCGCTCTGATAGGAGGTCTCAATCCCCCATACTTAAGCCCAAGGGCCTTACACTTCTACTCCAACCACCAAACAATTTCCACTATCATAGAGAGATCTTAAGCCCCCTTACTTAAGCCAAAGGACCTTAGACTTCTGTTTCATTAACTGCCTTCTGTCAGAGTAATGTTCTCTTCTTGTTTTTGGAGCTCCTCTACCTCTCTCGTATCTCTCTGGATAATTTCCTAACAACCTTCTTACAATCTCTGATCCAACTCCCTTACATTTCCTGTATACCCATTTATTGACTCGTATTTATTTTCCTTTTCCAGGCACAATAATGTTTTTACAGACTCATATTTATTTTCCCTACATTACCCATAAATTTAAATTCACTACCAGTTAAACCAATCAATTCACAAATTTGAATAAAATATAAATATATTCACCTCAAGTCATTTCTTCTAAAAATGTATCAAAACAATCACACTAAAATAAACCAACAGAAGTAATCTCAGCAGCCCACACTAATAACTCAACTCTTAAAACCTATTAAATCATTCCACCCCACCTTAAAAATAAACTCAACGCAAAGAAAGAGAATACGCATAATCTGTATCCAACATAAAAAAGTTAATTATGCTTCAAAACGTACAATGCAAACCTACCAAAAAAACAAAACATGAAAACCAACAAAATCCCTAAACCCCAAACACAAAACACAAAATTTACCAATACCCATCAAAGAAAAAAGGATCACCTGGCACTGGAAAAGGGCTAGAGGAAAGGGTTTTACAATAATCTTCATTATCAGAGCCAAACAGATCCTTATCATCATTATCCTGATAGTAATTATTATTATTCGACCTCACTTCCCCATTGTCTTCATCTTCCTCCTCGCTTCCGATACCGCTACCACTTCCACTGCCTCTCCGGCTACCGCTGCCGCTGCTACTGCCGCCGCTGCTACTCTCTCCTCCGCCACTCCGCTTGGACAATGAAGATGAAGAAGAGGAGGAAGAAGATGATGAAGACGAAGAAGGTTGATGGCCTCTTGTTTATCATTGTTGTCTTCTTCTTCATTTCTCCAAATAAGTCTAATTCTTGTTCAGAATCCATTTTGATAGAGTAGTTATACAGAAAATCTAAGCGTAAAGGTGTGATTTTGATCGCTGAGGTTCTGAGCTTTATTCTGTGTATTGTGTAATGAGTCATTTGGGTATGGTTAAGAGCAACTCGGTAAATGACTCGTCTTTTTAAAAGATTTTCGGGTTCTTTACAGAAATATACAACATTTAGTTAAAAATTACAAGATTAATGCATAAATAAAATAATTACAAAAATAGTACAATAAGGAAGATTAATGCATAAATAAAATAATTACAAAAAGAGTACAATAAGGACAAATTAATTACAAAAAGAGTACAATAAGGACAAATAAGAAAACCTGAAATCAAGGAGAAGTAACTGCCATATTCGGCAGTTACCAAATCTTTGCGATTTAGAAACCAAAACAAATCGAAGAAGAAGAAGAAGATACCAACGCAAAGAGAATTCAAGAGCAAGAACATATAATATACGGAGTAGCCGAAGTTCGAATAGATCGAAATCTGCAATAATACGGGATCAAAGTTCGAACATATACCATGAATTCTAAAATTTTATAAAAAGTAATAGAAAGAAATAAAGAAAAAGAAATAACCTTGTCCATAAGTCAATTCAGAGGAAAACAATAATACGGGATCATTCTTTCCCAAAGACCATCAATAGATTAATCAAAAGACAGAAATGCAGGTTTGGTTACCTTGGTATGAAGGTTTGGTTACTTTGGTAGGAAGATTTGGTTACCAACTACAATATGAAAAAACTGCAGGTGTTGAGGTGGATTGGTTACCTTAGTATGAAGGTTTGGTTACCTTGGTATGAATGTTTGGTTACCTTGATATGAAGGTTTGGTTACCTACTGCACTATGAATGTAACCTAATAAAACTGAATTAGTTACCTTGATATGAAGGTTTGACTACCAACTGCACTATGCAAAAACTGCAAGTGTGGATGTGGATTGGTTACCTTGGTATGAAGGTTTGGTTACCTTAGTATGAAGGTTTGGTTACCTTGGTATGAAGGTTTGGTTACCAACTGCACTATGAAAAAATTGCAGGTGTAGAGGTAGATTGATTACTTTGGTATGAAGGTTTGGTTACCTTGGTATGAATGTTTGGTTACCAACTGCACTATGAAAAAACTGCAGGTGTGGAGGTGGATTGGTTACTTTGGTATGAAGGTTTGATTACCTTGATATGAAAGTTTGGTTACCAAAATTATCTATTTACCTTAAGTTCTCTACACTAGAATAACACTGAGTAGAAGTCTCTTGTTGTTGAACAAAAAATAATATGAACAGACCTCCAAAATGCAATCATGCTTTAAATGAATCATTCCAAAGAGCCATGTGACCAGTAGTTTCAGAATGATTGGTTGAACATGTAAATTCCCTAATGTACTTGATTTTCCATTCCCCGCAATACTTGTGTAACATGTCATCGATGCCCAGCTTCTTTTGTTCATAATCTCCGGCGGGTTTTTTGATCGGAGGAATGAGCAGTGACCGGATATCTGAAGGAGAAGATGCAGACGATGTGGTGGCGGTCATACTCTTTTTCTGAAACATTCACGTGATGGTTGGGATATGCTTGTAAAATTGGGATATGCAAAAATGATATAGAAGTAATTTGAATAAGAAAGTAATTTGAATTTTGAAATGTGCAATTAAACCACCCAACTAAATTGAAGAGATAAGAATGCACTAATTTATAAATTAAATATTGAAGATGCACTAATTTTGTCAATATTTTATGTATGCACTTTTATTGTAATATTTTCTAAAAATGTACTAATAAATGTAATTGTCCCAAGATTTTCCCCAAGTTAGGGACATGGACTAATAATGGGTGAGAGAATGGGGCTTTTTTCCATCTATTTCGGGCCAGCCCAACATAGTAAACTTCCAACCCACTACTTTCTTAATTTATTTTCGCTAAGCCCAACCTAGTAATCCTCAAACACACTACTTTCTATATTAATTTATTTTCGCTAAGTCCATGTTTCGAATGGAACGGTGGTCAAAATGAAATCTATCTAACAAAATACAAATGATTTTGAATTTTTCGCTCATCTAATAAATCATCTGAGCCATCCAAAGTTTGGCATAAATCTGACTGTTCATTAGTTCCTCCTTCTTTATTTCCTCTTCTTCTTCTATCTTTTTCATCCTCTACAAACTCTATCCCCAATACCTTCTTCTTCTAACTTTTTTTTCCTCTCCAAAAACAATTTTCGTGCCGGAGGCACGGATTGCCGCTAGTAAATCTATATTATTAAATATTATTAGATTTATAAAAAAGGTCCACGTCTAATATATAAAAATATTAATTTTTTTATTTAAAATCAATTGGCAATAAAAAGAGTTGGCATAAGTTATTATATACTAGACATATATTTTTAAGCTATTCGTATAGAATAAGATATATATTCTAACACTCTCTCTCTCACGTGTAATCCAGTGTAGTGCGGGTTGTTTGTGCACATAATTGAATATAGAAGCCCAAATAAGACAAGTCCAAAGAAGAAGAGTGTCAACTATAGCCTTAAAGAGCTAATAAAACACGGACAACAGGTTATTGAATACAACTTTTTGTTATGTATAAATACAACATTAATATTATAACTTTGACCAAACTTAATTTAATACTCCCTCCGTCCTAAATTAATTGCTCAGTTTTGACTTTTTAAGTCAAATTGACTATTTTTAGAATTAATAATTAAGCATATATAAATATATTTCTAAAATTATAAAAATTGGGGTTAGTAATAAATTGTTTATACTTTCTTTTGGTTATAATCTCTTCACCTATATTTTAGCAAAAATAGTAAAAAGATTAGTTTTAAAAATGGTCAATTTGACTTTAAAAAGTTAAAACTGAGCAATTAATTTGAAACGGAGGAAGTACTATAATGGAATCTTTTTCACTTACTTGGCATCAAAAAAAAGTATTCAAGAAATTCATGTCGCCGCCCGACTCTGTTTGCATATATATAAACATACATCCACACACACATATATGTATTATACAGGAGAATAATCCATATTAAATTAATATACATCCACACACACACACACATATATATATATATATATATGTATTAAAGAGGAGAATATATAATCCATATTTAAGTTATATATCATCTTACTTAAGATTAGACGACTTCCGAAAGGTATTTACATTAACTTTCATACGTTACTCTTACTCTCAAAAAGTGTAGTGCAAATCACATTTTGAAAAAATAATAATTAGATGATATATATATAGAACGGATCTCCAACGTACCCCTTAAATGACATACCAAACATACTCCCTTTAGCGACGGACCGGACGACGGTTTGGTCCATTGTCATAGGTCCGGTCCGTCGCTAAAGTCTTTAGCGACGGACCGGACCTATGGCGACGGACCAAACCGTCGCCCGGTCCGTCGCTAAAGGGGGTATGTTTGGTATGTCATTTAAGGAGGTATGTTGGAGATCCTTATTGTATATATATATAGCCGAGTCCTCCTTGATCTTGATTGAGTCTCTTTGATTACAAACCCTTTTCTAGTTATATCTTTTTTATTGATTTGACTTGGAGAGATAATAGTTTGAGAGAAATATCTTCTGGTGTGTGTGTATATATATATATGTGTGTGTGTGTGTTTGTGTGTGTGTATCAGTGTCAAATAGTTTGTTTGCCATATATATATATGTATAGCGATATTAAGAGTAAACCAGAGAGGTTATTTTTTTATCTAAATTTAAATAAAGAAATGTTATTCTTCATCGAATAATATATATATATACACACAATGACCTGAACTTTTCTAGTCCGAATTAAGTATTAAATTTATTGTCCCAAGTATACAATTGAGTCATGATCGACCAATTATAAATATCTAAAAAGTCATGACATAGGTACTCTTATTTTAAATATTGAAAATTATTATTTTTATATGAAAAAAAATAATATTTTCACATAAGTCTAGTTCACATAGATGTGAGATCCACTCACAATTTAAGTAGAAAAGATCATGTAAAAATATTATTTTTTCATGTGAAAATATCACTTCTTTAAATTTTACGTACAACACAACAAATCTCACATGTTTTAGTGTCACATCTGAGATATATGGTGGGGTGTTTTATGTAACTTCTTCTCCCTTGGATTTTTAGTAAGATGGCTAGGCATTCCCATATTGCACTTGCAGGCCAATATATTCCTCATCTTCATCTCCTAAAATGCTGTCATTATCATCAATTTGAAGCGGATAAACTTGCGAATGAGATGGCTCGACAGCTCCTCTGTCTCCAGCTCCGGCTCCGGGTGGACGTTGCTGATTAGTGGTAGTCATCACAACGAGTATAGGAATTGCTCGAAAACATGACTTTAGGGCGGCGAGAAACAAAGCCGACCAAGGAGCAATAGAGATACAAATGAAGTAAGCCAACCAAAAATTTGATGGTGTGAAGAGAAATGATGCTAAAAATGTAATTCCAAGTAGCGCTGAAAGGAATATGTCGATTGAAGAAAATCGCAAGCCAATGGGTCGTGCATTTACTGAGAAATTTATGGAGATTTTAATCGGGACGAGGAGAAAGAGAAGAGAGAAAACAAGAAAAATTAATATCATGGGTATATTAGTACCGATCATGCTGCTGCTGCTGCTATTTTCCTCAGAACTTGGGAGCCATGGGAGAAAAAAGCTCACTAATGGAGGTGAAGGGATTTAATACTTGTATGCTAGCATGAGTTTACACATATTCGAGAACTAAAACATACCTCTTGAAGCATATTTAAACTTTGGTACGGAAAATCTCGAATCAATCCACGACCTAGTGGTGTCTCCGAATTACAATCTTTGTAAGATGAAAACGAAGCTCGATTCCACGATCCGTTCAACAAGATTTTACAGAGTATTTGTGAGCTCTATATTTTTGTTTGCAGTGTGCTCTTCACTCTCTCAATACCCCAAAATGAGTATTCTCCGATCCTTACCCTTAGAGAACCAATGTTTTGCATTTAATAAAGGAGAGAGAGAGAAGCTAGTGGAGTGGAGTCACATGCCTTATACTTAAAAGCATGGATGATTAACCAACGTCCAAAACATGGGTGTCCTACACCAAACAATGGTGTCTTCCACTACCATATTCCAACATCTCCCACTCACCCATAGCGGGGACGATGTAATCCTCACATCTGCAAAAATATAGCTCAAACCAGAAACTCATAAATCTTTAATTGCCAGATCGTGCGACCGCTGAGTTCACCTACAATGCGGGAGCTCTATATCAAACCCGTTAAGGCCAACATAAAGACATCTACCCTTTTTAAAAAAAAGTACGGGAGCTCTCACGCCAAACTCAATTAGTTCACGTAGATGCTACAACCCATAAACTCAGAGTACCCCAGACACATTTTATTTTCACTAGGTTAAGTATCTCTAATCCCTCAGAGAGCCATACTTAACCATCTTTGGGCCCATGTCCATTTCGTATCTCACTTATTACTATATCTCTATCAAAGCGTCATAGTTGTCGACAATAAGTGCAGAACGAGGTGAAATCAAATTATCTTTCCTTTGCCCTAATACTACTCAAATATGAATCAACTGCTTTCCCAGAATCGGTCCTTATTGTCTCATCAATCTTGACCGTAGGAATCGAAACCAAAGTAGTAACATTAATCCATATCTTTGTAGTATAGTCAAAGATCACAAAGAGCACTAGATGTAGGACTAACAATCCTGTCCTACTGGACTCACATGGTGAGGAAATAGGGATTCATTCTCTCACCTCCATTGCATGATCGCTTAGCTCATGTAACCCTCTCATAACATACTATTCTATAGGCTTGTTGTGCGGACCTTAGTATAGTCACTCCTAGAGTGGCTAACCCAAACATTTCAAATTGCCCACTTATCAAAGCGCCACATTTGAAATTTCGTGTCCGGTTATCATATTACGGCAGACAATCTCTTCAATATGAGCATATGTCTTCTAGTCATGCCGTACGGATCTTAGCTCAGTCACTCCACAAGCGTCTAACTCGAATTTCCAGATTACTAGCTTTCCCAAGCGCCAACTCTGAACTTCACATCCGGCTATCAGTACAGGTTTATATAGATGGTGGGACATCTTATATTTGGTTAACTAAATTAACCTCATCTTGGCACATGCCAAGGCGACATTATGTTCATTTTGCTCGCTACTAAGCGTCAATTAATTTCCTATCCAAAACATCAATAACTTGCTACTCAAAGCGCCAATCAAATGAACTGTCTCTACCTTGCTCGCTTTTCAAAGCGCCAAGGGTGATTGCTCGTGTGAGTGAGCCAATCAACCTGTTAACATATATTTAGTGTGTGCATATCCAATATGCATAATAACTGTGTTAACTAATAATATTTATCATGTGCGCTATCACAATCATAAGTGGGAACAAATGAATCTAGCATATATGATAAATGTCTCAAAACAATAGTAAATATCTCAAATACAAGCCATACAATGAGTGATATTCCAGTAACAAAAAAAGTACATCAAACCCTACGAAGGCCTAACGAACTAACATGCCTGCAAAAGGCATCTTTCGGAATAGGCTTCGTCAAGGGATCCGCTACCATAAGGTCAGTGGACATGTACTTCAATATCACCTCATTCTTCGCTATATTCTCTCTAATAAAGTTCATCCTTAGGTCAATGTGCTTAGTCCTACCATGATACTTAGGGTCCTTAGTGTAATCTAAGGCCGCTGTACTATCACAGAAAACAGTAACGGGGTCTGAAGCATTAGGGATAACTCCAATATCCTCGAAGAATCTCCTCAGCCACATAACTTCCTGAACAACTGACGTACATGCTACAAACTCTGACTCCATTGTCGAAAGAGCAACGCAAGTCTGTTTCTTGCTACACCAAGTGATTGCGCCACCATGTAGCAAGAATGCATATCCTGAGGTCGACTTGCGTATTCCCTGGTTACTTCCCTAACTGGCATCAAAGTAACTAATCAATCGCAGGTCCGGTCCTCCATAGCATAACATATAGTCCAAAGTACCCTTCAAATATCGCAAGATTCTTTTGATTGCCTTCCAATGAGCAATTTTAGGGTTTGACTGATAACGACCGAGATAACTAACCGCATATGCTATATCAGGCCGAGTACACACAACTGCATATATTAGCTTTCCTATAGCATTGGCATGCGGGTAATGGGACATTTTCTTAATTTCCTCGGGAGAAGTAGGGCATTGTTCGAGTCTAATGACGTCACTTTTAGCAATAGAAGTGTCTATGGGTTTGCAGTTACTCATCTGGAATTTCTCCAGAACCTTCTTCAGGTAAGTCTCTTGAGACAAACCAAGAATCTTTATCTTTGGACCGTTTGATATACACACAATGGTCTTCCTCGATTATCGTAAACCCATCACTAATGACGGCTCGATGATCTGAGATACCATTGTCTGGAAGCCTGTTTCAAACCATAGATAGAACGTTTGAGTTTTCATACTTTGCGCTCTTGTCCTTCTACGATGAAACCCTCTAGCTGATCCATGTATATTTCCTCAGCTAAATCTCCATTGAGAAAAACTGTCTTCACGTCCATTTGATACAACTCTAAATCCAAATGCGCGACAATTGCTAAAATGAGGCGAATTGAGGCAAACCTTACAACTGGTGAGAAAGTTTCCTCATAATCAATTCCCTCTTCTTGGGTGTAGCCCTTGGCTACAAGACGAGCTTTGTACCTTTCAATGGAACCATCTGCCTTGTGTTTGACTTTAAGAACCCATTTGTTCCCAATAGCCTTTCGCCCTGGTGGAAGGTCAACCAAATCCCAGACTTGATTAGTCCTCATGGACTCCATTTCATCTTCCATTGCAATCATCCATTTATCGCTTACAACAGATGATAGAGCATCTCGATAAGATTGAGGTTCCTCCTCTTCCTGTGTATCAGCCACAAAAGCATTCCCCTCAATCTCAAAGAGACGACGTGGAATGTTACCTCTTTGACTTCTACGTATTTGAGGAATAAGAGACTCCCCATTCGATGGAAAAGGACTACTCGAAGGCATGTCACTCCCACTATCTACAGGAGCTTGAGGAATATCCTCTTCGGTCTCTACTGTACGATTTGGGGTGCCTAAATCTTCCTCCATCTCATAAAGGTTCATCTCCTTGCTCACATCACCTCTGTTAGGGAAATCCATTTCAAGGAAATCCGCATCTCGTGACTCTATCTTGGATATAGTCCCATCAGGCTACTCTCCAACAAACACATAGCCTTTGGAGTGTTCAAAATATCTCACAAAGATACACTTCTTATCCCTCGGGCCTAACTTCCTATGTTGATGAGAAGTGTTGTGTACGAAAGTTGCTGATCCCCATGGCCGCATATGGCCCAATTTGGGCTTTCTATCGGTCCACATTTCATATGGGGTTGACTGAACTGATTTTGAAGGCACACGATTAAGTATATACGTCGCAGTCAACAATGCATCACCTGAATAAGAGATAGGCAAATTTGCTTGCGCCATCATAGATTTAACCATGTCTAATAATGTCCGGTTCCTCCTCTCCGCCACACCATTCTGTTGCAGAGTTCTAGGGATTATCAGTTGTCTGATTATCCCTCTTTCTTCACATAGTGCTTTAAACTGATCGGACAGATACTCGCGGCCTCGGTCAGTTCTTAGTGCCTTAACATTTTTGTCTAACTGTTTCTCAACCTCAATCAAATAACGTCTAAAACATTCTAATGCCTGAGACTTATGAGAGATCAAAAAAGTGTACCCGAAGCGCGTATAGTCATCTATCATTGTGAGAAAGTAGGAATGTTCGTGCCTTTCTTTCACATTCAACGGGCCACATATGTCAGAATGAATGAGTTGCAAAGGTGTTTCTGCCTTAGTAACTTTACCAAATGGTTTTCTAGTTGATTTACCTGCTAAACAATGTTCACATGTGGGTAGATTGACCTTAGCGAGTGGGCCTAAAAGACCTGCTCGAGCTAACCTAACCATTCTATCATGTCCAATATGGCCTAATCTAGCATGCCATTGAATTAAACTATCATGATCATTTTCAACAAGTAATGAATAAGAATCATCACTATTAATACTAGACTCAATAGCATCCAAAACCATAAAACCATTTGATATAAAATCATATCCATAAATATTCGTCCCAAATGAAATTATTACATAATTATTCTCAAAACAACAGAATATCCCAAACGTATTACTGATAAAACAGAAAATAAATTCTGCCGGACATCCGGCGCATAAAGTACATCATATAGGATCAATGCAGAACATCCTCGCATTTTCAATTTATAAGTGATAGTGCCTAACACGTCCACACTGGAATCGTTCTCCATGTATACTTTTCTGCCAGCCGAAATGCGGCGGTATTCCACAAATCCACTCCGATCTCTAGCTATGTGCTCCGTTGCTCCGGAGTCTACAATCCACATACGGAGAGAATGAGCAACAAAAACTGTAATACCCGAGAATTTTAGATAATATTAATATTGACCTTCCTATTAAACTGAATGTTTATTCGAATATGAGTATACGTGATATGTTCTTTTTGGTAGTGATGTGATAAAGTGATTATTGTTTTAATTACCAAGTAGTGATTTAATAAGAAAAGAATTTATTAATACTATCTTAGCTAATTAATTATTATGTGACTAATAATCTCTATTAAATTATTTAAGTGTTATATGCCATGCTACTTGAGGCGTAACCGCATGAGGAGATGTATATTAATTATAATAAAGTTTCTACATTCATTTAATAATATAAAAGAGATGTGTGACATTTAAATTGTATGAACATCCTATGTGATATATTGATGTGTGATGTAGACTATTAACTGTGCATCTTAATTACATGAGATAATAATTGAAATGAACTAATAATTGTTAGATACTAATTATTTCAATACTTAAATGTTTATTAAAATAATAGTATGTGTTATGGAATAATGAAATAATAATAAATATTGATTAACTGTGTATTAGTAGGTAATTAGATTTCACTCAAATAAATGTACATGGATTATATGATTATGGGCATATGTATTCTTACTTCAATACAAGGTAGTGACATTAGGCTATTCAGTGCACATGTTAACCTAAGTGGGATATAACCTAAGTGTACAATAGCACCCAAGTATATTAATAGTCTCAATTGCAATGTCTGAGTTCTTGTGTCCCAAAAGGAGTGTCACCTTCTTGCCCAAATTCTCATTCACGTGAAACACCACAAGGCTACAAGCCTAGCCCTTCTCCCTTCTCCTCAAAATCAGCCATACAAACCTCAGATTCATGATGAAAGGGGGAGTGGTTCAAATAGTAAACTACCAACTTCTCATTAACCTTCATCTTCTTCCTTCTTCCATTGGTTTGAATCAATGGGCAAAATCTGATTTTGGACAAAAGAAACTCTATAAATTGAGGCTTTCTCTTCTTCATTTTGGTTGCTAGAAATCTGAAGTTGAGCTTCTATTAGAGAGTAAGGTTGAGTGAATTTTAGTTGGTAGAATTGAAGAATTAATTTAGCTTCAAGAGGTAAAACTCCATTAAACTGTGTTCTTAATTTCTTAAGTTCTACATACAAATTCTTGGGATATTTACAAATTTTATGTTAGCTGGATTAATAATAGATATCATGATGCTAGTTAGGTTTATATACATGATATTGAAGTGTTAATCTTGTTCTATGATGCTAAGATTCAAGTTTTGCAAAATGTCAGAAATGTCATATAATACATACCTTGAATGTACGAAAATTTTATAAACTAAGTCATAGTAATATGAAATTGGTTGTTATACATTGTTAGTATGGTTAAATACGAAAACAACAAAAGTTAAACCAAGCATTTTGGTCCAGAAACGAGTTCGTAACGAGATCAATCGCTAAATGTATTAAACTTTAGAAAAATAGCATGAATGAGGAATTTAATTCTTGAACTTAATTGTTTACTTGTTTTAAGTTGATAGAATCATGTTAAGTATGCTTAATATCATGTTTGTGGACTTTAGGTGAGGTGGGTATTCATAAATGTCTATTTGTATTGGTTTTGGCTTGGGAGGGCACGCAGATACAGGGAGTTCCCTGGTTCTGCCAAGGAGCAGCGCGGCCGCGCTACTCCCCAGGCAAAACCAGGCGCGACCGCTCCGTGCCCCAGAAGAAAAATCTTTATTTTTGTTCTTCCAGTATTCTAAGCATGCTAGTTTGATTTATGTAGACCTATGTATATACTTGGTAGGTGTTCTGAGATTACCTAGCATGAAATGTATTACCATTTGCTTAGTTAAAATGTTTGGAAACAAAATTTAGACGATTAGAAACTAACACTTGCCAAACCTTACGCCTTTATGTTTTAAACTTACAAGCGTGTGTATGTGGTCTAGGTATGTGTATGAACGAACACGGATTGTGATATAAAGTTATTGTACATGTTTAGTTGGCTTAACATGAGAGTTTCAAAGAACAATTAGAACTTGAGGACTACTGTCATTAATCATTGTGTAATCTATATTCTGACCATGCAAGCATGTATGATAGGACTCATCATGCCTCTAGACATGATCGTTATGCTCACAGGTGTGATTAAGCATGTTCTCATAATTGCAAGTATGCTTTAAAACAAGTTTTCAAGTAATGAACTACGCTAACCGTGTGAATGTAATATATGTACGAGCATGCATGTTATAGTTTTCCTAGCAACATCGAGTGATATATTAATCGTCATGACTTGCCTTTATGAAATACACTTGTTAAGCATGTTACTTTAAGAAGTTCAAATGGAATGAAATGTTTTGAAATGGCTTAGGACAAGCATGCTAGATATTCAACTGAAGTTTATACCTTCTGACGTGTATGTGTGTTAGGTATCAGTAGCATTGTATGATAAAAGTTAAGCTAAGACCATACAGGAGAAAAGCCTGCACTGGAGCTAACAGGGAGCAGCGCGGCCGCGCCACTCCTTAGTTATATTCCAGCACGGTCGCGCCGTCCTGCAATGCATTCTGACTATTTTATTGCTAATCTGAAAGTGAAGTATGTGTGCATTAAGCTTTAGTACATGATTAAACTGAGAGTTCTATTATGTGACCATGTTAAGACTATATAGAACCAAGATTTAAAAATGTTTACAAGTTTTCTAAATGAGTTTCAAAGCGAGATCGATAACGATTTCAAACAACGTGATGTGTTGGTCTATGGTCAGGATTAGCGTCTAAGATGGGACTGAAAATGTGTTATACTTGTGTGTATATGTGTAGAGTCATAATGTGAAATTATTTGAATTATGAACTTGTATGACTAATGGAATTCTCATATATAACTATTATACAATAGGATTGCAACGTGTCATTAAGCTTTAAATTCGTAGACTATGCTAAAGGCAAGTACTCGAACCCTCTCTTTTTATTAAGCACATTCTTAAACTTGTACATTCATTCATCGTACAAGTATATACTGGTGAGAATGGCTTTTATGCTTTATAAATTGTCATTCATATTCTGAAGTTGGTTTGAAATTAATATCCCTTAAACCTTATTGCAAATGTTGGATTCAATATGTCCTTGTGTATGTTGGTAAAGTTGTCTACGCCATTGTTTCGGCTGGACCTATATGCATGTGTTTAAAAGCTACCCAAACCAATTATCTTGGTGCGGACTTTTATCTACTGAGATGAATAACCCTCATTAAAGGGGAAATTATATTGTCGGGGAACCGACGTTCGCACTTATAAGCATGTGAAATTTATGCATAACATGGAGTACTATAGGCTGATCACCTGTGTACTTATTTTTATTGGATTTTCAGTATAATAACTGTTAATTCTAGCAGAAGTTCTTAGTCCTTTAGTGACTACTCAGTGTTCATTTTCTTGGACTTTGAAATGATTAAACTTATGAATCTTATTGATATTCTTCGGTCCATAACGACTCTTATAATTGATTCTTCTTATTATTCTTGAACTATCCTTTACTGTCGTACCCTTGCGATTTAAACTTTATATTGTTCACCCTCATTGTATATACTTGTTGGGTAAATTTGTTGCTCATTCTTGCTTTCTTTAAACCTTTCAGTTAAGGCAGAACGAGGTGAACCTTCAGGCAAGGATAAGGGAAAGGGCAAACTATGGAGTAGCTTTGTTCTTCCTTAAGGAGAAGATTATTTACTATGTTGCTTTAAGTTTTCTAATTCGGTTATGTAATAAGCTTAGGCATGGATTATGCATTAGTACTATGTTTTAGTTTGAATCAAGACTCTTGAATAGTATTGTAGTAACGGTTGCGAGACCTTGGGACGAGAATAATTATATTAAATCAATGTAATTTATTCTATCATTTTCGCTGTATTAGTTTTATGTCGCCATTGAGTTAGAACGTGACGAACCAAATTCGAGACAGTGACGTCAGAATTTGGGGGCGTCACAAAAACAGTACTTGATATTAAGCACATAAATAGATTAGGACTAGGAATTACCTTCTCCGGCTTAGTGCATTCACGAGCGAAGTGTCCCGCCTTGCCGCAGTTGTAGAATGCCATCTTGGCCTTGTCTTTCTTACCAGAACCTCGTTTGCCGACACCACCACTCGCAGCCCCTTTAGGCGCAGTGGATTAACAGATTTCTTCTTCCCTTTCTTGGGTTTTGGCCTCTAATGAGGGTTTGATTCAGCTACATATGCCCTGGAGTTTTTGACTTAAGGCGCTCAGCCTCAAGTTCCAGGTGACGACGAATATCATCAAAGTTCTTGATATTCTCGTTATGGGTCATGTTCACCTGCATATGTTCCCAATTGTCGGGAAGTGAGAGAACCACTGCAGAAATCTGTTGCTCATCTGACAATTGAGTCCCACCGATTTTTAATTCTCGGATCATATTAGCCATAATTCGAAGGTGTTGTTTCATAGTGTTATTATCACGTTTTTTGTAACCATCGAATCTAATGGCTAATTCCCTAAATCTTGCCAACGAGGTGCCACCAAATTTAGCTTTGAGAACTTCCCACATCTCGTGTGCAGTAGTGTATTGTTCATACTCAAACAGAAAGTCATTGTTCATGCAGCTCAATAATGTTATGTGAGCGATACGGTCCTTTTTGTGCCAACTTTCGAAGGCTGCAACCTTGATCAGATCATTTGCATTGTCACCCTTTGGTTTTACCATTTTGGACAGCAGGGTTTCTTCAACCTCTTGCTCCTCCAATACCATCCTGACTTTCCTGTGCCACATGTCGTAGTTATCTCCGTCTAATTTGTTTCCCTGATT
The DNA here is from genome assembly GCA_034770075.1 of Aralia elata. Lineage (NCBI taxonomy): Eukaryota > Viridiplantae > Streptophyta > Magnoliopsida > Apiales > Araliaceae > Aralia > Aralia elata. Next base: position 28,311,594 of record CM068381.1, read on the forward strand.
AAGATTTGCGATAATGTGTTTTAAAGTCATTTCTGTTGAACTAAAATATGAGAATTAATAAGAGATATTTATTGTTCACCACACTATATAAAACATCTTTGCCGCATGAACTAAATTAACATAAAAATAATGTGACATAAATATAGAAGGGAGACTTCGCCAGGTTTTGGAATCACAATCCACACAAATGCCCGATTATTTAAATTTAATTTTTCTGCGCATTAGACGTGTAATTTAGGGAATAACCTAATTAAATTACTACCACCTAAATTACTCCCACTAGTAACAAGTGTACATGTGTAATAATAACATGATAATTTAATCCCAAGTTCCAACAATTAATATTTCATAAATATTAACAAAAGGAATCAAATTATAGGCAATATTACTCAATTAATATACCATGTATGCTATAAATACATGAAAAAACTTTCAAAAAAATTTCAACAGTAGATTATCATAATAAAACATTACTGTAATTTTTTTGGAATTTTCTGATAATTATGCTAATTATTACAATTAATAAACCATAACATAATACAATTAGAAATTAACAAAAACATCCAATTATAATAATATTCCAAAAATTTTAGTGGAAATATTAATAATAATCCAATAATAAATTTCTGTAATTTTTCCAGAATTTAATAATCAATAAAACTATTTATTAATGAATTTTCATTAATAAAACAATTAAAGAAAATATTTTCTGGAATTAAAAAAAAAATTAAAATAATTTCCGAAAACTGGGTTGGTGCGTGGGTCGGGAACGGGCGGGTCGGGTGAGACCGCGGGTCAGATCCGCACTAGAAAGTTTGCGGGTCAAAGCCGGTTCAGGTTGGATCGCGCGGGTCGCGGAGCGGGTCTGCGGGCATCGGGTCGGGCAGGCGCGCGGGTCAGCCGCCTGCGCGTGCAGCACATGCGCCAGCTGGTTAAGGCAGCCGCGCATGGCGCGCGTGCGTGACTTTCTGCGGCGCTCCGGCGCGCGTGTGGGCCACGCGCCGCCTTCCCGGACTCCTTTCGCGACGCCGCTTTTTCTGTCATGATCGACTGGATCTTCTGAGTCTAATGGTATGCTCAAACACGATTTTGTGAGCTTCTATAGAGCGGGTATGATGGACATGGTTCTCACTGAGAGTGGGATTCCACTTCATCTTCAACCTCCAGCCATCATAAATTTACAGAAATGCCGTTTCACGATCTAAAGTTTGAAAGGTCACATCTCTTTCAATATTTATCCGTTTAATGCGTATAATATGTCGTTGGAAAGCTAACAACACGTACTACGCATACATATCAACATAAATCTAAACGAATAAATATACAGAAAGTTATGGCTTCTCAAAGTGTTCGGGTTGATAATGTTTTCAAGCTTTTTAAACATTCATCAATGGAGTTTTGTGTAAACTACATTAATGGCATACATATGATCGAAATACGCATGCTATGATACCAATGAAAGGATTTAATACTTGTATGCTAGCATGAGTTTACACATATTTGAGAACCAAAACATACCTCTTGAATCGTATTTAAACTTTGGTGCGGAAAATCTCGAATCATTCCACGACCCAGCGGTGTCTCCGAATTACAATCTTTGTAAGATGAAAATGAAGCTCGATTCCAGGATCCGTTTAACAAGATTTTACAGAGTATTTGGGAGCTTTATATTTTTGTTTGTAGTGTGCTCTTCACTCTCTCGATACCCCAAAATGAGTATTCTCCGATTACCCTTAGAGAACCAATGTTCTGCATTTAATGAAGGAGAGAGAGAAGCTAGTGGAGTGGAGTCACATGCCTTATAGTTAAAAGCATGGATGATTTAACCAACGTCCAAAATATGGGTGTCCTACACTAAATAATGGTGTCTTCCACTACCATATTCCAACAGGAGGAAATACAAATCTCAGATCAATGTTGCCATACATAATTTGATCTTCTTTTAATGTTTTTTAAGTTTGTATTATTTTTGGGTTATATTTTATTTACCTTTTATAACGGTAGAGCCGCAGGTAGGAGGTTTCGTCGAAGTTTTATGCTGGGACCCTTTTTTTTTGGGTTGGTGAATTATATAAGTTGAGATCTCTCGTTCCCATTTTAAATGGGGATATGGAATGCCAATAGCAATGACTTAAAAAAAATAAATAAATAAAAACTCCATCGTATTATATACAGTATTTTCTCAATTTCTTAGATATTATGCTTAAACCCCAGTATAGTGCTCAAATAATACTCCATATGTTTGTCGGCACAAATCGAAAAAAAAAATGGGAGAAAAAAAGGGAGATTAGAAAATTGTTATTTATATATATATATATATATGTGTGTGTGTGTGTGTGGGAATAATGACCATACACGGCCTTGCAAGTTAAATTTGTACACAGTCTGCCAAAACGACGTCGTTTTGGCAGATTTGTTTTTTTTTTTAAAAACACGATTCAAGAACTTTTCACGCCACATAAGGGCTACTCTCCTCCCAAATCGCACATAAGGGCTTCTCTCCTCCCTTTATACGCGATTTGGGAGGAGAGAAACCCTTATGTGGGGCGCCGGCGTGAGAGGTTCTTGAACTGTGTTTAAAAAAAAAAAAATTTATCAAAACGACGTCGTTTTGACAGACTGTGTACAAATTTAACTTGCAAGATTGTGTATGACCATTATTTCCTATATATATATTGGGTTAGTGAATTTAGTTTGTGAATGTGTATTATATATATATATATATATATATATATATATATATATATATATATATTTTGGCTTGGTGAATTTAGTTTGTGAATGTGTGTTCCTGCGTCCCTAAATAACTTTTGAAAGTTATCTTCTATATCTATTTATATGATAAAGTCTCGCTGAGACTTGCACAGCAAGCTTCGTGTATTTGGGTTATGTTTTTCCCTCTTCTTTTTATTTTTTTTATTTTTTTTCTTTTTACTTTTTTATTCCTATAATTTTAAATAAATTATTATTTTATCTTTTTTAATATTAAATTTTTATATCTTTCTATTGACTCATCTAAATTTTATAAAATTCATATTTTATTTCACATAATTTACATACACAACGTATGTGTGTTGGTCACTAGTTATTATTAAAAGGGCAATGATATTATTCATTGTAAGGATACAAATATTTTTATTTTCAAAAAAATGAGATAAAATACATAAAATGAAGGGTAACTAAGTCATTTAGTGGGGTCTATTAGTATAAAAAAATAAAAGTATTTATCACTTTATATAATCTTGTGGGGCTACTAATTATAAATTTAAATTTTTTTTACTCTTTTTATTTTTTTTATTTTTTTAATATGTGTATAAATTATATTTTATTCATCTTTTTAGGAAGGGGTCGGAGGGAGTATAAACTAACAAGTTTATAAACAAAAACTTTCACTACTTGTACGTAACGCTATTCCTAATAATGACAGCAACTTATATAGTTACTAGTATTTGCTGCACATATTATGAGTATGTAATCAAGAATTTTTATATAAAAAATAAAAAAATTATTTGAATATGAGTTCCAAAATAAGAGTGAAAATATATACAAGAAAGTTTTAAATGTGGAAGAGAGAAAGGAAGATAATTTTTACCAAATAATTATCCTATGTAATAAAAAAGTGACATAACTTCATCAAAAATTACTTTTTCTATTTTAAAATTAGAAATATAATTTGACTTTTAAGATCAAACGACGACATATTAAATTTTAAAATTAATATAATTTATAAAAGTTTAAAATAAAATAAAAATTTTAATTTATAATTTTTGTTATATACTATATAATTATAATAATTGTATCAATTAAAATTAAATATATTCACATTAATTTAAAATTTAATATACTGTTATTTAATTTTAAAATTTAAATTGTATCTCTAATTTTAGAATAAAAAGAGTATTAATTTTTCCCCTAATATAGATTTTGATGGTTTTTCAATCGTCGTGTCAATAAACCCGTGTTGACGTCACTGAAGACACCTAAAAATTAGAACATGAAACAATAAAATATATCTTCCGCTTACGAAGACCAAAATTGACGCCTGATATTCGATAGTCTAGTTAGAACATGAAACAATAAAATACTTAAAATTAGAACATGAAACAATTTTGAGCCGTCAATTTCAGTAAATTCTCCCTTCCCTTCCTACTCAATGCATCTGCTACTACGTTTGCTTTTCCCGAGTGATAAAGAATTTCGCAGTCGTAGTCCTTGATCAATTCTAACCACCTGCTTTGTCGCATGTTCAACTCCTTTTGTGTGAAGATATATTTCAGACTCTTGTGGTCTATATATATCTCACATTTCTCTCCATACAAATAATATCTCCAGATTTTCAATGCAAAAACTACCGCCGCTAACTTCAGATAATGGGTACGGTATCGTTTTTCGTAATCTTTCAATTGTCGCGACGCGTACGCAATGACCTTACCGTGTTGCATTAGCACACAACCAAGACCTCTGTGCGATGCATCACTGTATACCACAAAGCCTCCCGTATCATCTGGCAAGGATAACACAAGCGCCTCGCTCAATCTTTTCTTTAATTCTTGGAAACTCTTTTCGCACTTTTCCGTCCAAACGAACTTTACTGTCTTCCTCGTTAGATTGGTCAATGGGGTTGCTATCTTAGAAAAATCTTGGATAAATCTTCGATAGTACCCGGCTAACCCTAAGAAACTTCTCACCTACATCGGCGTCTTCGGCTGCTCCCAATTACTTACCGCCTCTACCTTTACAGGATCTACTGAAATTCTATCCTGGTCTATTACGTGTCCTAATAATTAGACCTTCTCCATCCAAAATTCGCATTTAGAAAATTTCGCGTACATCTTCTCCTTTCTCAATGCTTCTAATACCATCTTTAGATGTTCGGCGTATTCTTCCTTGGTCTTCGAGTAAATCAGAATGTCGTCAATGAAGACTACCACGAACTTATCCAAGTATGGCTTGAAAACTCGATTCATTAAGTCCATGAATACTGCCGGAGCATTAGTCAAACCAAATGACATCACCAAAAATTCGTAGTGTCCATAACGGGTTCGAAAAGCCGTCTTCGGTATGTCTTCCTTTCGTACCTTTAACTGATGATATCCCGTTCGCAGGTCTATCTTTGAAAAACACTTTGCTCCCTTCAATTGATCGAAAATGTCGTCAATCCTTGGTAACGGATATCTACTCTTAATTATCACTCTGTTCAATTCTTGATAGTCGATATAGAGCCTCATCGATCCATCCTTCTTCTTTACGAACAACACTGGTGCTCCCTAGGGAGACACGCTTGGCTGAATATATCCCTTATCTAGTAATTCTTGCAGTTGTATCATCAACTCCTTCATTTCTACCGGCGTCATACGATATGGAGCTTTCGAAATCGGTGCAGTCCCTGGTACTAAATCTATCACGAATTCGATTTCTCTGTCTGGCGAAAGGCCAGGCAAATCATCTGGGAATACGTCTTGAAAATCTTTCACCACTGATATATCTTTTATTTCTACTGCCTTTTTCTGAGTATCTATGATATAGGCTAGATAACCTATACATCTTTTCCTCAATAACTTCTTGGCCTGCATCATCGTAAGACAATATGATTGCCTAAGCGATAAGCTACCATAAAACACTACCTTAGACCGATTTGGAGTCTGAAGATCCACACATTTCTTCTGACAATCAATTATCGCAGCGTGGTTATATAACCAATCCATTCCTAGTGTTACATCAAATTCTCCCAGTTTTATAGGAATCAAGTCTACACTCAGTTTATGACCCCTAACTTCGACACAACAATTTTGGTAAACGTATTCTATAGGAATTACTTCCTTATTTGCAACTTCTATGTTCAAGGAATTTTTTAATCGTTCTTAGGGTAAATTTAATTGACAGGCAAAATCTTCAGATACAAAGGAACAGGTAGCACCCAAATCAAATAATACGTAAACATTTATATTATTGGTTGGGATAATACCTGACACCACGTCCTTCGCAGCTACTGCATCCTGGACCATCATATTAAATGTTCTGGCAATCGATCGGTTGGGTTGAGATAGTCCACCAATCATCAGCTTGCTGCCTCCTCCCTGATTGCCGCTTCCTCCGCTACTTCCTTTCTTCGGACAGTCCTTAATCTGATGCTCTGTCGATCCACAAACAAAAGATCCTCTGATCTTCTTTGGTTTTGGGCAATTTGGCGAAATGTGCCCCTCTTGACCACAGTTGTAATAGATATTGCGCCTCTTCCAGCATTCCCCTTGGTGATTCTTTTCACATTTTGGATAAGCCTCGCTTCTTTTCTTGAAACCTCCCTGATGACTTCCCGTCTGATTGTTGTTTCCGTTGTTGTTATCCCATTTCCTCTTTCCTAAATTGCTTCCCCCACTACTGTTTCCTCCACAACTTTCTCCCCCAGTATTCTTGTTCTTTTTCTCTTTGTTGTACTAACTTAGAGCCTCACTACCTCCTTCAGTGATGATGGCCTTCTCCAACAGTGTAGCAAACGAATCGATTTGGAATACTGACACCTTGTTGAACAACCATGGTTTTAGTCCTTGCTCAAAACGTCGAGCTTTTCTTTCTTCCGTATCTACTTGATGTGTTGCAAATCGCATGAGTTCGTTGAATCTTGCCGCATACTGTGCCACTGTCATCTCTCCATGTTTTAGTTCCAGAAACTTAACCTTCATTCGGTTCTGCATGCTCTTTGGAAAGTAATTCTCAAAGAACAATGTCTTGAACCTTTCCCACGGTATAACTCCTTCTCCCGCTCTTTGTTGGTTCGCTTCCCACCAGAAGTTCGCTTCGCCCTTCATCATGTAGGTAGCAGCGTATGCAATCTTTTGGTCGTTCCCCACACGAGTGTTAGGTTTGTATATAACGCAAGCATGCAATCAAATTACATAAATAGAGCGAAAGCGTGATAAAACGGATTTTAAAATTTTAATACAAACCATCACCATGATCTATCCTTGTGTTCAATTATCAATTAAATAAAAGAGAAAGAGAATAAGAATTATACCCTCGTAGATCAAAGCTTCCTCGGGTACAAGTTCAACTCCTAGTCCTTCGTGTTCTCTTCGAATTCCACCGATGAGATTCCTTCCTTTGATCAACATTAGCCACCCAAGTGTTTGGCCTCTAGAGGTGATCCACCAAGGAAGAATAGGTATTCAAGAAGTTGGGTGTTGGCAAAACCCTAGTTTCTATCTCTATAGAAATTGCAAGTACTCTCCATAATCTAATGCAAGAGTGTGTAACCCTAATCTATGATAAGACTCCTCTTATTTATAGATGTAGGAATAACCATTCCCTAAACTATTTAGGATTAGGGTTTCTATTATAATTAAACTCCTTTAATTAATTATGCTCCTAATCCAATTAGGAATTCATGAGAGAGTACTTCTATTAATTAATTCCTAATCCCTATTAGGAATTAAATAATAATAATAGTAATAATAATAATAACACTCCTCTTATTAATTTATATTTAATATTTCTAAAATATTAAATAATAAATATTAAGCTATTTAATTTATTCTATCTCCATAGACTAAATTAAATACACTTAACTTATTATTACAATTATGTCATTTACTTCTTAATAAATATTTTTTCTTTTGCGGTGTGACCCTTTAGGTTCTCCATATTAAATCGGGTGTGAATAAATCAATTAGAACAATTCTAATTATATTTAAATAAATAAATTAAACTATTTAATTCATTTAAATAAATAATATTTATTCTACAATAAGGGTAAGCCCACTTAGCGATCAACGACTTTCCAGATAATATAGATTTCAACATTAATCACAAAAGAACTTTTCAGTGCATAGTTACCGTACAATTCAATCCTTCTACCATACAATGTCCCAATTAAATATAAGACATGGAATTTCTGTCAAGTCTTATTTTATTTAATTATATGTATTTTGATTCCCAAATGCACAACTCTAAATAATGCAAATTAGAAACTCCTTTCTAATTTCATTCTGCTTTGGTCAAGGACTACTGAATTGTCATTTATCGAATCACATAGGACATTCACATCTTTTACTAGACGAGGTAGATTCTTTGTTGATCATTCACTTATCTCCATGTACAACTAATTATACCCAATCATACCCTTTATTATACCCTAAAGGTATTAAGGGATATATCAAAGTATAACTCATCATACACAAGATGCTATGATGATCTCAAGTCTAAGGATCACTTGTACTACTATCACTAGAGGAATACCTATTGACAGCCGAGTAAAACTCCATTAGATATTCCTTAGCGAGCCACGTTGAATGTACTTATTCTCCAATAAGCACCTACATACTTGCTTTAGTGTCTCCACACAAATGATTATGAGATCAATCATCCTCTTCCTAAGAGCAAGCAACATATGTACTAATCTATCCGTATTCACTAATCCCCTTTTTAGTAATCCAACGATTAGGAACGATCTTAGTTTGTGAGCTATCTAGAATTTAGATCTCATTAGCATGATCACCATCATGATTCTAAAAACATTGCTCAATACTATGAGTTTATCACATTTAATATAACAGCACTATGTAGATAATGTAAAATGCCTTTTAAGAAAATCAATTCTTTTATTAATAAATGAATAAGATTATAAAGTATATGCTACATCATATCAAATATGATTAGCTTGTATGCATACTACTTTAAATCTCCCACTTGCACTAAAGCCAATCACCATGGTATCTAATACCCATCTTTTCTAAGTGACGATCAAACTGCTGTTGTGTTAAAGATTTAGTAAATGGATCTGCAATGTTGTCTTGAGAGTCCACACGCTCCAGGGTGACATCTCCTCTTTCAATGATTTCTCTAATCAAATGAAACCGTCGCAACACGTGTTTGGATTTCTGATGAGACTTGGGTTCTTTAGCCTGCGCAACAGCTCCGGTGCTGTCACAGAATAAAGGTACGGCTCCTTTAATGCTAGGAACCACTCCAAGTTCAGTTATGAACTTCTTCATCCAAACAGCTTTCTTTGCAGCTTCACTTGCAGCTATGTACTCTGCCTCTGTCACTGAATCAGCAACTGTTTGCTGCTTGGAACTTTTCCAACTCACTGCGTCACCGTTTAAGGTAAACACATACCCTGAAACGGATTTACTGTCATCTTGGTCCGTTTGAAAACTTGATTCTGTATAGCCCTCTAGTTTCAATTCAGACCCACCGTAGACGAGAAATACATCCTTAGTTCTTCTCAAGTACTTTAGGATGTTTTTCACTACCTTCCAGTGCTCTTCTCCTGGATTCGACTGATATCTGCTTGTTACACTAAGTGCATGAGCGACATCTGGTCTAGTACATATCATACCGTACATGATAGATCCTATTGCTAAAGCATAAGGAATCTTATTCATACGGTCTCTCTCCTCAGGTGTCTTTGGGGCCTGTTTCTTGGAGAGATATATTCCATGGCTCATCGGCATGAGACCTCTCTTGGAATCTTCCATGCTAAAATTCTTTAGCATCGAGTCAATGTACTTTTCTTGGGTCAAGCCCAGCATCCTTTTAGATCTATCTCTATAGATCTTTATCCCCAAAATATAGGATGCCTCATCCAAGTCCTTTATGGAGAAGTGTTTAGATAACTAAATTTCGATCGACTGTAGCATAAGAACATCATTTTCTATCAGTAATATATCATCAACATATAATACAAGGAATGAAACAGCGCTCCCACTAACCTTCTTGTACACACAAGGTTCATCCTCATTTTTGATAAAATTCAACTTTTTGATTATCTCATTAAAACAGATGTTCCATCTTCGAGAAGCTTGCTTCAATCCATAAATGGATCGTTGTAGCTTACAGACTTGGTTTGGTCCAACCGTTGAAACAAAACCCACTGGCTGTATCATATATACATTCTCCTCAAGCTCTCCATTGAGGAAGGCTGTTTTCACGTCCATTTGCCAGATCTCGTAGTCATAATAAGCTGCAATTACAAGCAAAATCCGAATGGACTTGAGCATAACTACTGGTGAGAAGGTTTCATCATAGTCAACTCCTTGTCTTTGTTTGAAACCTTTTGCAGCCAGTCGGGCCTTATAGGTCTCTACCTTGCCATCTGCTCCAGTCTTTCTCTTAAAGACCCATTTACACCTAATAGGCTTAATGCCCTCAGGTAGTGAAACCAAAGTTCATACTTGGTTTTCATACATGGAGTCCATCTCAGATTTCATGGCTTCTAGCCATTTCTCTAGGTCTTTACTACTCATAGCCTCTTCGTAAGTCAATGGATCATCATCAGCTATGATGCGTACCTCATCATCATCCTCTATGATGAATCCATACCTATCAGGTATCTTTGGTACTCTTCCAGATTTACGAATAGGTAGTGGTACAGTAGGTTCTTCTACTTGATCAGGTACCTGACTTTGATCCGTAATATTTTGTGGTTCTTGAACTTCTTCAAGATATATATCTTACTCCCACTGACCCCTTCAAGGATAAACTCTTTTTCCAAGAAGGCAGCGTGTTTCACAACAAACACCTTTTGATCAGTAGAATGATAGAAATAATATCCTAAACTTTCTTTAGGATATCCCACAAATCTACACTTGTCGGATCTAGTCTTCAGCTTATCATGCTCAAATCTTTTGACATAAGCTGGACAACCCCAAGTCTTAACATGCTTAAGACTAGGTTTCCTCCCTATCCATATTTCATATGGGGTCTTTGGGACGGATTTGGTAGGTACTTTGTTAAGTAGGTATGCAGCTGTTTCTAGGGCATAACCCCAGAAGGATACTGGAAGGTCGGTAAAACTCATCATGGAACGAACCATATCCAATAATGTTCGATTTCTCCTTTTAAATATACCATTTAATTGTGGCGTCCTTGGTGGAGTCCATTGTGAGATTATACCATTTTCTTTGAGACAACTTAGAAACTCATTGGTCAAGTATTCACCTCCTCGATCCGATCGAAGAATCTGAATACTCTTACCAGTTTCCTTCTCTACTTCACTTCTGAATTCTTTGAACTTTTCAAACGATTCAGATTTGTATTTCATTAAATACACATATCCAAATCTAGAATGATCATTAGTGAAAGTAATAAAATAAGAATACCCTCATCGTGCATTCGTTGTCATAGGTCCGCATACGTCTGTGTGTACCAACGCTAACAACTCTGTAACTCTTTCTCCTTTTCTACTAAAAGGGGATTTAGTAATCTTACCCATGAGACAAGATTCACAAGTTGGATATGATTTGTAATCAGATAGCTCTAAAAGTCCATCTTGATGAAACTTGGTTAATCTTGTTTCATTGATATATGACCGAGTCTACAGTGCCACATAAAGGTATAATTAACATCATCTCTTTTTCTTTTCTTAGTTTGTTCAATTTGAAGTATATTTTCATGCAAGTCAAGTATGTAAAGTCCATTCAGTAAATTGCCAACACCATATAAAATATTTTTATTATAAATAGAACAACTGTTGTTCTTTATTATAATATCAAAACCATTCATATCCAATACAGAAATTGAAATAATGTTTCTAATGAGTGTCGGAACATAATAACAATTATTTAAACTAATGGATTTGCCCGTAGGCAGTGCTAAACAATAAGTTCCTACAACTAATGCAACAACCTTTGCTCCATTTTCCACTCGTAGGACGACTTCATCCTTGTTCAGCTTTCTACTTCTGCTTAGTCTCTGCATATTATTACATATGTGAGAACTACAACCAGTATCCAATACCCAAGTAGAATTTTGACTTTCAGAAAAATTAATTTCAATCATGAACAAACCTAGATCGGAAGTCGAAGCTTCTCCAAGCTTCTTTTGGTCTGCAAGATACTGCTTGTAGTTCCTCTTCCAGTGTCTCAGCTTATTGCAATGGTAACAAATTCCTTTGCCATCTGGATCAGGTTTCTTTTTATCCTTTCTCTTCGCCTTGCCCTTAGCCTTCTTGTTTTTTTTCTTTTCAGAAGATACCTTGGGCCTCTTCCTTTTCTTGGAAGAATCATCCACTAGTAGGACTTGGTTCTTGTTGGATGGGAAGTGACCTTCTGCAGTTTTCAACATGTTAAGTAACTCGGGTAAGCTGACATCCAACTTATTCATGTGAAAATTCACAACAAATTGTGAGAAGGTGTCCGAGAGTGACTGCAAGATCAAATCTTGACTTAACTCCCCATCCATCACGAACCCAAGCTGTCCAAGTTGTTCAATCAAATTAATCATCTTGAGGACATGAGTCTCAACGGTAGTGCCCTCGATCATACGAGATCGGAAGAGCTCCTTAGATATCTGATATCTAGCAGTCCTACTTTGCTCACCATACAACTCTTTGAGGTACAACAATATAGTAGGAGCATCCATAGTTTCATGCTGATGCTAAAGCTCGTTACTCATGGATGCGAGCATGATGCATTGAGCCAAGATTGCATCATCTTGCCACTTTCTGAAAGTAGCAATCTCTTCCTCAGAGGCTGTTTCTGCAACATTTGTAGGGACTAGCGAATTTAGGACATAAGAAATCTTTTTAGCAGTGAGAACAATTCTCAGATTCCTTAACCAGTCCGTGTAATTTGGTCCGGTCAGTTTGTTAGCATCAAGTATGCTACGCAGTGATAGTGAGTTTGACATTTTTAAATTCTGCATGTGAAATAGACAACATTTTAGCATACATTCATTTTATTAATTATCAAAATAAATTAGGTCTTTATTTAAATTGGTATCTCCCACTATTTTTATCAAACTATATTACCCTCATTATATAGTTCGGCAAATCTAATTAAAGATTTGCTAGTGAGAATAAGGATCCCATTTCAAATGTATATAACATTGTGTGTGCACAACAAACTATATATAAATAAATAGGTAGACAACTATTGTCAATTACATCACTATGTAACTCCTTGTATTTTGCCTATTAGATTATAATGGTCAAGTGTGTGCACATCCGAACTAAAATAATCTAAGTTAAGTCCAACCTAGCACTTCCATATATGTGAAGAGAAAAAGACCACCCTTGTGTGTGCACAACAAAGTAGTAATGTTCAATTCCTTAATAACCATCAAATGTGATAAAACAACATCTTAAATATTTAATACTCGCCTTGTGTATGCACAACAAACTCATATTAAATTTTTAATACTCTATTGCTTTACCATGCTAGAAGGCGACGTTCGATATTCCGAATATCTTTGAACGCTTAAGACTTAATATGATTTTCTTTGAGGGATTTATTATTAATAGTCTCATCTTGTTTAGCGCACATGCACACACACACACACACACACATATATATATATATAAAATACGCGTCATATTATTTGACATGCGAAGCATGTTGGATAATATATAATATATATATAGTAAGCATGCACATATAGAATACTCTATTCTACCTGGATTGATTATGGACTTTTATTCTAGTTTGGTTCACTAGAGCCACCAAGTGAACCAAAGGTCAAACCTAGGGTGCAAGAATTAAATTTAAATATAACTATTACATTTAAACCCGGACTCTATTACAAACGGGTCTTCAAGCGCTCTTTGCTCCTTTGTCTCTAATTCTTCAAAATTAATTCTAACTAATCCTATTACATAAACTATTTAAAATAAATAGAAACCTTGATCAACAGTCAAGGGAAAGTACATAGGAGGGAGATATAATTTAGATTAAGAAAAATTAGAGAAGACGAGGTACGCAGACCCCATTTATAAAACCCATACATTCAAGCATCCTCTAAAATAATTCCAATCACACATTGGTCAATAGTCCATAATCAATCCCTATTTATTATCATACATATCTCCATATGCATCAATAAATAATATTCATCTCATGAATAATAAAACCATTCCATATATACATTGATATCAATTAATGGGCAAAAGTTTTGCTAATATTTAGTTTTTGAAACAAAATAAACTCTTTTATTTTTATCAAAAAACTAAATCCAAATTAAATTCCTTTAATTCTAACAACCTGAAATCCTATTCCAAATAAAATAAACATCTTTATTTTAAACTTTTATCAATTAAATAAACCATTTATTTTAATTGAAGGAAAAAAACAAATTTTCAAAACCTGCAGACCGGCGCGGCCGCGCTCCAAATTGAACTAGGAGCGACGCGGTCACGCTGCACCCCCAGAAATATTTTTTAGGTTTAGGCGCGACTGCGCTCCAGAATGAACTGGAAGCGGCACGGCCGCGCCGCGATGCAGATTCAAGAAAAATTTTCTGCCCAAAAATCCGATCGTATCACATATCAATTCATATATGGAATCATCAAAATCAATAATTAACACAAGGATTAGGCTCTGATACCACTGTTAGGTTTGTATGTAACGCAAGCATGCAATCAAATTACATAAATAGAGCGGAAGCGTGATAAAACGGATTTTAAAATTTTAATACAAACTATTACCATGATCTATCCTTGTGTTCAATTATCAATTAAACAAAAGAGAATAAGAATAAGAATTATACCCTCGTAGATCAAAGCTTCCTTGGGTACAAGTTTAACTTCTAGTCCTTCGTGTTCTCTTCGAATTCTATCGATGAGATTCCTTCCTTTGATCAACGTTAGCCACCCAAGTGTTTGGCCTCTAGAGGTGATATACCAAGGAAGAATAGGTATTCAAGAAGTTGGGTGTTGGCAAAACTCTAGTTTCTATCTCTATAGAAATTGCAAGTACTCTCCACAATCTAATGCAAGAGTGTGTAACCCTAATCTATGATAAGACTCCTCTTATTTATAGATGTAGGAATAACCATTCCCTAAACTATTTAGGATTAGGGTTTCTATTATAATTAAACTCCTTTAATTTATTATGCTCCTAATCTAATTAGGAATTTATGAGAGAGTACTTCTATTAATTAATTCCCAATCCCTATTAGGAATTAAATAATAGTAATAGTAATAATAATAATAATAATAATAAGACTCCTCTTATTAATTTATATTTAATATTTTCAAAATATTAAATAATAAATATTAAGCTATTTAATTTATTCTATCTCCATAGACTAAATTAAATACACTTAACTTATTATTACAATTATGCCATTTACTTCTTAAATAAATATTTTTTCTTTTGCGGTGTGACCCTTTAGGTTCTCCACATTAAACCGGTTGTGAATAAATTAATTAGAACAATTCTAATTATATTTAAATAAATAAATTAAATTATTTAATTCATTTAAATAAATAATATTTATTCTACAATAAGGGTAAGCCCCATAGCGATCAACGACTTTCTAGATAATATAGATTTCAACATTAATCGCAAAACAACCTTTCAGTGCATAGTTACCATACAATTCAATCCTTCTACCATACAATGTCCTAATTAAATATAAGACATGGAATTTCTGTCAAGTCTTATTTTATTTAATTATATGTATTTTGATTCCCAAATGCACAACTCTAAATAATGTAAATTAGAAACTCCTTTCTAATTTCATTCTGCCTTGGCCAAGGACTACTCAGTTGTCATTTATCGAATCACATAGGACATTCACATCTTTTACTAGACGAGGTAGATTCTTTGTTGATCATTCACCTATCTCCATGTACAACTAATTATACCCAATCATACCCTTTATTATACCCTAAAGGTCTTAAGAGACATATTAAAGTATAACTTGTTGTCCGATTTAAATAACGACAATTACGTGCAAGTGTACACGATCAACAAGTAATAAAGTGATAAGAAAGAGTGTCGAACCCACATGAATTATTACGATTTAAATCTCCACTATCAATCTAAACTATGACTATTCTAATAAACAATCGTCAATTGGTTGTTTGATTTAAACTAATTTAACTAATACGAAAACTGATAACTATCACAAAGGTTGAAATTCAGATTTAAAAGATTAAGACTACAATTTCCCCAATTATATATCATAAATAAATATGTCTACGTCATTCAGTTATTCACTTCATTAGAGTTGTTAACAGGAATTCAATTTTATTTATAAGCCCTTTTCTAAGTGATCAAATAAATCTATCTAATCCAATTAACTCTACGATATTCCTATGCAGAATAACAGGATTAAACTCATTAAGCATCAATTCCCAATTGTTACGTGCAGTAAAGAGATATTCCTATTCACTTTACAAATCCAATTATTCAACACTTGCAAATAATTTAGAATACACGCTATCTTATTCAGTTCTAACCCTAGATTGCATCTCCCAAATTCACCTAAGGTATTCCGCTAATTGTTGGCCAAACAATTTAAACATTAAGCATGGAATATGATAGACAACTCAACTTGAATGAATAACTAAAATTTAAATAGAAAATTAATTCATCAATATAACTGGTTCAATTGCAGCCTTAATGTAAAGGTTTAGTTCATACTGACAATAGAAACTAGAAATTCAAAATAAGTCATCATAAATAAATACAAATTAAGGATAAAAAGATTAAGAGAAAACTCAATATAATCCTTCGTCCTCCAATCTGAATTCTTCACAAAGCTTGGCTTGGTTCTCTATCTCCTTGCTAAGCTCTCAATCTTCAATCTTCGTGTGAGTAGATGTATGAATATGTGTGTCAATCCAGGCTTTATTCTCCTATTTATATCCTCAATAACCTCCTCAAGACTCCTTATCAGAATAGCAATTGAAATCCTTCCTAGCTTCAAACTTTCCAAAGTACCCGATTGCCAACTTCTATTTTTTTTTTCCACCAGACGCAACCTCGCCCCGGCGAGGAAATCCTTCACAAAAGTCTCGCCCCGGCGAGGAAATTATACCTGGACTTCTCGCCCCGGCGAGAATGCCCTGCACCCAGCCAGTTTTGCTTTCCTTGATCCTCAGCCAGCCGTAACCTACAAAAGAAATATAAACACAAATAAAAAGGTACTAAAACACTGAAAGACTGAAAAGAATCTCGCTAAAACGTATCTAACTCGTAGGTTAAAACCTACTCATCAAATACCCCCAAACTCGAAACTTTGCTTGTCCTTAAGCAAAAACACAAAACATAACATATGAATACCTAACTAACTACCAACATGAATGCATATGCATGACTAACCATACTCAAGCAGATAATCAACAATCATCATAAAAATCTGGCCTCAGAAATCAGAAATAACAAGTCAATAGAATTTCAAACTCTCGCACCATCCACAAACCAACCGTCATCAATTAAGCTCTACTTTCAACCCTTACATGTGTGTGTGTGCAACATATATCAAACCAATCAGAGATAAAATTCAACTCTTAGTATCACAATGCTCAAATAAGGATAAGATCACCGATATTCAAATTAAGCTCAAACCGCTAATCACTTGTTTTCACATTTGTTTCTCTTTCTCTATTACACGAGTGCGTTTTACGCTCCATCTCGTCATATTATCTTGACTAGTGCAATGTTCATCTTTATTAGGCTATTCAATGTCATCCATGTAACGAATTTTCAACCAACGACTCCCAAACCAGACGATTTTAGGGCGCTGAGTGTAAAGACAACTCCTAAGGGCATACTCACTCGAATGACACCGGCCACAAAGGCAAACTTAGTCAAGACCTGCTCTTATCTGTCTATATTCATTAGTACTACTTTTTCTTGCACTTAGACAGACATCGAAGCAGTATTTATTCCATAATTTCTCTTTTTTTTTTCATCATCATTTTTTTCATTTTTTTTCCCGATCCAACAAGAATTAACAGTCAATATCTTCATACGAGCATGTGATACACCAAGTAAAACCAACCCCTAATTAGTTCAATACACAATTGTGAGCAATTAAAAACCAAGGGTCTCAAATAATCACAACTAATAACAGTCAAATTTCAGATTTAGCAATCACTATCCATCCCATTTAACTGTAATAAAACTGATCAACTTTCATCGTCGGCCATTCCTAAACGACTTCCATTAATACCCTGCTTAAATACGATTCTACTAAATGCAATCCTATATGATCCTACACTACTAAATTTTTGGGTTTTTCGAATTTTTAAGTTTTTTTTTAAATGACGAATGTAATCTAAAATGAAACTAATAAAACTAAAACGCAACAACCTAACATGCAATTATATAAACAAATCTAACAATCAACCCCCCCAAACTCAATCAATACAATGTCCTCATTGTGCGAAAAATAAAACAAGTAAGAACAGAGGACTTCCCTGACCGGTCAAGCGTCGGGCTCGACCGTGTTCCTATCATTTGAGTCTGGTGGAGGAAAAACCGGCAACGGCTGAGGCACTGGAAAATTAACAGGATCCACCAACGGTTGCATCTTGTTATACATGTCGGCAATCGCGTTCGAACACCCCACTTGATAATCATAAATACACTGTTGTCGCTTCGCCAAACACTGATTCTGCCTCAAAATGGTCTGATGCTGAGAATTAATTAGGCACTGCAACTCACGAAATTGAAGGGTGAACTTTGATCTTTGACCCGCCGACGGACCCAATCCCTCGTCAGAGTCCCTCTCCTCACCGTCAGATTCCTGCTCCTCACCTTCAGAAGCAGACGGAAGGATATACCCCATACCCCAAGGGTGTGACTTACCGCCATCCCATTCCTTATAGCGTACAATCAGACGGTGGTCCGAAACCAGCAATGGTTGCTGCACAACCTCCTCCGCACCCCAATGAACTCCCGCTTGAGAACACAGTCCACATATTAACGAAGGATGTGGCAAACCACCTTGACTATGCAAGTTCTGAATCGTCCGGTGAATCGATGCCTCAATCACATCTCCCACATCAATAGCTAATCCCATGATAATGGCATATAATAGCAAAGACTTCTCCTTGGGAACGTCACTTACATGCTGTGACGGCATCAATTTGGCGGACAGGAAGGCATACCACACTTTGCCATAACGACTCAAATCCTTGCTATTGAATGAAATTGCTGCCCGTGGCCCTTTGGATATCCACGTTGTTCCCGGTTTGCACAAGTCCGCAATCACCTTTTCCAAATTCGGCGCTCCCGCAAGGAATCGAGTGTATTCACAGTCTAAATCAGGATCCAAATTGTAGTATTCGTTGATCGACTAAGCACTGAAAGACACTGTCCTTCCCCTGACTGTCACCTCGCATTGAGCCGTGTCTTCGGCATTGGCATAGAATTCTTTAACAACGGCTATGCAAGCGGGTTTTGGGTGAGCAGTAAATGTCCCCCACTCTCGCTCCTGTATTTGCATCAACATCTCACCATCAACTAACTCGGGTGTGAGACCGCGCTCGGGAGTTAGAGCTTTACCCGATGCGTACGAATCATACCTATCAGCGGCTTCCACACTAACAAATTTCCTTCTATCATATTGCCGAGTTGGCGTTGAAGACGAACCTTCCCCTCTATGCCTTTTTGGAGCCATCACTAAACTATATCCGGAACAAACAAACAAACACAACTCCGCAAACTAGGAACAACAATTAAACAATCCCCGCAAACTCCAACTCTACGAATTTTCAACTAAACTTTGCACAATTGAAGATACTAACACAAATTGTAATCCAAACAATCCAACCAAATCCCAATGGAAAGTAAAACTCAAGAGTAAAGCATGTACATCACTACCCAATACCAATTTCAAAAGAACCTGATCCAAAAAAAATAACAGAGTAACCCAATGTAGGATACCTGACAGAGGCTTGGTGCAGTGAAGCAGAGTTGGTGATGCCAAATGGTTGAACTGAGTAACTTGCTTCTTCAATTTGGTGCAACCCTAGAAATCGTCCATGTAACAATAAAGCTTATGGAAATTATGAATGAAACAGAGTAATTCTCCCCCAAACTCAAGAAATAGCCACTCTCAATGAACAATGAAGGGTACTTTATAGTTATGGAATGGGTGAATTGCAGAGGAAGAGTCCTAGATTGTGTGTATGTATGGAATACTTTGTGTCTCTGTATTTGATAGAAAATAGAGCACTTCTAATCCATGCGAGGTTTGGAAAGAAACTAGGTTAGGGTTCGCTTTTGGAGAGAGAAAATTGATGGGAATGTGATAGAGTTCAAATGTGGGTAGGAGAAACTTTGCGCTGACGGCGAGCTTGATCAGTAAGTTTCTCGCCCCGGCGAGAATACACAGTATAAACCTCTCGCCGGGACGAGAATGCTGTTTTCTGAAATTTGTGTTTTTTTTTCTCCTTTTTGCTCATTTGGCCCATCCCAATAACTTTTCTCTTCTCTAATACATTCTCCTAACTCTTTGTCCCTGATCCAAAAGTTAACAACATGAATTAGTCTCAATACGAATGATTAAAGAATTATTTCAAAGCAACAAAAATATTAACTATGCGAAATCAATTAAAACAATAAAATAATATGATTGGGTTGCCTCCCATCAAGCGCTTGGTTTATAGTCGTCAGCCCGACTTTCTCTGCGGTTTTAGTCATCAGCTTGATCGAGCGAAGAGAGGTAGATCACTGATACTTGACGATCCACATCACCTCCCTAGTAATGTTTGAGTCGCTGACCATTAACCTTGAATGTACGCTTCGAGTTTGGTTCTTCAACGTCAATTGCCCCGTGGGGTGCTACAGCAGTGACAATGAACGGACCTGACCATCTTGACTTTAACTTTCCCAGAAATAATCGCAATCTAGAGTTGAACAACAATACTGCCTGTCCCGGTTCGAACTTTCGATCAACTATCCGTTTGTCGTGCCATCTCTTGACTTTTTCTTTGTACAGCTTAGCGTTTTCATAGGATTGGTGTCGAAATTCCTCCATCTCATTCAATTGAAGCAGTCTTTTCTCGCCCGATGCTTGAAGATCAAAGTTCAACTTCTGAATTGCCCAATATGCATTGTGTTCAAGCTCGACTGGCAAATGACACGCTTTTCCATAAACCATGCGATACGGCGACATTCCAATTGGGTTCTTGTAGGCCGTTCGATATGCCCATAGAGCATCATCCAATTTCATTGCCCAATCCTTACGAGATGGATTCACCACTTTCTCCAGAATTTGCTTGACCTCACGATTCGACACCTCTGCTTGGCCATTCGTTTGGGGATGATAAGCTGTAGCAATCCTGTGTTTGACTCCATATTTAGCTAACAGCTTGGTGAATTGCTTATTGCAAAAATGGGAACCTTCGTCACTAATTATGGCTCTCGGTGTACTGAATCGAGTAAAAATGTTTTTCTGCAAGAACCGTAGAACCACTTTGGCATCATTCGTGGGTAGTGCAGTTGCTTCAACCCATTTTGATACGTAATCCACAGCCAAAAGTATGTATTGATTATTGAATGATGACGGAAAAGGCCCCATAAAGTCAATACCCCAAACGTCGAAGAGTTCAACTTCAAGGATAGTGTTGAGAGGCATTTCGTACCGTTTCGAAATATTGCCAACCCTTTGACATCTATCGCACTTTAAAACAAGAAGGTGGGCGTCCTTGAACAACGAAGGCCAGAAAAACCCTGATTGTAGCACTTTTGCCGCAGTTCTTTCTCCCCCATAATGTCCCCCATACTCTGATGAATGACATCGACTCAATATGCTCTCTATCTCTTCCTGTGGCACACAACGTCGTATCATCTGATCCGCACAAGTTTTGAAGAGGAATGGCTCATCCCAGAAGTACTGCTTGACATCATGAAGAAATTTCTTTCTTTGCTAAGAAGTGAAATCTTGCGGAAGAACATTACTGACTAGGAAGTTCACGTAATCAGCATACCAAGGTACTTCGGTGTTGATACGAAATAGTTGCTCGTCCGGAAACGACTCATTAATTACCACCTCATCCTTTTCCTGAATGTCAACATTCTCTAACCTTGAAAGATGATCAGCCACCTGATTCTCCGTACCTTTTCTATCTCGAATCTCTAAATCAAACTCTTGCAACAGGAGGACCCATCGAATTAACCATGGTTTGGCATCCTTCTTTGCAATCAAGTATTTAATGGCTGAATGATCAGTGTAGACTATCACCTTGGTTCCAATCAAATATGCTCGGAATTTATCAAACGCGAATATTACTGCAAGTAACTCTTTTTCTGTAGTGGTGTAATTCAATTGAGCATCAGTGAGCGTCTTACTTGAGTAATAAATGGTGTGAAAAATCTTGTCCCTTCGCTGACCCAACATAGCTCCCACTGCATAATCACTTGCGTCACACATCAATTCAAAAGGTAAAGTCCAATCCGGAGCAATTATGATTGGGGCTGTGACTAACTTCTGTTTCAGCACTTCAAAGGCTTTGATGCAAGCTTGATCCATCTTGAAGGGAACATCTTTCTCAAGGAGTGAACACAATGGTTTTGAAATTTTTGAGAAGTCCTTGATGAATCGACGGTAGAATCCAACATGTCCGAGAAAACTTCTAACGCCTTTTACAGATGTCGGTGGAGGTAGCTTTTCAATGGTTTCGATCTTTGCCCTATCCACCTCTAGACCTGCATCGGATACTTTGTGCCCCAGAATAATCCCTTCTCGCACCATAAAGTGGCACTTTTCCCAATTAAGCACCAGATTCGTTTCCACACAACGCTTCAGTACTAAGATGAGATTATTAAGACACAAGTCAAAACTATCACCGAATACAGAGAAGTCATCCATAGATACCTCCAAATTCTGCTCAACCATATCCGAGAAGATAGCCATCATGCATCGCTGGAATGTAGCGGGTGCATTACATAACCCGAAAGACATTCTCCGGAATGCAAACGTGTTCCATAAGGACATGTAAAAGTTGTTTTCTCTTGATCCTCCGGAGCTATCACTATCTGGTTATATCCTGAGTATCCATCGAGAAGGCAATAGAACTGATGACCGGACAACCTATCCAACATCTGATCGATAAATGGCAAAGGAAAGTGATCCTTGCGCGTAGCTTTGTTCAACTTGCGGTAATCCATACACACTCTCCAACCTGTAACCGTTCTTGTAGGAATGAGTTCATTGTTTTCGTTCTCAACCACTGTCATTCCTCTCTTTTTAGGCACACATTGTACGGGACTTACCCAAGCACTATTTGAAATTGGATAGATAATACCGGCGTCTAACCACTTTATAATTTCCTTCTTCACCACGTCTTTCATAATCGGATTCAATCTTCTTTGTTGCTCAATGACCGGTTTTGCTCCTTCTTCAAGCAGAATTTTATGCATGCAAAACGACGGACTGATTCCCTTGATGTCTGCTATTGTCCACCCAATTGCTGTTTTATACTCACGCAAAACCCTTAATAGTTTTTCTTCTTGAGATTCATTCAAATGCGCAGAAACTATTACTGGTAGTGTGTCCGAGTCTCCCAAGTAAGCATACCGTAGATGAGATGGAAGAGGTTTGAGTTCAAGCACAGGTGGCTCTTCCACTGACGGTTTGGACCTCTTTTCTCCTTCGTTCGGCCGGTCAAGTACATCAAATTGCCTGCTGAATTTCCGAGGAATAGGTACTGAGTCTAGAATCTTGACATACTCCCACTCATCTGGATCATCAAAAGTATTTATCCCAACCAGAGCAGCTTCTAATGGATCTTCAACAATAATTGCCATGGTTTGTTCATTCACGATTTCATCAAGCAGGTCTATCCGTAAGCATTCCTCGCCCTCCTTAGGGAATTTCATCAATTTAAACACATTAAAGGTGACTTCCTGATCTTGCACTCTCATTGTTAATTCACCTTTTTGTACATCTATCAACGTTCTCCCGGTTGCTAAGAATGGACGACCTAGAATGATGGGAATCTCCTTATCCTCTTCGTAATCCAAAACAATGAAATCAGCCGGGAAGATGAATTTATCGACTTTAACCAAAATATCTTCCACAATACCCCTCGGATATGTCACTGATCTATCTGCCAACTGCAAGCTGATGTTCGTCGGTTTTGGTGCCTTTAGCCCAAGCTGAGTGTAAACTGATAACGACATTAAATTGATACTAGCTCCTAAGTCACACAATGTCATTCCAGAGAACTGGTTACCAATTACACAAAGGATAGTGAAGCTTCCTGGATCCTTTAGTTTAGGTGGCAACTTGTTTTGCAAAATTGCGCTGCACTCCTCGGTAAATGCCACCATTTCGAATTCACCCAATTTCCTTTTCTTTGACAAAACATCCTTCATAAACTTTGCGTAACTGGGCATCTGTTCCAGGGCTTCTGCAAACGGTATATTAATGTGTAGTTTTTTGAAAACATCCAAAAATCTGGAAAATTGCTTGTCTAGCTTGGCTTTCTGCAATCTCTGAGGGAATGGTACGGGAGGCACTACACTATCTGGCTTGAGTTCCTTTGACTTTACCTCCGAACCTGTATCCTTCACCTTTTCTTATTCATTCACCTTACTTTTCACCGGGGCTTCCTCATCCTCATTCTCCACAATTGTTTTTGGTTTAGAATTTCCTTTAACTGCATCAGGCAGCTCTTTCCCACTCCTTAAGGTGACAACCTTGCAATGTTCCTTTCCTTCCGTTCTTGGATTAACCTCTGTATCGCTTGGAAGTGCTCCTTGTGGTCGAGTATTCAAGACTTGAGCCAACTGTCCCAGCTGATTTTCCAAGTTCCTAATTGACACTGCCTGGCTCTTCACATTCAAATCTACCTGAGTTAGCAACTTATCTTGATCATTCATTCTTTTCTCAGATGCTGTGATAAACCTTGCTAACGATTCTTCTAAATTCGGCTTCCTTTCTGCATGTTGTGGAGCTTGGTTCTGAAAACCTGGGGGATTCTGAGTTCTAAGAGCTGGGTTTTGAACCTGAGTGTTATTGCTCCATGAGAAACCCGGATGATTCTTCCACCCCGGATTATATGCATTCTGGTATGGCCATTGCTGTCTGTTATAACTCCCCACGAACTGTACCGATTCCGGATTAATGGCACAATACTCCGTCGGATGTGCACCTGCACATAGCTCACACACATAGGCTACTTGCTGGGTTTTCGATTCTGCCAAGGCTTCAATTTTATTAGACATGGCCGCCATCTGAGCTGTTAATGCCGTGACCGTATCTACTTCCAAAACTCCAGCTACCTTCTGCGGATTCATTCTGGAAGTCGGCCATTGATAGTTGTTTGCAGCCATAGTCTCCAACAAGGTGAAAGCTTCATCAAAATTCTTATCCATAAGTGTTCCCCCCCCGCAGCTGCATCTATACTTGATCGAGTGTTACTATTCACCCCATTGTAGAATGTCTGGACTTGCAGCCACTTGGGTAGCCCATGATGTGGACATCTTCTCAATAACTCCTTGAACCTATCCCAAGCCTCGTACAATGACTCTCCACGACTTTGCTCAAAGGTAGAAATCTCGTTTCTCAACTTAGCAGACTTAGCCGGCGGAAAGAATTTTGCTAGGAATTTCTGCGCCAAGTCATCCCAAGTTGTGATGGACCCCGGTGGAAGCGAGTGCAACCAACTCTTTGCTTTATCCCTGAGTGTAAATGGAAACAAACGTAGTCTCACCGCATCATCAGTTACATTGGGATATTTGAAGGTATCACAAATCTCAAGAAATCTAACCAAGTGATCATTCGGATCATCGTTAGCTAATCCCCCAAACTGTACCGCATTCTGAAACATATGAATTGTACTCGGCTTGATCTCGAAGGAAGCAGCAGTGATAACTGGTCTCGTGATGCTAGATTTGATCTCGTCTATCTTAGGCATAGCATATTCCCTCAATGATTTCTGTTCTTCGTTAGCCATTTTCTCTTTCTCAAGTGTCTCCCGACAGAACTTTCTCAACTGACGAAGCTTATTTTCAAGATTATCCTCACACTACACGAGTTCCGGTTGTTTTGATCGCGTTTGCATAAACGAATCAAAAGACACCTGAACCGAAGAAACAAAAGAAAAATAAAGGTGCTTAATTAGAACAGACTTAATTAAACTGATATTGAAAATTAAAAACACAAATAATCCCCGGCAACGGCGCCAAAAACTTGTTGTCCGATTTAGATAACGACAATTACGTGCAAGTGTACACGATCAACAAGTAATAAAGTGATAAGAAAGAGTGTCGAACCCACAGGAATTATTACGATTTAAATCTCCACTATCAATCTAAACTATGACTATTCTAATAAACAATCGCCAATTGGTTGTTTGATTTAAACTAATTTAACTAATACGAAAACTGATAACTATCACAAAGGTTGAAATTCAGATTTAAAAGATTAAGACTACAATTTCCCCAATTATATATCATAAATCAATATGTCTACGTCATTCAGTTATTCACTTCATTAGAGTTGTTAACAGGAATTCAATTTTATTTATAAGCCCTTTTCCAAGTGATCAAATAAATCTATCTAATCCAATTAACTCTACGATATTCCTATGCAGAATAACAGGATTAAACTCATTAAGCACCAATTCCCAATTGTTACGTGCAGTAAAGAGATATTCCTATTCACTTTACAAATCCAATTATTCAACACTTGCAAATAATTTAGAATACACGCTATCTTATTCAGTTCTAACCCTAGATTGCATCTCCCAAATTCACCTAAGGTATTCCGCTAATTGTTGGCCAAACAATTTAAACATTAAGCATGGAATATGATAGACAACTCAACTTAAATGAATAACTGAAATTTAAATTGAAAATTAATTCATCAATATAACTGGTTCAATTGCAGCCTTAATGTAAAGGTTTAGTTCATACTGACAATAGAAACTAGAAATTCAAAATAAGTCATCATAAATAATTACAAATTAAGGATAAAAAGATTAAGAGAAAACTCAATATAATCCTTCGTCCTCCAATCTGAATTCTTCACAAAGCTTGGCTTGGTTCTCTATCTCCTTGCTCAGCTCTCAATCTTCAATCTTCGTGTGAGTAGATGTATGAATATGTGTGTCAATCCAGGTTTTATTCTCCTATTTATATCCTCAATAACCTCCTCAAGACTCCTTATCAGAATAACAATTGAAATCCTTCCTAGCTTCAAACTTTCCAAAGTACCCGATTGCCAACTTCTATTTTTTTTTCCACCAAACGCAACCTCGCCCCGGCGAGGAAATCCTTCACAAAAGTCTCGCCCCGGCGAGATCTCGCCTCGGCGAAGAAATTATACCTGGACTTCTCGCCCCGGCGAGAATGCCCTGCACCCAGCTAGTTTTGCTTTCCTTGATCCTCAGCCAGCCGTAACCTACAAAAGAAATATAAACACAAATAAAAAGGTACTAAAACACTGAAAGATTGAAAAGAATCTCGCTAAAACGTATCTAACTCGTAGGTTAAAACCTACTCATCATAACTCATCATACACAAGATACTATGATGATCTCAAGTCCAAGGATCACTTGTACTACTATCACTAGAGGAATTCCTATTGACAGCCGAGTAAAACTCCATTAGGTATTCCTTAGCGAGCCACGTTCAGTGTACTTATTCTCCAATAAGCACCTACATACTTGCTTTAGTGTCTCCACACAAATGATTATGAGATCAATCATCCTCTTCCTAAGAACAAGCAACGTATGTACTAATCTATCCGGATTCACTAATCCCTTTTTTAGTAATCCAACGATTAGGAACGATCTTAGTTTCTGAGCTATCTAGAATTTAAATCTCATTAGCATGATCACCATCATGATTCTAAAAACATTGCTCAAAACTATAAGTTTATCACATTTAATATAACAACACTATGTAGATAATGTAAAATGCCTTTTAAGAAAATCAATTCTTTTATTAATAAATGAATAAGATTACAAAGTATATGCTACATCATATCAAATATAATTGGCTTGTGTGCATACTACTTTCAACGAGCGATGGTAAATACCTTCTCAATCTCCTTGATCCAAATTTGCGCTTCGATAGGGTCGGTAGTTCCCCTAAATTCTGGAGGTCCTACACTCCTAAAGTCTTTAAAGTTGGTCACTGGAATCGCTTGGGGGTGGTTATGCACGGTTTCATTGGTTCTTCCTTGAAGGACTTCTCCTAACAAGTCAGTTAACCGCTGGATAGGGTCTACTTGATCCCTCTCATTATTGACCGATTCTTCCGGTGCTGGAAGTCTACGTCTGGGCGGCATTTTCTGCAATAATAACTTCATATAATCATCTCATAATATTGTTTAAGTATTTAAATCTTAACGCAATAATTCGATCACACGTCTAAATAAAAACATTTATATTCATATGCTAAAATCAATACATCGCTCAAGATTATCTCTTAGCATACTTCTATAAATGCTAACATCTATCCCCTATGGGGAATACTAACATACTACCCTTCTAACAAAACATGGGGTTCACTTAAGTTATCCCACATCTTACACAAAAGATCAGGATTTACACATAACAATACATATATAACATAACTACAATTACTAGACTCCTACTAACATTAACCTAGCATCCCATGCTCCACAGCGCTCTTGTACTCCAGATGTCCCATATGTGCCATCAAATCCCGGCTCATGGTGTAACGGGTCTATCCTTGCTCCGTTGGATAATGGTACACACCATCAACCCATTTTTCCATAGCTGTGCGAAATGCATAGCCCATTTGTTCATCTTCCTCCTCTTGCCCTTCACTTCATCTTTTAAGTCATCAGCTCTATCACGGACATCCTCCCATAACTCCTCGAAATGGATCCTATTCATCACTTCCAACTCTAGCTGCGTTCTAAGGGCCTCCTTCTTAGTCTTCTCACTCAGTTCCCTCTATTCCGACTGCTTCAGTTTACCTATCAACTCCACATTTCTTATTAATAAACGGTGTACAAGAGTTCCCAACTGAATACCCGCCTCCTTGCAACTCTTAAGCTCTGCCTCCATTTCTTGCATCTTAGTATATCTCTTTTGAGCCTTGGTCTCTAGCTCGTCAACCCTGTCTCCTAACTCAATGATTATGT
The DNA here is from genome assembly GCA_034770075.1 of Aralia elata. Lineage (NCBI taxonomy): Eukaryota > Viridiplantae > Streptophyta > Magnoliopsida > Apiales > Araliaceae > Aralia > Aralia elata. Next base: position 28,340,391 of record CM068381.1, read on the forward strand.
CCGTATACTCACCCAACATTTTATCCTCGAATGTGGTCCCATCATGTGGTACCCCATCGAAATCTTCCACGGGCTCATCCTCCATAGGTTCTTCTTCCGGTTCAGATTCCACTTCCATTTCATCTTCCTCATCGAATTCGACTGGTGCTATGGCCGAAATAGGTTCAAATACCAAGGGTACTTCATACACCACATGTATGTCACATGGTTCTTCCTCCATAACTCTACTGGGTTCTCCTCACTCAAGCATCCTACAACCACAAACATAAAGCAACAACAACAACTTTATAAGAATCTCATGATAAAACATAAGTTCATTGTATGGAATGAAGGTATATTTTGTGATGCTACCCTCTAATTAAGAAAACTCTACATGAGTTTTGTCTCCTTCTATTCCCTAAACTTCCTCCTAAGGTTATAGCCTAAGGATTCTCACTCCTAAGGTTTCTAACCTAAAGATCTGATACCAACATGTGACGCTCCCAAATTCGGATACATGTACCTCGAATTTGGTGCTTCACGATCCATCTCATACAACATACTAATATTAGCTAACAGTGAAATAATAGGAATATTTATATTGATATAACATAAATATTTCTGTCCCAAATCTCGCAACCATTACTAAACCGAATATACAGCTTAATCCAAGACATAACTTAGTACATAATACCAATGAAGTCCTATTACAAATATAATAATAAACTTTTAGTACAAAGGAACAAGTTACGCCATAGCCTCGCCCTTGCCCTTGTCTTTTCCTGAGGTTCTACCGTGTTCTGCCTTAACTAAAATGTTTAAGGGAAGCAAGAGTAAGCAACAAATTTGCTTAGCAAGTAATATAACAATAAATGTGAATGAGTATATGCAAAGTTCATAATAAGGATAGCTCAGGAATTTAAATAAGAATATTGTGACAAGTACACATCAATGGTTCTAATTCCGTCCTTTGAATTAAATCATTGAGTCACTATGGATTGAAGGATTATTAAAGGAATTCAAAGGTTTCCACAGTTTCAAATTAATGAGTATTTAATACTGAGTAGTCACTATGGGCCAAGAACTTCTACTAAAATTAACAGTATTACACTAATAATCCATAATATAAACAAGTACAATAGATGATCAGTCCAAAATACTCTATGTTATGCACAACACTCAAATATGCTATTCACACGTGTGTTGGTTTCCCAATATATATTTATCCCCTTTTGTGAGGGTTGTTCATCTCAGCAGATTATAAGAGTCTGCGCCAAGTCAATTGATTTGGATAGCTTTTCAAATTCATAGATAATGGTCTAGTTGAATCAAATGGCTTAGACACCTTTTCTTAATACACTTCAGAACGATTCGCACACTCAAGGTATGCAACACGAGTTCAAGAATATAATTGTGATTTTAATTCAAGAGCATGAATAATAACTTCCAAGAATTTTGATGACACAAGAGCTATTCAATAAAACGATTATACAATTAGCAGATGTATTTGTCTATATATGTAGTTGATATAATAACAATTAAACATGCACAATATCCAAAGTTGTATAAGTTAGGGAACTTGGCCTTTCGTGTAGCTTACAAGTCTAAAGCTTAACGTCACTACAAAGTTTTATATTATCCTATTTATGTATGTATATATATATATACACGTTGGTCATACAAGTTCAATATGTAATCCAACAATCTTACATTCCTATGGTACACCAGTGCAATCACAGTTGCTAAACATATATTTTCAGTCCTATCTTAGTTACACAGCCAGGCCATATGGTTATCACATTAACATTATTGTACTGTTGGAAGTTTTACTTAGAAAACTTGTAAAACTTTTAAATTCTTGATTCCATACCACCATTACACGCTTGAACACTTTGGATATCATTCTAATCGTGTATTACAACTTAAGACATTAATGTACACATGCTACAGGGTTCAGTCTACAATTAAAATAGTCAGATAGTTCTGCAGTGCGGCGCAGCTGCGCTGCATTTTGACTTGGGAATGGTGCAGCTGTGCTGCTCCCTGATCAGACCAGAGTTAGTTTTCCTCTTACACAAATTCATTTTTAGTATACTATGATATCGATACAAATCAGGAGCACGTGTTAAGAGGTATTAGACTGGGTTTGGTCCCATCTTTTTACTTTCAAACAAGTTATAGTTTTAGTTGGAAAATTTCTATTTAACAAGTTAAAAAGAGTTTATGCAACAAGGACTAGCTACATTAGTCATTAAACCACATCACCATGATAAATAAATCTTTACTACGCATGCTCACATGTAATTGACTCATTTACATATAGTTAGTATAGTCCATCATTTGAGAACTTACTTTAAAACATGCTTGTATATTCTATATCATGTTTAACTAGTTGGGTGCACATATTAGTCATGTTTAAAGGTATAAGGAGTTCTATCATACATGTTCAAAAATCAGAATACATGTAACTCAATGTTTCATCAATCTTAGCTTTAAATTTCTAAGTTTTCCTTTCAAAATCTATATTAACCCGAACTAAATATGCAAAGCGACTACGAATCATATTTCATGCTCATTTGTACACATAACTAAGCCACATACATAAGCTAGAAAGATCAGAACTTAAAAGGCACAAGGTTCGTCATGGTTTGTTTTTCAAAACTTCAAATTTGCTTTTCAAATCATTCTAAACCAAGCTAATGCAACTTATTACATGCAAAGCAACTTTAAATTATATGTTAGACCCATCTACATACTCAGTCAAGTCAAACTAACATGCTCAGAATATGTTGCCATCCTTGGAAACAGTTACAAGAGTCGGATAAGAAGCAGACAGGGCTGAAGGGGTATTCCTATTTCTTGATACACATGCGGGGAATACTATCAGAACGAGAGAAACTATTTCGACTTTTGTAAGCCGCAACGTACAGAAGCAGGCCTTCTTTGTCAGGCGGAGGAAAAGCCGAACGATCATAATTTTTCCTTGATCATAGAAAACATTAAGTGGCCCATAAAAAGGAACTTTCCCAATTTCGTGAGGAAGGGAATTTCCTTAGCAACTCTTGGGTCCGCAGAACGCTCATCAGAATTGACTTACAAACTATGGATATTTGATATGAGAACTCTATGTAATAAGAAAAGGATAAAGCATGTGAAATTAAGTGCTTATTAGGATGAAAAGAGGAGTGATGGAGCTCGACTTCAAGTAATGGGGTTGCTTTGAGAAGGATCTCCCTTTGACAATCTCCGGCGGAAAAGAAGTCCGAAGCTCAAATGAGAAGACTTAGTCTAGAAAAGAGAGATCAAGGAACACCTGAAAAGAAGAAAGAACAAATGAGCAAAAGACGAAAAACCCCCTAGGGTTCGGCCACCTTAGGGTTCAGCCCCCTAGGATTCGGCGACCCTAGGGTTCGGCCACCTAGGGTGGTCTTGCTTTGATACCTTGGCTCCTCTCGTGGTTATTTGCTTGATTGTTTGAAGAAAATGCCGCTTTATATTCCTAAAAGTATAATCTTTCTTTGAAAATATCTAAGGAAATAAACCAAGATATAATCAAGGTAATAAGGCTTGAAAAAGAAAAATTGAAGTTACCGAAAAAGAAAGAAAGCAAACAAGAAAGAACCAAAGCATAAGAAGCCATTTAAATAAAACGGGAAGAAAAAGACTAAAAAAATAAAGGAAGAGACCAAAGCCCTTAGGGTTCGGCCACCTAGGGGGCTCTCCCCTTTTACCTTTTGACTTCCTATAGGTTGTTGATTGGTTTCCTGGAATGGATGTTCTTTCGTTATGAAAAGAGTGTAGTCTTTCTTTGAGAATATCTAGAGAAAAAGTCAAAATCCAATTAAGGTGAAGTGGCTCGAAAAAGAAAGATTAAAGTCACCTTAAAAGAAGTGGATGAAGCGATCAAGAAGAATCCAAGTATAAGAAACCATGCGAATAAATAAGAGAAGAAAAAAGGGAATAAAAGATGAGAGGAAGCCTCAAAGCCCCCTAGGGTTCGGCCCCTAGGGCTTGGCCACCACCTAGGGGGGAAGTCCCTCCTCACCTTTGCTCGCCTTGGTTTATTGAATGTTCGCTTAACTTTTTCTTGATGACTCTTCGTTGAAGAAAGAAAGAAATTTAAGGAAGATAGAAATTCCAAGAGAAAGCTGGAGGAATGAAGAGACATGTGTAGCTTGGGGTGAATATATATAGGGCTCCAAGTATGTTTGCATGGATTATGGAAACAAATATTCCATTCCTAAAAAGGGAAGGATTCGATTTCGTTTCCAAAATAAAATAAGATTTGATTTTGATAGAGATATTATTTTATTTGGTAATATATAATCTCTAAATTTAATTTGATTCATCTTGATTTAGTTTCCAAAAAATTAAGGAAACAAATAGATTGAGCAAGATTTGATAAAAGATTACACCAGATATCCTAGGAGAGCACTCCTAGGGCTCGCCCCCTAGGTCTCGACCCCTTAGGGTTAGGCCTTTAGGGGTTCGGCCCCATAGGAGTTCCCTCTCCTAAGGACTTCATTTATTAAGCTTACAAGATTGAATTCTAAGGATTATTCAAAAAATTAAAGCGGGACTCAAAAAATTGAAGTATTTTGCACGATCGCCACTCCAAAGGCGTGACTCACGTGCAGGGGGAAAATGTGGGGTCAAGTACAAATTAGGGTTCACATGTGACCTAAAGAATTAAATGAAAGACAAAAAAGTTGGAAATAAATGAACAAGACAGAAATAAATGAACAAGATAAGCAATAAATGAACGAAAGGGAAAAATCTAGGGTTTGACCACCTGAGGGTTTAGCCACCCCTGAGTGGTCCCACCTCAAGACGAAGTCCGATAACAACTTTCCCGATTGAATTTGATTTGAACTACCGAAACGAAACAAGGAAAAAACTAGAAAAACGAACAAAGAAGGAACAAAAAGCCAAGGTGCCCCCCCAAGCACCCTAGGGTCCGGCCACCTTAGGGGTTGGTCTCCTAGGGGGCAAACTATTTTGTGATCTCAAGAATTATGCCAGACAAGCTTTAAGCAGTGCAATGATGGAATAACAAGCCCGAACCACAGAAAGAAGCAAGGGACCTTGTGAGGGTCTAGAAATGATTTTCATTGGACCTATCATGACAAGAGCTCACAATAGCTCATAAAATGTGAGAGAGGGAAACAAAATGTCGTTCACAATAGCTCATAAGGTTAAAATGGGAAACTACATTCATTTAGATGTTTTAGACAAATAATTAACAAATTCAGTGCTCAATCTTCAATAAAAGTCTCTATTTCATTCAGTCATTTAGACATTCAGACCTTTTTATTCAGTTTTATCAAACAACCCGTAACTCAATTATGAGAACAAGAGATAACGAAAAATAGATACTTATGATAGTAAAAATGTAGATGAAAATATTTTAAAATAAAATTAAAAATGAAAAAGTAGTTTCTTTTTCTAAATTTTTAAATTTTAGAGCTGTAATACATGATTAAAATGATATCCAAAGTGTTCAAACGTGTAATGGTGGTATGGAATCAAGAATTTAAAAGTTTTAAAAGTTTTCTAAGTAAAACTTCCAATAGTACAATAACGTTGATGTGGTAACCATATGGCCTGATTGTGTAACTAAGATAGGACTGAAAATATATGTTTAGCAACTGTGATTGCACTTGTGTACCATAGGAATGTAAGATTGTTGGATTACATATTGAACTTGTATGGCTAACGTGTCTATATATATATATATATACATAAATAGGATAATATAAAACTTTGCAGTGACGTTAAGTTTTAGACTTGTAAGCTACACGAAAGGCAAGTTCCCTAACTTACACAACTTTGGATATTGTGCAAGTTTAATTGTTGTTATATCAACTACATATATGGACAAATACATCTACTGATTGTATAATCGTTTTATTGAATAACTCTTGTGTTATCAAAATTCTTGGAAGTTATTATTCATGCTCTTGAATTAAAATCACAATTATATTCTTGAGCTCATGTTGCATACCTTGAGTGTGCGAATCGTTTTGAAGTGTATTAAGAAAAGGTGTCTAAGCCATTTGATTTGGCTAAACCATTATCTATGAATTCGAAAAGCTATCCAAACCAATTGACTTGGCACAGACTCTTATAATCTGCTGAGATGAACAACCCTCACAGAAGGGGATAGATATATGTTGGGAAACCAACACACGTGTGAATAACATATTTGAGTGTTGTGCATAACATAGAGTACTTTAGACTGATCATCTATTATACTTGTTTATATTATGGGTTATCAGTGTAATACTATTAATTCTAGTAGAAGTTCTTGGTCCATGGTGACTACTCAGTATTAAATACTCATTAATTTGAAACTATGGAAACCTTTGAATTCCTTTAGTAATCCGTCGATCCATAGTGACTCAATAATTTAATTCAAAGGACGGAATTAGAACCATTAATGTGTACTTGTTCATAATATTCTCATTTAAATTCCTGAGCTATCCTTATTATGAACTTTGCATATACTCGTTCACATTTACTGTTATATTACTTGCTGAGCAAATTTGTTGCTCACTCTTGCTTCCCTTAAACATTTCAGTTAAGGCAGAACACGGTGGAACCTCAGGAAAAGACAAGGCAAGGGTAAGGCTATGGCGTAGCTTGTTCCTTTGTACTAGAAGTTTATTATTATATTTGTAAATAGGACTTCATTGTTATTATGTACTAAGTTATGTCTTAGATTAAGCTATGTATTCGGTTTAGTAATGGTTGCGAGACTTGGGACATAAATATTTATGTTATATCAATATAAATATTCCGCTGTTAGCTAATATTAGTATGTTGTATGAGATGGATCATGAAGCACCAGATTCGAGGTACAGGTATTCGAATTTGGGGGTGTCACAGGAATACCCCTTTAGCCCTGTCCGCTTCCTATCGTACTCTTATAACTGCTTCCAAGGATGGCAGCATTATACTGACGAGATCCTTAGAGATCCAGGACATGTGAGGATGCTTGAGGATGATGGTATTCTACACTGCATTCAGTTGTGTTGGGATCTTTGTATTCAGCAGGACCATGATGCCCTCACTCTACTGCTTTCACGCTGATGCTCCTCTACTTGTACCTTTGTTACCGCTTGGGGGGAATTCACCCCTACTCTAGAGGACGTCTATGTCGTTTATCAGTTTCCTTTTCATTCCATCCCTTATAATTCATTCATCATCATTTTTTCTTGGATCATATACTTATTTTGACTTATATCTTGTAGCCTTCTTGATGCCGCTTCAGTTTCGTGCCGTCCATCTAGCTTGTCTTCTAGGGATGCTGAGTGTGTTACATGTCTGACAGAGGCCTTCAGGCGAGCCTCTAGCTACACCTCACGATTTTAGAGTGATAAGCTCCTTCCTGACTTCGAGATTCCCAATTGGCAGAAGATGTCATGACTATCTTGGGTGCACTACTTCTTCCGAGACTACAAACCTGGTCATTGGGATAGTTCTATTCACAGTGAGTCCGTTCTCGCTCTTCATGGAGAACAATGCCTTTTTTCGCTAGCTACCTATCTGACAATGTGACTATCTCGTTTTATCTTCCCCGGCTCACCAGTAGATGGTCCTTCGATTCGCATGTTTAACGTGGCCGCTCTATTAGCTTGGGGTTTGTAAGTTCCCCTTGCTCCTCTCTTCTTGGAGACTTTGTATCGCCGTTTGGACAAAGTTGTCCTTGCTATGAGAGAATCTATTGGGAGGTACCCCTTTCTAGCTTCATTTATTCTTGTATCAATTATCTTTCATACTGCATTTCTCTTTCGCTCATCAATGTTTTCCCATTTATTTAGGTACGACGTGAATTGCTTCATTCCGGGCTCTTTTCTTCAGATCTTCTTATTCGAGCGCTTTCGAGGTCATTCTGCCTCTTTGCACTTCTCCAAGAAGAAGAAGAAACTTTCGCTACCTTTCACATCGCCGAATGTTATTTCTTGTACCTCTCGTTGGATTGATTATAGGGCTTCTTCGGACTTGCGGCTCTACGTCGACGATTTTTCGTCCTTCGTTACTCGTCCTTACACCATAGTCCCGAAGGGTTGCCTTTTGCTTCATTTCTATAGGAAAGACTTTCGCTCCTTCCCGAGCTTCGAAGGTTTGTAAGGGTCATCACTTTCTTGGTTTCTGTTTCTCCGAGCTGCTGAACTTCCCTACTTTATTGAGGACGATGAGTTCGACACCGTTCTTTACTCACCTCAGAGAGTCATTGGATAGTTCGACTTTGATCAGCATCGACCTTTCGGCCATTCTTGCTATGGGGATTATGAGAGTGCTCTTGATAATTTTATCCCTATATCCCGCTCGTTTGTATGGGAGATTCTGAGACTACCGACTGCTCATTTTGACCCTCTCCCATTTGTCATATCGAATGCTTTTGATGCTTCTCCAGTTCATGCTCCTACAACTTCCAAGCATCTTCCCCCGTGGACTTCGTCCTGGGTATCTCCTCAAGCTCCTCCCTAGGGATCCTCTGTTGCCAGGGAGATGAGAGTTACTCGCTCTAGAGCGAAGGCACATACTACTATTGTTTCTGAGGTGGTGCCTCTTGCAGGTTCTACGGTGGGCCCGACTAGTCATGATGTCATTAGGCAAATGACGAATGGGACCACGCTTATCTTGATGCCTTTGTCGAAGCACCCACACAATGATGTTGGTTCTAGCATGCCTGTAACGCCCCCAAATTCGGGCGCTGGCTGCCCGAACAAGGGTCCGACGTTATCTCGTACTTCTTTCGTAACTTAACCAATGATCCCATAATCATATTGGTTGAATTAGTCTATTACAAACTATAAAATTATAATTTCCTTAACTTCCTCCATGGATCTATTCTTGATCTCGATTTCATTCTTTCTACAAGTATCAACTTGTAGTTCATTCGTATATATGGATAAGACCATATATGTTGATGAGGACATCCATGATCCAGAAACCCGTGATACAACCCGAGAAGACCCATTGCAATTTCCACTTGGACCCATTACTAGAGCTCGAGCTAAAACCTTCAAAGACGGACTTAACGGAATGATCCATGAACTATGGAACGAGGTTGGATCAAGCATAGAGGTTATGGAGTTGGAGTCCAAGCGTATGAAGCCCGTAAACATGTTGCGAATGGACGTGGCAGACAAAACAACGAAAGAAAGCAGTTTGCTCGGAACAGGGTGACCTCGCCCCGGCGAGAATCTCCAGGCCATTTTTCTCGCCCCGGCGAGAGACTCGCCCCGACGAGGTTTTCCAAGCCAATTCCCTCGCCCCGGCGAGAGGCTCGCCCCGGCGAGAAATCTTCAGTTCAAATCTCTCGCCCCGGCGAGAACCTCTTGGATGCAATTTGTTATTTTTTGACTTTCTTGATTTTCGAACCTTCTTTCATCCAAAACATGATATCAGTATTTAGGATCAATTACATGTGTTCTGATTGCTACATTTCCAAATTTGTGTGCTTGTATTTCAAAGAGTGTGTGCTTCTAGAAGCTTCTAGTTTGTTTCTAAAACTAGTATAAATAGGTGCTATTGTAAACTTGAATCATTCATTAATATTCAGATTATCATCATTATTGTGAGATTGTTCTCTTCTTGTGGTTCTTGAGAATTCCTAAGTATTCCTTAGTTTTCGTTGAGATTCATATTCGACTTATCATACAACCAATCATAGTTGTGTGTGGCGTCTTCTACCGCATCAATCGTCGATTGTACCAAGATTACCGCTTCAACATAAGCGAGGGGTCAAGGTGTCGTTGGTGTCCATCCTACGCAAACTTCATTTGCAAGCAATTGTACCAAGATTACCGTCTACATATAGGCGAGGGGTTAAGGTGTTGCAAGCTACCCATCCTATCAACTTGTTAGAAACGATCCGGGCGACGACCACCTCACGCAAGCGTGCCGTGGAGTCTATCATTTGGTATCAAAGCTAAGTTTCCTATCAAGTTACTTATCTTTACTTTTTATTGTTGAATTATAGTCAAAAAAAAAAAAAAAAAAAACTGCATAAAAAAATATATATATATATTGCAGAAAATTGTTAGTGTTGAGTGCTATCATTGGGATTGTTAATTGCAAGAATCATATTTGACGTTTGGAAGTCTTGTGGAGAGTCGTTCTTTCTATATTGTGTTCTCGATAAGTTATTATTGGATTGTAATTAGAGAATTGAGGTAATATTTGTGAGAATTCAAAAGAACCTATTAGAGAGAACTACGAGCGGAAAAAGGCAAGAGTAGTAAGTCTAATTGAGGGTAAAAGCCTAATTGTGTGATACACGAGTGTTTCCTATTTGTGTGATATATTGTTTGAGTGAAACACGTAAGGGAGTGGTGAGGAACTTGTTTTCTACTAATCGTTGTTTTGCAGGAAATATGTCTAACACAAGAGATAAGACAAATGAAAATGAACCTTCTACATCGAATTTTGACCCAAAACTCATGATGGAGGCTATGATGAAAGAATTTTCTAGACAATTGGGGATGGCTATGGAACAAGTGCATGATCGCATCGATCAATTGAGTGACACTCGAGGGGAACGAACTCAAATCCCTCCGGGTGGGCGCCCAAAAGGAAAGGCCCAACAAAAGGAAGTAAGGTTAGAGGAGACAAATTACTATGATGAAAGGTTTAGCGAGGAAGAGGATCGAGAAACTAACTATATCCCTAGGAGACATGTTGCAAGGGATAGAGGCGGCCGAGATCGAGAGGACAACAACCTTGATAGCATCAAAATGAAAATTCCCACATTCCAAGGCAGAAGTGATCCCGAGGCATACTTAGAATGGGAGAGAAAAATGGAGTGGATCTTTGACTGTCACAACTACTCGGATCTCAAGAAAGTAAGAATTGCAGCTATCGAATTTTCAGACTATGCAGTTACTTGGTGGGATCAATTGATGATCAGCCGAAGGAGGTGCCGAGAACGTCCAATCGAGACTTGGGCAGAAATGAAAGCTGTAATGAAAAAGAGGTTTGTCCCAAGCCACTATTATCGAGATCTGTTTCGAAACTTACAAAATTTGAGACAGGGAAGCAAGAGTGTGGAGGACTACTTCAAGGAGATGGAGATGCTAATGTCTAGAGCTGACATCGACGAGGATAATGAGGCAACCATGGCCCGATTTTCAGCAGGTTTAAATTGGGACATTGCAGATTTGGTGGAGCGTCAACATTATGTGGTATTGGAAGATATGGTGCACATGGCTATCAAAATAGAGAAGCAACTTAAGAGGAGAGGTGGCCAACGAACAAATCCAACCACAGGTACATCATGGAAAGCCAATAATGTGAAGCGTGAGGAAAAGCCAACTGTTTTCAAACCAAAGCCAGAAATCAAGCAAGGAGCGACTACTCAAGTAGTGCAAGGTAAAATTAATACACCTTCTACTAGTCGTAATCGAGATATTGTATGCTTTAAATGTCAAGGCAGGGGACATATTGCAAATCAATGCCCAAATCAAAGAACTATGTTATTGCTTGATAATGGGGATTTGGAGACCGAGGAAGAAAATAGTGACAATGACTCTATGCCACCATTGGAGGAAGATCGAGAGGTTGCTATGCATGGTGAAGTGTTGGTTACACGGAGAATGCTTAGTACACAGGCAAAAGAAGAAAGCAGCGAGCAAAGAGAGAATCTATTTCATACTAGATGCATGGTAAATGGTAAGATTTGTTGTGTTGTAATTGATGGTGGAAGCTGTACAAATGTGGCAAGCATCACAATGGTAGAGAAATTGGGACTTACAACATCCAAACATCCTCACCCATACCGATTGCAGTGGCTCAATGACAGCGGCGACATTAAAGTTACCAAGCAAGTATCAGTGTTGTTTACAATTGGAAAGTATGTTGATGAGATCCTTTGTGATGTAGTTCCTATGCAGGCAGGTCATTTACTACTTGGGAGACCTTGGCAGTTCGATCGGCGAGTAAAACACGATGGTTTTACTAATGAGTACTCTTTTGTTCACAATCAAAGAAAAGTTACCCTGTGTCCTATGTCACCAAAACAAGTGCATGAGGATCAAATACACTTACAGAGAGATCATGAAAAGAAAACAAAAGAGAGAGAAAAAAAAGAAAGAAGAGAGAAAAACAAATATTTTTGCAAAAAGGAGTGATGTAAGGCGAGCTTTGGATTCAAAAAAGCCAATGATTATACTTCGGTATAAGGAGGCACTTTTAAATACTAACGCTAACAATCCTTCTTTGCCTAGTGTTGTTTCTGCTCTTTTACAGGATTATCAGGATGTATTTCCCGAGGAACTTCCACAAGGATTACCACCAATTCGGGGAATTGAGCATCAAATTGACTTTGTCTCAGGCGCGACCATTCCAAATCGCCCGGCATACCGAAGCAATCCCGAGGAGACAAAGGAATTGCAAAGGCAAGTTGACGAGTTAATGGACAAAGGTTTTGTGAGGGAAAGCATGAGTCCATGTGCGGTTCCTGTTATTTTAGTACCTAAGAAAGATGGGAAGTGGCGTATGTGCATTGATTGTCGAGCGGTAAATAACATCACGGTAAAATATCGACATCCCATTCCTAGGTTAGATGACATGTTAGATGAATTGCATGGATCTTGTGTGTTTTCTAAAATAGATTTAAAGAGTGGTTATCATCAAATTAGAATGCATGAGGGAGATGAGTGGAAAACTGCTTTTAAAACAAAATATGGGTTATATGAGTGGCTAGTCTTACCTTTTGGTTTAACTAATGCTCCTAGCACGTTCATGAGACTAATGAACCATGTTTTGCGTTCCTTCATTGGAAAGTTTGTAGTTGTCTACTTTGATGATATCTTAATCTATAGCAAAGATTTAGTTGAGCATGCATTGCATATAAAATCTGTCCTAGATGTGCTTCGAAAAGAAAAATTGTATGCTAATATGGACAAATGCACATTTTGTACGGATTGAGTTGTATTTCTTGGTTTTGTTGTTAGTACACAGGGAGTACAGGTTTGACGAAGAAAAGATACGTGCAATCCAAGAATGGCCAACTCCTACGAATGTCAGTCAAGTTCGTAGCTTTCATGGACTCGCGAGTTTCTATAGACGGTTTGTAAGGAATTTCAGCGAAGTCACAGCACCACTCACTGAAGTAATCAAAAAGAGTGTAGGATTCCAGTGGGGTGATGCACAGGAAAAAGCGTTTAATTTGATTAAAGAAAAATTAACTAACGCTCCTTTACTTGTATTGCCTAATTTCACTAAAACCTTTGAAATTGAATGTGATGCTTCAGGTTTAGGCATTGGAGCTGTGTTAATGCAAGAAGGAAAACCAGTTGCATATTTCAGTGAAAAATTGAGTGGAGCAGCTTTGAACTATCCCACTTATGACAAGGAATTATATGCTTTGGTTCGATCATTGGAAACTTGGCAACATTATCTGTGGCCTAAGGAATTTGTGATTCACACGGATCATGAATCATTGAAATATTTGAAAGGCCAACACAAGTTGAACAAGAGACATGCACGATGGATGGAGTTCATCGAGACATTCCCGTATGTCATTCGGTATAAGCAAGGTAAGGAGAATGTCGTTGCCGACGCTCTCTCAAGAAGGTATGTATTGTTAAATACTCTCGACACAAAATTACTTGGTTTTGAACAAATCAAAGAATTGTATGTTAATGACCATGATTTCTGTGAAGAGTTTAAAATTGGTGAAAAGAATGTTGTAGGTAAGTACTTCAAGATGGATGGGTTCTTGTTTCGTGAGAATCGATTGTGTATACCTGCAAGTTCTTTACGTGAACTATTGGTTCGTGAATCACATGGAGGTGGTTTGATGGGACATTTTGGTGTTGATAAGACTTTATCTGTATTAAAAGAGCATTTCTATTGGCCCCATATGAAACGATATGTGGAACGAATTTGTGATAGGTGCATTACCTGTCGTCAAGCTAAATCTCGTGTTCAACCCCATGGGTTATACACACCATTACCAATTTCGAGTGAACCTTGGATTGATTTGTCTATGGATTTTGTATTGGGTTTACCTAGATCTAAGTATGGTCATGATTCTATATTTGTGGTCGTAGATAGATTTTCAAAAATGGCACATTTCATTCCATGTCATAAAACTGATGATGCATCCCATATTGCTGATTTATTCTTTAGAGATATTGTGCGATTGCATGGCATGCCCCGAACCATTGTTTCAGATAGAGATGCTAAATTCTTGAGCTATTTTTGGAAGACCTTGTGGTGTAAATTAGGAACTAAACTGTTGTTTTCTACTACTTGTCATCCACAAACTGACGGTCAAACGGAAGTAGTAAATAGGACTCTATCTGCATTATTAAGGGCTATCATTAATAAGAATATTAAGCTTTGGAAAGAATGTTTACCCCATGTTGAGTTTGCTTATAATAGGTCTGTTCATTCAGCTACTAAATTCTCACCTTTTGAAATTGTGTATGGTTTTAATCCTTTAACACCATTGGATTTAGCACCTTTACCTATTTCTGAGTATACTAACATGGATGGCAAAAACAAAGCTGATTTTGTTAAGCAGATACATGAGAAGACAAAGCTTAACATTGAGAAGAAGACGGATCAATATGCTCGACAAGCCAACAAAGGACGGCGTCAAGTAGTCTTCGAACCCGGGGATTGGGTATGGCTTCACTTGCGTAAGGAAAGATTTCCTGCTCAAAGGCGTTCGAAACTACTCCCGAGAGGAGATGGACCATTTCAAGTGCTTGAACGCATTAACAACAATGCTTACAAATTGGATTTACCCGGTGAGTATACTGTTAGTGCAACCTTCAATGTTTCTGATCTAAGCCCGTTTGATGTAGGTGAAGATTTGAGGACAAATCCTTTTCAAGAGGAGAGGTATGATGAGGACATCCATGATCCAGAAACCCGTGATACAACCCGAGAAGACCCATTGCAATTGCCACTTGGACCCATTACTAGAGCTCGAGCTAAAACCTTCAAAGACGGACTTAAACGGAATGATCCATGAACTATGGAACGAGGTTGGATCAAGCATAGAGGTTATGGAGTTGGAGTCCAAGCGTATGAAGCCCGTAAACATGTTGCGAAATGGACGTGGCAGACAAAACAACGAAAGAAAGCAGTTTGCTCGGAACAGGGTGACCTCGCCCCGGCGAGAATCTCCAGGCCATTTTTCTCGCCCCGGCGAGGTTTTCCAAGCCAATTCCCTCGCCCCGGCGAGAGGCTCGCCCCGGCGAGAAATCTTCAGTTCAAATCTCTCGCCCCGGCGAGAACCTCCTGGATGCAATTTGTTATTTTTTGACTTTCTTGATTTTCGAACCTTCTTTCATCCAAAACATGATATCAGTATTTAGGATCAATTACATGTGTTCTGATTGCTACATTTCCAAATTTGTGTGCTTGTATTTCAAAGAGTGTGTGCTTCTAGAAGCTTCTAGTTTGTTTCTAAAACTAGTATAAATAGGTGCTATTGTAAACTTGAATCATTCATTAATATTCAGATTATCATCATTATTGTGAGATTGTTCTCTTCTTGTGGTTCTTGAGAATTCCTAAGTATTCCTTAGTTTTCGTTGAGATTCATATTCGACTTATCATACAACCAATCATAGTTGTGTGTGGCGTCTTCTACCGCATCAATCGTCGATTGTACCAAGATTACCGCTTCAACATAAGCGAGGGGTCAAGGTGTCGTTGGTGTCCATCCTACGCAAACTTCATTTGCAAGCAATTGTACCAAGATTACCGTCTACATATAGGCGAGGGGTTAAGGTGTTGCAAGCTACCCATCCTATCAACTTGTTAGAAACGATCCGGGCGACGACCACCTCACGCAAGCGTGCCGTGGAGTCTATCATATGTATCGGTCAAATTTTTAACCCTATGATTTAGATATTCTATCATTTATAAGCTTTATATGGATCCAAGATTCACAGGACCAGCACTAGAGATAGTTCCCAGATCTGAAGGGGGCTTCCAATAAAGATAAATCGATATTGGTGCGCAATTAGATGACCTAACCTTCATTTTTTAGTCAGAACTTTCAGCGTGCCAAATACCCTCACTTAGATACATAGTCTTATAAACATTGTTTATGTTTTAACAATTCTAAGTTTAATCGAAGTAATGACATGACAAGAATGTGTGGGAAAAGATGATAATATTGATATAATATTCGGTTACATAGTTTGTCGGTTCATATTACAAAAAGTCATCAAGACTATAACAAAAGGTACAAGCAATCAGGAAAGCATATAAACTAGTCTACGCATTTCTTCTTTCCTTTCTTTGGAGAGCCTAAACTCTCAGGTTTGTCTGCAAATAAGGTTTTATTCGCAAGAATGAGCATACAAAAGCTCAACAAGTCTAAACACATAGTATATAATTGAACTCACACCGATAAGGATTTAATGAATAATAGCTTTAACAAAAGATATTACAATTATTTTAACATAGTAAGACTGAGTGGTAATTAAACCAAGAACCGTTCGTCCGTCTTTCGACTTAGAACCATATCGTGGATATCAAGTAGAGGATCAATCTAACGACATCCTATGTTATGCATAACATAAGCTATACTGACTAATCATGACAGTGTTTTAAAAACATGTTCATTTCAGTTTACTTTGCATATAGAGGTCGCTCCAAGACAACTTGGTTTGACTAAAGAATTATAACAATTCAATACTTCACGAATAAACGTTCATTTTGCAAGTTATGCCGAAACGAATAGCAATAACTCTCATATCAAAGATTTATAACACGTTATTGCACAAAGTGCATAAATCAAATAGAAAGCTTGTAAATGAAAGCTTAGGTAGAAGACTTGCCTCATATATCTTTTACAGATAAATATAACGGTCTACACGTTCGTCGTAAATCCTACACGATTATAAGTTCATGTAGACCAATTAAGTGTTTAACGATTAAATCTTTTAAGTTTTATTTCGGGTATTATAACCACTTATAAATAAGACTCTCTCTACTATACATCAAATAATTTTATCATTATAACTGCATATAAAATGAATATTCATCAACTATATTTAAAATAAATTGAGCATTATAACTGCTTATAAAATGAATATTCGGCTATTATATTTGAGATAATTTCAGCATTATAACTGCTTATAAAATGAATATTCAGCTATTATATTTGAGATAATTTTAGCATTATAACTACTTATAAAATGAATATTCAGCTATTATATTTGAGATAATTTCAGCATTATAACTGCTTATAAAAGTATATTTTTAACTTTATAAGAGAAATAAATCGGACATTATAACTACTTATAAATAAGACTTTTGTACTATATACATAAAATAATTTGAGCATTATAACTACTTGTAAAAGTATATTTTTACTAATACATACATAAAAATAAAAATTATAACCACTAGAGTATACCTCTTGTAGTTGCTAGCTTTACTTCCAATTGTGTAGCGCTTCGATACTTCGAAAGTAATTTTTATCTCACAATATCTCTCAGAATATAAATATATATTGTTTTTGCTCGTGAACTGCTCTTGAAAATAGTAAGGAATGAATGAACTTAGCTTGCTATTTATAGGAAAACATAGTTTCGCTAATTGCACGTTAGGGGCTCGACTTATTACACTTTGGTACCTAGGTTAATTACACTTTAGTACCTAACAAATTCTTAGAAAATTCTTCTAAGCTCCTCAATGAAAATATCTTCCAAGCTCGACAATGCAACTTGCAATCTAAGCTCCTCAATGAAAATATCTTCTAAGCTCGACAATGCAGCTTGCAATTGAACCTATCTTCTAAGCTCCTCAATGAAAATATCTTCCAAGCTCGACAATGCAGCTTGCAATCTAAGCTCCTCAATGAAAATATCTTCCAAGCTCGACAATGCAGCTTGTTACCGTAAGCACGACAAATCACTTTGTCATTCTCAAGCATGACACAACAACTTGTCAAAAATAATTTGTCGGAATGCTTCTTGGTGAAATCGTGGAAAGCACGATAAATCATTTTGTCAATGTAAGCACGACTAAGCAGGTTTACCAAAAAATTTTATTTGACCTAATTCATCGGTTACATAATAAAATCACAAAACACCTACTTCGAAATATCATTTGGATCTTTATTAAGCACACATGTTATAAAATTCGAATCTCATTAGGGCTTAAGGTTTTAAAATTCTCGATACCTAGTTTTAGGTCACTAAATTAACCTCTAACCATATACGATCGTATTTATAAGCCTCATAAATATTCAGGGTATTACATTCACCCATACTTCAAAGAATTTCATCCTCAAAATTAGCTTTACAGCTAACTTTAGTCATTCAATATCATATTTATAAGTTCTATAAATATTCAGGATATTACAATGCCAGTAGCCGAGGATCCAGTCAAGAGACGCGAAAAACTTTTGGTAAGCTTTATGTTATTTTCATTTATCTCTTTCAATATTTGCATGAATGCTTTCATGTTTTCTCATGTCATTATTGCCTTTTTTTTCAGATTGCCGAGGATGATGATGATGATGTTCCCATTGGCTTTCTTATGGGTACTGCAAATGAGGCGGCGACATCTACTACTTGTTAGCCTCCCCGACCTATCATGATTGTTGTCGAGTCCTTCTCACCACATGACGATCGTGTCAGCCTTGATGCTGACAATTCCTTGTCTGATGTGGGCTCGGGTCCTGCTGTGGGTAATACAACTCCATCTTCACGCCCACATACAACATCTTCTCATGACAGCCTTGAGGGTATCGGTGATACCCATGCTGATCCTTCAAACCCTGTTACTGATTTTCATCCTCCCCAGAATGATTCTGTGGAGAGTTCACCTGATAGGGTGGGTACAGTTGTTAGTTCTTTAGGTGGGGAAACCGATGTTTTGCTTTCTGTGGAGTCTCACGACACCTTCTCGGTCGGGTACCTTGTGAGTATTATCCTTAGTTGACGTACACCTGTCTTTTAAGTTTTCTTCCTTTCTCCATAATTTATTATGTTGTGTCATTTCTCATTTTAGGCTGATCGGATGAAGGATCTGCCTTTGCCCCTTAAGGGGCTCTCTTTATTTGATTATCTTCATCCTGATTCTGTCACTTTGCCTTTTAGTGACCTTGGCTATCCACCCAATAGCCAGGGTCTCGTAGAGCCACAGGCAGTCTTCCAGCCAATTCGTGCAGCTCCTTCCCCGATGGATGCCATAGCTGTTTCTAAAGTGGCTCTTACTAGAGCTTTCTTTAATCCAACTGGAGAGCTTATTCCTTGGATGGGTTTTCAGGTTTCTTCCTCTAGCCAAGAAAGTCTTGAGCGTCTCTTAGTTCGGTTCCCACAAATACTTGATTGGCTATATATTCGTGGGGCCTCATTCCAGACCATCTTATTAGATCGACTGACGAGCTTTGTTCTTGAGATGCACAGTCTTTCTCTCTATTCCTTGTGAGCAAAGGACTTGGATAGGCTTAGTTGTGAGGTTGATAACCCCTCTTTTGTTGGCCTTGATATGTCCCTTATTCATGCTAGGCTGGATCTCCTTACTTCCAGTTATCGTGTTGTTGCACTACGTTCGGAGGTCATTTCACCTCATTATGAGAATGACTTACTTTCGGTAGAGCTTTTGGAGATTCAAGATGCCATGGCTAAATTGAAGACCAAGCTTCAAAAATTTGAGTCAGCTGCTCGAGACCTTGAGGGACTGATAGCCTCAAATACGAAGGCTCGGGATACTGCCATTACCGACTTGGAGGCTTTAGCTATAACCCATCTTCAGTTCGACATGTCATGGCCTTTAGATCATGACCTTTTATAGTTTCTCATTTCATGTTTTAGAAAACTCATTTTCATGTATATTTCAGTTATCAAAATAAAGTTTCTTCAGCATTATTAATTGTCTTTAACTTGAATTCTTCCTTAAGACCCAATATTTAAAGATTGAATCGTAAGTCATTCAAATTAATACTCCAAGACAATAGTATGTATAACATAAGAGAAAACATGAAATCTTTAATCAAAAACATGTTTTTTTTTCGATTTCCCTCAAACTAACACTTGAATCCATACTTTTAAAATAAGAAATTGTCCAAGTATAAGTGAAAGTTTGGTATTTTATTGACAATCAGTTTGCTTTTAACGAAAAGCATAATGTTTCAAATTTTGTAAAGGAAAGTCATAGTTTTTTTTAATAAAATGATCAATCTTGCTTTTGACGAAGAAAGCATAACGTTCACCACTTTTCAAGATAAAGTGTAACTTATCGGGTTTGAGGGCTTATAATTAGGTGTCTCAAAGTGTAACTTGTCGGGTTCGATGACTTAAAGTTAGCTGCTAGTAGCTGTCATTAACACTCCAAAATTAAATCCTTACTCTTACTCTATGAACACAAAATTCAGTATAACGACAAGTAAAGGTCGATCCCACAGAGAGTGATGTTGTCTTATATCTATCCTAATGTTTCTAACAATGAATAAAATGGGGGATTTTGAATTTGATTAACTAATTAATAAAAAAGAATTTAAAACGATATGAATAACTAATGTATTAAAAGCTTCAGTTCTTCAGTTCAGTATCACCCTTTTCACAGTAATAGGATAACTAAGTATAACATTATTCCTTCCTTCAATGAAACTAATAACCCTAGATAATCACAATCGCTAATTATCCGAAATTTCCCTTAGGTTTTAAATCTAATGTAACAATCGCCCCACTAGATCCTAACTATCATACAACCTAGAACTATCAGTCTAGATTTAATATAACAATAACATTAAGAAATAAGGATTTAGGTTATTCCAAGCAACAATCACACAATCAGGGATTATTTAACTTGTCTTCTGATAATCATAGCAATACTCAAAAGCTTGTCCACAATTATGTATCATTAACTGCTACTTATGATCAGATACAATATCGTTTGCTTAATACTATATCTTAATCTAGCATATGATAAAAACTTGATCAACTTAACCGGCCATTATTAAATCAACCAAAACAAATATCATTCAATCAATTAAAATAGATCATCAAGAATAAATCTCATATACGAAGGAATAAATAATGTATAACTCAATTAAACCATTAATTGTAAATAAGGTTTAATATCCCTTAGAACTGAAATAAAAAAACTTAGCCTGACATACCTTCAATCTTGCCTTCAATTCTAGGGTTTACAATTGTGCGTTCTAGGAAGAAGTCCCTACAACTTGGCTAATACCATCTATTTATACTCCTAGATCAAAGACCTATAGCTCTAAGAAATAATAATCCAAGTTGCAGTCGAATTCCTCCAAAAATAACAAAGCTGGAAAAATTCGTCGATTTGCCATGCGTTTCACGCGCCCGCAAAAACTACACAGCGTCGCGGCTTCGCCCTTGAGAGTCACGGCCCTAAAGTCCAGTGCCACGGCCCTAGCTTTAGAGTGCCGTTGCCCTCAACATTCTGCTAATTTTCATTTTTTCCTCCTTGCGCGCCCATTTTGATCCCTTTTTCTTCTCTTCAGCTCTAATTCCTCCCGAAATCAATAAATATCTTAATAAGCTCATATAGCATAAAACATTTAATAAAACTAAATATAAAAGAATCAAAATTATAGAATATTATGCACTTATCAGGTGCCTCGATCACTTTTAAAGTTGAAAGTGTAACTTCTTTGATAACTATCTCAAGTATAATATTCTTTACCCATTTCAAGTTCAGTAGCCTCGAGATAGCATCTGATCCCACACGAGATATTTTCTAATACCCGCTTTCGGAGATCTCTCGCGCCATATTTGGGCCTTCCTATTTGGAAAAAAATTTGGTGGTTGGTGTTCCCCTCACGACTTGATTCGCTGTTTTGAGTACCAAGTCCCCCACCAGAATTTATCGTGGTACTACTGCAGTATTGTATTATCGTCGTAAATTTTTATGGTACCATTCCAGCTTTTCTTTTGCTTTGTCTCAGAAGTCAGCTAAGGCCTTTAGAGTAACCGGTCTGTTCTCTTCCTCGACTAAGCTTTAGAGTCTCATCCTGGCCGCAGGGATTTCTATTTCTGCAGACAAGATAACTTTTTCACCATATACCAACGCGTATGGGGTTTCACCCATAGGTTTTCTTTTTGAAGTTCTATACGCCCACAATGTTATTAGTAACTATTTTGCCCATGTCTTCGGATGATCGTCCAGAGTTTTTGAGAGAATCTTGATCAAGGTTTTGTTTGTGGCCTCTACTTGTCCAGTGCCTTTCGGGTAGTAAGGTGACGATTTGTAGTGCTTCACCCTATATCTATCCATCAGACTCTTAACGTCCCTATTGATGAATGGAGTCCTATTATCTGATAAGATGATTTTTAGGATCCCGAAACGACAAATAATGTGCTCCTGAATGAAATTTGCCACTGCTGGCCCCGTAGCTCTTTTCAAGGGTATTGCTTCCACTCACTTTGTATACATCTCAATGGCGGTCAAGATCCAGATGTTACCCTTGGAATTAGGATGAATAGGACCTATGAGATCCATTCCTCATGTATGAAAAGGCCATGGCATTGCTAAGGTCAGTAAATCCACAGCCGGGGGGGGGGGGCGTGAATCAAGTTCCCATGAATTTGGCAAACGTGGCACTTCTTGACAAATTTTAAGCAATCTCTTTCTATTTTAGGCCAGTAATAACCGTGATCAATTAGCTGTTTGTACAACTTGGCTCCCCCTTGGTGTTCATCTTTGTGCATCTGATAGACCAATTCATTAGCCTTGCCTAATTCCAAACACTGTAAGGGCTTGCCATTGAACCCTCTTTTAAACATCTCTCTATTTTTGTAGGTAGAATCTCCGTGCTTTCCTCTTTATCGTAATTGCGTCCTTCTTTTCGGCAGGGAGACTGCCACTTTGTAAAAACTCCATATTTGGGATTCGCTAATCCGTTATGTCGTCAATGAAGGTGCATTCCTCCTCCCCAGGGCATTCTTGGCGCGAAAGGCATTGTTGTTGAAGTGCATCTACTTTTTTCTTCATTTCGGGCCAATAATACCCTTAGCGCTGCAACCTCCGATGTAACCCAACATCTGCCAATCCGTAGTTTTCTTCATGTACCTGATATAGAACTTTATTTGCTTCATGCCTCCCCAAACATCTTATCAATACACCATTCGCTTCCTTGTGGTATAAGACTCCTTTAATGATGTTGTATTTTTGAAGCTCCACCAGTGATATTTTCCTCTCATTTGTTTGCAATTGATGAGAGATGTCATGTCTCCAATCATCTATCATATCTTTGGGGAATAATTCCAGCATTATAGTTGGGAGGGTTCTCTTGATCACCTTCACATCCAAGTCTTCTCCTTTGACATGCACTCTAGATGCTACTGTAGCTAATGCATCAGGTTATTTATTTTGTCTTATTGGCACATACTCAATCACCACCTTTCAAAAAGCTTTCATTACTTTTTGTGCCACAATTTGGTACGGTGCCAAGATAAGTTCCTTCATTGAGAATTGACTTCTTACTTGCTGTACTATCAAATTTTAATCCCCCTTACTTTAAGATGCTTGGCTCCCAATTCTAGAACCGCTAGTAATCCCAATATGAATGCCTCATATTCTGCTTCATTTTTTGTGCAAGGAAAATCCAGTTTGTATGACGAGGCCACTTCCTCGTTTTCTTCAGTGGTTAACACCATACCTGTTCCTTTTTTCCCATCTACAGACGATCTGTTAAAAGCTAAGCTCCACTACTCCGAGTCTTCGTCCACCACATCGATTGTTTCCACTTCTCCCCTTTGAAGATCTTCAGAGGGAGGCTTATATTCTCCATTTAAAAATTGAGCGAGTAGGTCTGCCAAAACTTGACGTTTGATTGCTTTTGGTGTTAGGCACTTGATGTCATACTCTGAAAGAATCATCATTCATCTTGCAGAACTTCCTACCAATGCCTGCCTAGTCAATAAATATCTTATCGGATCAGTTCTCGTAGCGAGCTTCACTTCATGTGCTAAAAAGTAATGTCGCATTTTTTGTGCGATAAATACTAATGTCAGACAGTGTCTTTCCAACTACGAATACCTAGTTTTCGGTCCTCTAATGATTCGACTAATGTAGTACACAGGCTTTTCTCCCCTATCTACCTCGTGTGTGATCAATCCTCCTATAGACTTCGCAGTATATGTGATATATAATTGCAATGGCATCCCTCTCTCTGGTACTACTATCGTTTTCGTTGAGGCCAATATTTCCTTTACCTTCTCAAAGGCTTGTTGTTAATCTTGCCCTCAGTCCCATTATGCCTTTCCCTTCAGTAGCTTCCTGAAAGATTCGGTGACATCGACCAGTGCTAGCATGAATCTCCTCAAGTAGGAAACTTTTTCCAGAAAGCTTTTCAATTGTTTTTGCATCTTTGGCAAGGGCATCTCTGTGATAGTTTTTGCCTTGTTCGGATCTACTTCTAAACCTCTGTTGTGCACTAAGAAGCCCAAAAACTTTTCGGTCGTCATCCCGAAAAAGCACTTTTTCATATTCATCTTTAGCTTGTACTTTCGACACCGCTCAAACACCTTCCTTAAATCCTCCACGTGGGTGACCTCCTTTTGGACTGTACCACTATGTAATCAACATAGTCCTCCACCGTGTCATGGATCAAGTCATGGAATATGGCGTGCATTGCTCGTTGGTAGGTTACTCCCGCATTCTTAAACCTGAATGACATTACTACATAGTAAAAATTCCGAAACGGGGTATGGAAGGCCGTCATTTCTGCATCTCTTAAGGACATCTTTATCTGGTTGTATCCCACAAACCCATCCATGGATGACATAATCTCATGATTCGCCGTTGCATCCACCAAAGTATCTTTGGGCATGCCTTATTCAAGTCCCTGAAATCTACACATATTCGCAACTGTCCATTGGATTTCTTTACCTGTACAATGCTAGATAGCCACATTGGACGCTGAATTGGCTTGATGAATCCTACCTCTAACAACTTCTTTATCTCTTCCTTTATCTGTGTTTCAACCTCTCGTGAATAGGTGCGAGGTGCCTGCTTCACTGGTTTAACTCCCGGTTTCTGTTCAGCCTATGCTCCACCAACTCCTTGTCAATCCCGGGCATTATAATTCTAAGCGAGTACATCCCCATACTCTCTTAGTAGCTTCACTAGTTCTTCCTTCTGGCTAGTGCTAAGCTCCTTATTGATGTAAGTCGATCTTGGCGTTTTTTTCTCTGTTGCCAAATCGACTTCCTCCAATTCATTATGTTGAGGTTTTGGCCAATCCTCAAAGCATTCTGGAGCTGGTTCCACTTTCTGGTACACAATTTCTTCCTCTTCATTACTACTAGAGTGAGGGACACCTCCTGAACCGTCAGGTTTGGGTGTACCTTCACACCGTCATAAGCGAAACACTATCTTCCTGTTGGGTTTAACAACTCTTTCCCATTTTGTCTTCTATTCTTCTTTTCTTTTATTTCCTTTGCTAGTCTCCGATTGGGCTGTTCGTTTGACATTGATTATATTTCTGGCATCTTCTGGGCCTACTGCCCGCTTCCCTTGTTTTTTTACTTTTTTTCTAGGTCTACTACCACCAGCTCCTTGTCTTTGGAACATTCACCTTGTTCTAAGGTTAGTTTCTTTTCCTTCTTTGCAAGTATGAACTTGTCCTCCTGTACTTCCTCCCAACTTACTAGCTTCATAGAATCAGGGTTAGTAATATTATTTTCTTCTTCTTCAGCAACATTATCGAAGAAAGCTGCCACGATGATGTGTACCTCCTCCAGCGCAAAGGGGTTCTTTGTTGCAGGTACCTTAACCTCCTTTCCTTTCAAAATTGCCTTCATGCACTGATGGAAGACTGATGGTACCACCCCATAGTCATTCTGCCAAGCTCTCCCTAACAAGACATGGTATGCTGCATCAATTTCTGCTACATGAAACACCACAGGTCCCCGAATCTTTCCCAGTTGTATATCTACCCTTATGTGTCCAAGGGTTCTAGTGCTTTGGTTGGCGAACCCTGTGATGCTTGTTCTTTCCTTGACAATCTTCTTTTCTGGCAGACCTAGCTGTTTGAACACGTTGTAGGGCATGATATTTACAGATGCGCCATTGTCAATGAATGCCCTTGCCACTTCTATACCATTGATTATCGTTGTCACATACAGTGGTCTATTATGTGGGTATTTCACCTTTCTATTAGCTTATGAGAAAGAGATCGTGTTCTCTTTTTCCTCCATTGTCTTCACAAACCCTTTGCCTATTACCAAGTAAGTTTCCTGTGCTTCGGCAGCTTTAATGATCGCCTTGGTCGCCTCTATTCTCGTTTCCTTGGACAATCCTATCTGGTCAAAAAATCTTCTAAACTTTATTCCATTCATCAACGCAGTCAACTGTAAACCCGAATCAAAAACATCCTCCATCTCCTCCATCACCTCTACATTTTCCATCATCTCTACTTCTCTTCCTTCTGGTTCTTCACTATGGGTGATAGTGTTGCACATTTCTTTCCCTTTATGGTTGGACAGTGGCTTGTCCAGCACGCTGCTTCCCCCTTCCAACTTAATTTCACCTGCTGCTAATTTCTCGTGGTAGATTCTTCGCAGACTATAATAATCCATGGTGGAGTGCCCTGCGTATTGATGATACACGCAGAAGTCCGGTCTCCTCCTCATCTCTTCGGTCACTACAAATTTAGGTCTTGGAGGTTTCACCACTCCATGTTCTACCCATTGCTCATACAAATTTTTAAATATTTTGTTTCACTACAAGTAATGGCCTCCGGGACTGACAATCCCGAATATTTGTCTCTTGGCTTTCCTTTGTTCCTTTCATTCCTTCCATTCCTTTCCCTCTTTCCCCCCTATGGCTTTTGCTAAGAATATGCTAAAGCCACAATAGTTGTCCTCTTGCCCTTCCATGTAACAGTCATATGACTTGCGGGCAATGATAGAATTCCTCCCAAGTTTTGTGCGAACGATGAGAGTGTTGAAAACAAATCACAGGCTTTGATAATAAAATAGGGCTTGAAGGCATCCAGAGCACTGTTATTGCATATGCTCACTAAATTCTTCTCTTCAGTTGGCTCTACGCACTTCTGCGCCTGAGTCCTGAACCTATCCACATAATCTGACAACTCCTCATTTGGCTTTTATTTGAATCAATTAATTCCACGATAGTCACCTGCTTCTGAACATAGAAAAATTTCTTAAAAAATTGTAACTTCAAATCATCCTAATCATGGACTGACCCCTTCTCCAAGTTATAGTACCAACTAAAGGCACTATCTGTCAATCTTTTATTGAACTCTTTGAGCAGAATGTTGTGGTTGCTCACTTCGCCATTAGCCAACCATGGGGACATTTATGACGCCTCCAAATTGGGTCGACACAATCCAAATTTGAGTCGCCAAAATACATACTGCAAACACAAATTCTCTCACCAAAATCAATTGTTAAATTGCCGTGAACATACAACAATACACATATTTGAAGTTCTTAGTACAAATATTGTGTCATATATAGTATGACAGTATTCAGACCCAAATTAAGTCCTCAATATAATTATTATCACACTATTTCAATATACTGAGGATTTCTACAACCATAAACTCGGATCACTATAGTTACTATCTCGGACCATCACTCAATTCCCATGTTCTCCCCGCTAGACCCAACTACACTCTTATTACCTGAAAGGAGTTGTAAAACGAAAGGGTGAACTCAACTAACCCAGTAAAGAGTATCATGACTAAGATAATGAATAATAAATTATCTTTAGCCTTCAACAGTGATAAATCTGATAGAATATCATAGACAACAACTTTTAGACCAACAACTACAACGGAACAAATAATCCATTAGAAGAGTTAAGTAGACCATAATGTCTATTATCTTCTCCAATTTAAGAGTTCACCATTAATATTTTATCCATGTAACACCAATCAACAGTTTCTGTTCATAATCATGCTGGTCATAATCATGTAAATCAATAATTCATCTTTGCACTACGGGCCAAATATATTCAAATATAACACCAATGATCGTGATCATACAAATTCACAATTCCTGGTCATAATCATACCAATTAACAGTTCATAGTTATAATCATGTCAATCAATTCATCTTTGCACCAAAGCCAAAGACAGTCAATTGTAACATCATTAACAGTTTCTCTTTGCACCCCTAGCCGAAGACAACTTTCACCACGTATTATTGTCACAAAGGCTAAAGACACCCAACAATCATATTATCTTTGCACCTAGGCCAAAGAGAAATTTTACCACAATGATTATAACAATGATAAAAAGAATTGACAGAATAATTAAAATAATAAGATAAAGAATAAACATCCGAGGTATGACATTTAATTTGTCTAGAGTCCAATAATGTCCAAATTATCAACATGATGACCAATTGTAGAGTCAAATTCAAGAATGATATTCAAGGTTTATATTTCAAAGATAACAATTAATATTCAATAAGGAAGATTTAGATAAATAGGATTTCAAGAGAAATGATACTAGACGAAATGTAAACCTCAAAAGAATTTCTAATCATTTCAGGAATTATAGAGGCAATATTTACCATAGTAAGTTTAGATTTAGAACTATGAGAGAAAATGATATCCCTTACGAGTATGAAATAAAGTGTCATACGGTAATCCGCGTAGACAGATCATTTCTTCAAAAGACTAATAAGGAATGAATACGAAGGGGTATTCACCCAGCATACGGTAGTCCACGTAGTCAGGTTATTCTCACAAGTTAATAAATAGTAAAAAGGTTCCCATCAATGATTGATTATTTCGATGTCGTCGTACTTTACCGAATATTCCCCGACAGAACGAATATTCGCCGACACAACGAATATTCTCTGACATACTTTTATAATTTGCACATATCACCATTAACTAAAACTTATTAGTCAAATTAATTAATTTTAACAGAAACTAAACTTCAAATACTCCAATTTAGCCTCAAGAATCATCCAAATTGGATATAAAATCATTAAGTTATACATTTTTAAATATTAAAACTCATTGCTGAAAATCTGCTTGAAAAATTCTAAACCAGCCACCTCTTAAAATTCATAACAAATCACACATAAATCTTTAACGGATCAAAATTGGTGAACAAATTCTTAACTTATATATGTATAACATATCCAAAAATTATAACGATCCAATGGTCGGATTAAAAAATATAACCCACACAATAGACCTCAAGAAAACTGATTTTCCATATTCTGATAGAGTATAAGTCCTTCAGACCAGTCTCATTACAAAAACAGGGTAATAAACTAACTTTTCTGAAATTTTTAAATTTTCTTTTCTTTGTTCCTTTCATTTGATTTCTTGATTTCTCTTGGTTGATTCTTATTTATACAAGTTTAATTTATCACAAACAAATATAAGCATGTCATATCCATATAAAATCTATTAAACTTAATATCTATATATGAAAATCAAAGATTTACTAAGGTTTGATTCAATACCTTTCTTATTTTCTCCTCCTTTCTTTTTTCTTCCTTCTTCTTTATTTCTTTCTCTTCCTTTCCTCTCTTTTATTCTCTCTCTCTCTTCTTGTTTCTCCTGATCAGCTCCTTCCCTCCTCTAGGAGTGGAGTTGGTTGATTTTATTTATTTTTCTTCTCCTTTTTGTCTTTTCTTTCGTTTTTCCTCCTCCTTTTCCTCTTTCTCCTCAATTATCACTCTTTCTCTCTCCTCATTCTTGTTCCCTCACATGTCTCACAGGCTACAAGCCTTCCTCTCCCCACTTCATCAGCAATCATCCGCCCCTCATGGGCCCACTTTCCTCCAAAAGTTAATTCTCCTCTTTTATTGATAAAAAAAAATTAAATATAAAATGATGTGTTTGAATATATTATGTTAATAAGTTCATAAAAGTCGGGGTCTTACAACATTGACTCCATAAACCTGGCTATGTGCTCCCTTGCATTCCTTTTCTCTCCATTGTACTTCAGGAAATACGGAGGGTGCTCAATATACCCTGCTGGGTAAGGTTATCTCCGGATATGTGCCGGGTAATGAAGAGTAAAGTCTAATTCTGAAGGTCTGGTTGTCTGTCTGCGGAGTTGGTTGATCACATCGATCATGTCATCTTTGGTCATATATGGCTTGAAGTATGAATCCTCTGAGGTGTCATAATGTACTGATGCATCGACGGTATGTGTGGTAGAGAGATTGGTTGATGTACATTTGTATTGTGTAAAACTTGCATGGGATGTGCTCGTTGACCGGGTTATTGATTGTGGCTTGGAATGGTTGGAACCTATACTTGTGAAAATGCTGAGAGTGTAGCTGGAATGATTGTTGGGTGAGGCTGGCTCATCTCTGCTCTATGTTGTGGCATGTGTAGACACCCAAATTTTGCGTTTCCTTCTACTAACCATGACAGGAGGGCGAAATCGTCAATTGAACCGGCTTGCGGGAGCAAAGGAGCGGGCACAAGGGCGAGCGCCCGACACCACCGCAATGATTTGGGCAGCCCAAGTTTATTTTTTTATTACGTGACAATAAAGCCGTCCGAGGCAGGCATTTCCGAATGAGGTGGCACGTCTCCCGGAAGTTCCCGGACTGCGGAATACGAGCCTGTCAGCGAAAACCCGACGTTGCGGTAAAACGAAAATCGAGGCGTGACACGAAAATCGAGAAAGTCAAGCCCGCCAGCCGCGGATAGATCTGCGGCCAAAGTGAGTGCGCCAGCACGAAAACCGGGAAATCAGCACTCCGCAGCTGAGTGCGATGGAGGCGTGCCAGCTGGCCCAGCCGCAGATCTATCTGCGGCCAGCCGCAGATAGATCTGCGGCTGGCTCTGGCCAGCCTATTTAAGGCAGCTTCGGCAGCATACAGGAGGTTCAGCGAATTTTGAAGAAGAAGAAGAAAAAACAGCAAACAAGCAGCAACGGATTTTGAGAGAAATATAGTAGATTTTGCAACAAAAATAGGAAGGAAAAGAGAGGAAGAAGAGAGAAATTTTACCTCCTTTAATTTTGATTGTATCAAATATATTTCTCATCCTATTCAAATACCAAGACTTCATCCTTTTTGAGATCATTTTGCAAGGTAAAAATTCCTTTTGTTATAACAATTCATATCCTCTTATTTGCTTAGATGGGATGTAGTTTTCATGTATATTGAGGAACAATCATGGATTAGGGATTATTAAGGAGGGTTCCATCGGAACGAAATTCTTCCTAATAACCCGAGGATATCCAATTGATAAGATTTCTAACTTGTTTGTGATAATTTATTGGGTGTAATTTATTTAGATTGGTCATTTCCGGATATCATGGTATATTAGATAAACCCGGGTTGGTTAGTTATGTAATATTCATTTTGTGGGCATGTATTAATCTCGTGTGAGCCTAGGAAAGCGACCCCCGTGGTCCAAATCCGATGATGGACATGTCTTTGATGTATGTAGCGGGAAGGATGTAGCCTCCTTGTAACATGTAACCGTCGGGCCTTAAAACGACGCCAAAGCGAGAATCGGGTTTAAGGCCCATATTAGTGGAACTTGTGATTGTAGGCGTTTGGGATTATTTTGATGGCTTACATGCCCATGAATAGCCCCAACGCATTTTAATGCTTGATTTTGATTTGTGACACCGAAAAAATTGATTTCAAAGCTAAAACCATGAAAGACTTTTCATAAAATCAATCAAAGTAGGACATTAAAAATCACGAAGGTTTAAAAATTTGAGGGAAATGTTAATGAATGTCGATATTCCATTATCTAACGAGGAAAGCTAAAGTGAAAAAATCGGTTTTTTTTTACCAAAAAACATACACACGAAATGAGTTTTAATAAATAAATTGACGTTTTATTTAAATCTTTTGTGCCATAGGGATGAAATTGAATGGGGTTGTTGAAATTTGTGGAATGTGAGGTGAGAATGAGGTGTGTTTGAAGAGATCCTAGAAATTTGCCCATCATTTTATGAAAGCAACGTTTTATATGATCTCGATTCCTATTTTTGGACCGAAGGTTTTTTTTTTTTTTTTTTAAAAAACATTTTTTATTATTTAAAATTTTTTTTTTTTTTTTTTTTTATTTTTTTTTAAAAACGTCACACATTAAACGAAAATTCTCCCATAGTTTTGATAATTAAAATTCAAACCTTTTCTCATATAAAGCCTTTTTCTCGTGTGTATGCCGAAAAAATAAAAATAAGACATTCCGAAGGCAATCTCTCAAAGTTAAAACACGAATTTCCCCTTCTAAAATATCAAATGATTCTTTCATAGCAAACTCCACCACAAACAATTCACATAAGTACTACACATACACACACACGCACAGCACACACACACACAACACAACTTTTTCATGAATTAAAGGATAGGCAGATAAGCATCAAGATTGCGGGGTAACCGTGTTTCAACGGAAGTCGAGGGGATTTGCCTCCTACACCTTCCCCTCACATTAAGTCAAGCCCCCGAAAACTCTATGAATCCTCAATTCGCAGACCAAATTAATTTCGGAGTCTACATATGAGGCCACACCAGGCGATTTACAAAAGAGCGAAAAACTCGGAGGGAATGAGTTTTCGGTACATCCATTTCAAAATATACCATACTGGCCCCCCGACTTGTGAACTCTGGTTAATTGGCTCAGAATCAGAAAAAAACGATCTTTCAAAAACCCCGTCGACCTCAAAATGTGCCCGACCTTTTCCAAAAATCATCTAAACCAAAAGCTAGCTTAAAATTGGAAAGGAATAAGAGAAAGAGGGGAAAAACCCCGGGCCTGCCGTCGACAGCTAGTGCGACTCTGCTGGGGGACATCTAGAGGGCTTAAGCACAGCGTTCAAATCTTGAAGCTGTCCTTATTCCCTTTAAAATTCATAAAATGTTGTGTGTGTGCGATATTTTGATTTTTTTTACTTTGTTTGTGGCGAATGTGTGGTTTGTTTGTACCAATGAGATGAGATGAGTTTGAATGGAATGGCTTTACTTTAAAAGAGAAAATCATTTGCATACGGTCGGAGAACGTATGAATGTTGAAATGTATGTATGAGAGTAGTAGTAACCTCCTCCTGAAGGCGAACGCTTGTCGGTTTGCTTATTACTTGGAACTACGATGGGGCTGCTCCCCGAGATGGGCTCAGGAAACGCACCACTCAAATCCGCTGCCTCCAATCGAAAAGGTGCATCAAACGAGATACGATTGCGGAAGATTTGGGAACCTTCATGACCGAGAAGAAAAGAAGCCCGTGAGAGTGAGAGGAAAACCCTGAGTTTAGGATAGGGTCAATCCTCAGAATAACCCAAACGACAGGAGGAAAGTCTCTTTCATGGCCCTTTTTAATTACGTTTATATGTCTAAATGTCATGATCTCATTCAATATTCATACATCCCTTTTCTATGCTCGAAAGAGATTACTAATCAGCGCGTTGTGAATTGCAGGGAATAGTTGGTTGGGGAGCATAATCAAAGCCATGGTATTAGCATTTGGGGGTTAAATTTGGCTATCTAAGAAGGGGACTACTAACTTTCTCTTTTGCAGGGAAAGATTAAAAAAACCCAATAAAAAAAAAAAACAACACAAAAAAGATTACAGTTTTTTGAGCATGCACTCCACCCTTGTATTTCATTTCCCTCACCGGGACTAAACTTCGAACCGTTGTTCTCTGTAGGATTTGCTCCTCAAAACCCTGTTCGCAGTCTAAAAAAGCCCAGGTCTACTAACATCTGAAATGGCTTGATCTTTTCCTAACCATAATAGACCTATATATCTCGGGAGGAGTTTGATGATTTTAAAAAGACAGTATGATTGGAAATGGACCACAATGTTAAGGGAACACGTTCTTAATCCAGAACAGGAATCCGGTTCGTAAACCAGGGATCGCACATAATACTCCACCACCAGGGGAATTGATTCAAAATCCTCACTAAAAATTGGTACAACAACTTTTGCGTATAAAGAGGACCAAACCCCCGACTCAAGGACTCGAGCCCAATCAATCCCAAAGAAAGCCCGTTCCCATAACCTAGCAGGTACATGTGATTACTATCAACCCGAGGTGTGGTAGGAGGGGGACTAATGACGACCTTCGGCAGGAAAAAATGAAAACACATGGAAGGAAACCATCACAATCCTCTAAAATGGGCATAGGCCTCCCTGGGCAGGGTTAATTACTTCAGATCTTTGTGTGTTTCACCCCGGGCCAGATATCCAGAAAAGTTCAAAGTTCCCAGAGGTTTTGAAAAAATACAATGGAAAAGGGGATGACCCCTAATACACACTTGAAAATCTACATTGGGACGAACTCGGGGGGGTGGGGGGTCTTAATGCCGAAGACGAGGGGTTAAGGAATGACCAACTATTCCATGAAAAGCTTAACAGGGGAAGGCAAGAATCTGGTATGTCCCGCCTCGAACCAAGCAAACAGCCCGACCCGAACGAATTCCACCAAACTGGGAGGAATTGGCCCAATACCTTCATAACCCAACTACAAGCTTTCCAGGCCCAGATGGCTCTTGACAGGTACCCAAATGACAAAGGTTTTAAAAAACAGCCCTAGGGAAAGTCCTTCAGGGAATATGGCCGACAAAGATGGAAGGGGCACTTCGGTCTCGCACAGGGTAACCCCCCCGATGAGCGAATCAGATGATGGTCAATGAACCTTTAGTAGACATTCAGGTACGCGCAACCGTTTATTAATAGAGAGGGTCATCACCGGGGGGCAAGGGATGGGATGGAAAAAGACCCTTTGCTGAAATGATTTATTTTTAACATGAGAGAGAGATGGTAGACAGATAAGAGAGAGAGGCGAGCAAGAGGAGAGATGGTTTTAGACATTTTGGGGTTGTTGGTTGTTTTGATGGAGGTTGAAAATCGGGTATATATTTATAGTTTTTAATGTAAAAAGGGGTAAATATAATTGGGTTGGTTTATTGGTTTTGTTAAATATGGTTGGGTTTGTAGTTAATGGTAAATGTGTAATTTTAACACGTGGTTTGGTAAAGTTTAAAGTTTTAAATATTTATTTAAAATATCCCGGTGGATGGACTTAACTGCTTTAGGAAAACTGCTTGTCTAGAAGCAAATTACAGATTGGATGAAGAAACCTATAGCATGCCACCTTTCCTCGGAGGGTCCCATAAAGAAAATAAAAAAAGGAAAGAGAAAAAAAAAGAAAAAAGGGATTGTTTCCCTCATCTTTACAACAGGGGTCATCCTGAAAGGAAAAAAAAAAAATAAAAAATTAAGAGAAAAGGAAAAAAAAGAAAGAAGAAAGATAGAAAAAAACAGGGGAAAGATAAGTCATTCTTCCGGTCCAGGTACAGAGGGGGAGGGCACATACCCGCCCGACAGCACAAACTTTCACAGATCAAAGGGCACAGAGGGGCGTGCGGAAAGAATGACGAAGGAAGCGAAAGAAGAAAGAAAAAGAAGAAGAAGAAAGAAGAAGAAAAGCAGATAGAAAAAGAAGGGAAAAGAAGATAAGAAGAAGAAAAGAAAAGAAAGAAGAAAGAAGGAGAAGACGAAAGAAGAGAAAATAAGGGAAGAAGATATGCGAAGAAGAAAAAGAGATTAGGAGAGAAAGGAAAGAAAGGAAGATAGAAGAAAAGAAGGAAAGAGAGAAAAGAAAGAAGAAAGAAGAAAGAAAGAGAATGGCGCGGAAGAAGAAAGGAAAGAAAAAGGAAGATAGAAAGAAGAAGAAGAGAAAGAAAGAGAAAGGAAAAGGAAAAAGAAAGAAGATATATGAAAGATAAAAAAAGAAGGAGAAGAAGAGAGACGGAAGAAGAAGAGAGAAGAAAAGTGCGAAGAAGAAGGGATTAGATGAGATAGGAAGAGAATGAAGATAAGAAGATAGAAGAAAGAAAGGAAGGATTATGAGAAGGAAAGGAAGATAGAAGATAGAAAAAGAGACGCTAAGAAGAGATATAGGAGAAGATTAAAGAGAAAGAAGAAGGAGGAAGAGAAGAAGAAGAAAGAAGAAGAATAAAAAAGTAAGAAGTAAAAGATATGAGGCCTCAGCAAAACCGAGTAGTCCACACCCTGCTCTGTGGAAGGATAAAAGCCGCTTCGAAAAACGAAGTATTAAAATTTGCGGGGGTATTTGCGGTTTTTTAATGGAATGTAGTAAAGGAGCCCCATAAAACCCCAAAGAAGATAATTCAATTTCTGGCCTCCCGCCAAAGTGACGCCCGAAGGCGAGGGGAGATTTGAATCCAAGCAAGACATTACAAAGCGAGTTGCGGCTGCGGCCTTTACCTTATTTTAGCGTGGCGCTTTGCGCCTATTCACTACGGGTTCCCCGGGTCTATATGATTTACACAGGTATTGTTGGAACAATATGAAGCATATTTAATTCAGAACATGATCGGACAAGGGGAGAAGGAAAGGATGAATGGAAATTTGGGATGGAAGGGAAAAAAATGGGTTGTTGTTGGGGAAATTGTTGGGGTTGGAGGGAAGGAAGAAATTGTTGGGAAATGGGGGAAAATAAGGGGAGGGGAAAATTGTGGTGTGGGTAAAGGAAACAGACGGGAAGGGAGGAAATTAGTGGTGGAGATCAGCCAGAGCTCCCCCGATATGGTTGTTATAAGGGCAATAATCCCCGTGCCATAGAACATGACACTATGTTGGGGGGGAGTCCAATATTGTGGGGATTTTTTATGTGGGGGGGGGGGATGTTGGTCTGTGATGGAGAGGTGTGGGAAGGTGTTGTCTTGTTCTGGGTGCGGAGTAGCGGGGGTGTGTTGCGGGCGTGTCTATGTGAGGGGTTTGGTCTTATATGTTATTTATGTGTCGTATGTCTGTAAGAAGAAGGGATAGGGGAAGTGTTTTGGCAGAGGTGAGAGTGTCAATGTTGTTGAAGGTCCAATTGTGACAGAGGCTTAAAAATTA
Source organism: Aralia elata (assembly GCA_034770075.1). Classification (NCBI taxonomy): domain Eukaryota; kingdom Viridiplantae; phylum Streptophyta; class Magnoliopsida; order Apiales; family Araliaceae; genus Aralia; species Aralia elata. The sequence goes on from CM068381.1 coordinate 28,377,184, forward strand.
AGTGTGGGAGGCTTCGAAGTATGTAAATAAATAATAAACAAACAAAAGGTGAGGGCGAGAGTGAGGGCTGGTTGGGGGGCCGCCCAAACGTCCAAGGACCCGCCAATAATCCACCAAGGTTTGAAACATGTTGCAGTAAAGGAGAATATAGTAAGGGGGAGAATATTGAGGTGTAGTGGAGTTATGGAGTTGAGGGGGGAGTTGAGGTGTTTGGGGAGAGTGGTGAAAATGGGAAGTAAGGGGGATGGAAAACATTTGTTGGAGTTAGTTGATTTATGTGTTTGGATATCTATGACCTTTGGGTTTTTTTGTGGAGTGGTGTTGGGCCAGAAACCAAATGGGTGGGTCTTGTGTGAGAGTTTTGTTTTATGTGTGTTAAGACGTCGGTTTTTTGTGAGAGTGTTATTAGTGCGAGGGATTATCTAATGATGGGAATGGTGATTAAGGATGGAGAGGGATTTAGGGGGAAGAGGGGAAGGGAGTCGTGGGGTGGATATTAAAGATGGGAGGATTTGGATGATTATTGGGGGATAGTGGTGGAGAGGATAATTATATTTATGGTTTGATAGGATAAGGAAAAAGGGTGAGTTATGGGTGGTTGTGTAGGGACGGTTAGGGTATTGGCGTGATAGGGGTAGGGATGGAGTGGTTAGCGTGCGGAGGGGAAGGAGGGTTGAATTTAGGATTAACTAGGTTAAAGGAGGATAGGGAGGGGTGGATTATGGTGGAGGGATTTTGGATATGGGGATATAGGATAAATGGGATTATAATGCGGGTAAGGGTATTGGATGGGTGGTGGATATGGATAGAGGCATTGGGAAGGAGGAATTAATTAAAAGGATGTTATTAAAGGGATGAGGAAGGATGGGGAAAGGATGGATGGAGGGGGGAGGGATTGGGAAGGAGGATTGGAGGATGGTGGGTATTAGATGAGGGTATGAGGGATATAAGATGGCGGGAGGATGGGGGAGGGGGGGGATATTAAGGGGGTGGATATGGATTGAGGAGATGGAGGTAATAGGAAGGATAGGATGGATGGATTATACATGACCATGGGAGATGCGAGGATATTAACTTAGAGAGGAAGGAGTGGGATATTGGATGGATAGGTGTGGATTAGAGGGAAGGGGTGGGATAATCAGGATGGGAGGGAGGATGGAAGGAAGGATTTTAGGATTTCTAGCCCAATCAGGTTATAGGGGTAAGTACGCAAATATTAACAATTAGGAGGGGGGTACCTAATCCAAAGTTGATCTCAGCTAGACTCCCTCCGTGAGTGGCCCGTAGGTAAGGGCCACACCGAGAGAGAGGGAGTGTGGGGATAGGTGTGATGTGGCCCCCCCGCAGGCCCCCAGTACATTTTTTGCTGTAACACTAAAGGCCACATACTCGCCTATATCAGTCATGTCTGAAGAGTCTGGTGTATCCCCTTGTAATTTTTGGATATATTTTTGTTACGGGGGTAAAAGATTTTTACCCGAGGAAGATCGGCCTAGTTGTGCTCTCCCATTGACCGACTCCAGGGGGGGGGAACCCTTATATCTTCCATGGGGGCGAAGTCCTCCTTGATGAGCCATAAAACAAGAGAAAAAATGAAGAAGAGGTTACCGAGAGAAAGGTGGGGAGGAAGAGGGGAAAGGGGCCGTTAATTAGGACACCGTATAGAGTTTTTTCGTAGAGTTTCTTGTGAAAAAGCGAATGGATCACCCAGAAGAAAGAAATGAGGGGGGGATGGTCAGATTTTAATATGGAGGGAAATCAAACCCTCAACATCAGTCGAATTGGACGTGGTTTGTTGATTCAATCTCAGTGAGCATTGCAAAAACCCTGATGAAGGTTCTCAAAGAGGAGGCCAATTTGTGCTGTCCAAAGAAATTAGTAAGGAGGGTTTCGGCCGAGCTGATTAGGCCACTTATTGGAAACCGATGTCCAATCATCCCTTTAACGGATGAGGACATTCCCAAAGAGGGAAGGGGGCCTGGGGAGGGGGCACCGAAAACCGCTACCTACATCGCGGTAATCTCCTCAGGATATGTCATGAAGTGGGGTGTCTGATCGACGGTGGGGTATCGGCATTGAATATATGTTCCTACTCAAGCACGCTGAAGGAAATATGAACATCAGTCCTCAAGCGCCCCTGCGTAGCAAGTCCATTGTGGTGGTTCGGGGGCTTCTTTTTTGACGTGATCCGGTCGGAGGGATACCATCGGATGAGATAGAATTGCCAGTGGAGATAGGGCCCTGTTTGTTTTCTTTTGAATATATCCTTCCAAGTCCTAGATATTTACGGGCAAGCAAGCTACAAACCTGCTTGTTAGGAGAGGCCGTGGATACACATATGGGCCGGGGGCGAGTTCGCTTCCACGCTCCTATACCAAACAAATCATGTTGAATCATCGGATGGGAATCTGTATGGTAAACAAATCTCGGCCGAATGTGATGACCCTCTCTCCTCCCTCAGGATTTGAGTGGCCCTAACCAGGTAATCAATGTGGATGAGTCAGCGGCGCCTGCCTGCCAGCTTTCAAGCACTAGAGATTAGCACTACAACCCCAATTATAGATGCCTGCGGGAAGCTCCAGCTGTGAAACCAAGGGTCTCTCCGGGAACTCACCTTTGTGGCAAGGGAAATGATTAAAATGAACTTTCCAAAAAAAAAAAAACCCCTGGAACCAAGGACTAGGGGAAAAGCTATCGTTACATGAGGGTCAGGGAATCACCAACGCCCATTCCCACCTACCACCAGCAGATAAGGCAAAGGCAGGAGGATTTGGGATACCATGTGGGCGGGCACAGTTGAGTACGGGGGACACCGTTCAGGGTGCTTTGCGACTCCGATTCGTACTAGTTGGCAGTCCTAGCGGACCAAAGCCGACAATGAGCAGTGGGATCAGACGGACCCTATGATTGGGTAGCAGGGAAATGAAGAGTTAACCCCCACACGTTAAATGAGTTCGGCCTCGGAGGGAAAGTTTCCTTGCAGGAGGAGGGTCCGCAAAAGAGTTTAGAAACCAAATGCTACATCCCCAGGACAATCAACAAGCAGTACAGGAGGGGGACGATATTGTCATACCACCCGTGGGGGGGGGGTGTGGGTGGGGGGGGGGGGGGGGGGTAGCCCAACAAGTTGTGCCTGTCATCGAATTGGGGCAGGACTGATTGATTATTCCTGGAGAGGGTATTGGAGACAGGAATTCTAGGCGACGTGATCCGGTAATCATCGGTGGAGGTGGTTGGTGTCCCGATGTGAGCGCCCTCCTTTATCCTAGCGCCATTCCAGCTGACCTGTACCATCGACAATTGGACCCAGAAACCCGTGTGTGATATCCAAACAGGGGTTATAAACTCGACGTTCAGGGTGATGACCCCAGATGATGGGGGATAATGAGGAAGTCTCATTAAGTTGTTGTTGTTTTATTTCTGCATCATTTATGTCGTTTCTTCTTGGTTTATTTGATAAATTGCGATCATCTGTGAAAAAAATGATTATATATATGACCAAGTATATTTGTTATCATGTCAGGTGTACCAATTGAGTAATCCTTGCATAACAAATGGTCTTTCAAATTTGAATGATGCTTATGATTTTGACATTTGAGCTGGGATTTCGATTTAATGGGGCATTGAGCAAGACGAGACAGATTTTACTACGGACGGACGCACCTGATGAGATCCAAAGGATGGGGGTCCGAAGATAAAACCCAACCCAATTTGGACCAAACCCATCACTTATAGGATAAATCGGAAACCCCTGACAATCCAAAAGAACTCAAGATAGGGACAAATGACCTTAACCCCCAGCCAAAAAAGCCGAAAAAATAATTGAGATTACTGGAGGCCAATATGAGGATGTCTTTTTTTGCCTGGTCGCAACGAGGAATATGATCGGAATTTGTCCACCGAACATTGTGGTGCTACCGGTTACCCATCAAGGGAGGGTTTCAGGCCTGTACCAAGGCAGAAAACTAAGGAAGTAGAAAACCTTGAGTGGAGCTTTTAAAAAGTGGAAGGAAGAGATCATCAAACAGTTCAGGGCGGGAAATCATTATGGTGTCCACCTTACCCGGAATGGCTATCCCAATGTTGGTCCCAGTGGTCTAAAACCTGGAGGGAAAAAGGTGAGGGTATGCGTAGACTTACAGAGATCTAAACAAGGCCAAGTCTCAAGGATATAACTTCCCGGTGCCTTTCATACACATCCTGGTGGAATAAACAACCAGCCCAGTTAACGAAATGTACTCTTTTGGTTGGATTTTTTTTTTTTTTGCTTCGCAGCGATCTCATCAGATAATGGTGGCGGAGGAAGATCGGGGGGAAAAGACCGCAGTCATCATCAACCCCCTGGGGCACTTTCCTGCTACAGGGACCGCTGGCTTTCGGGCCTCAACAAATGCAGGGGCCTACTTATCAGCAGAGCCATGATGGCCTTGGAATGTTCCACGATTATGATGCACAAGGAGGATAGAAAGTCTACGTGGAGCTGACATTATTGTGAAAATCGAGAAAGGAGGTAGAATTTTAGGAATTTAGAATCTCTGATCATATAACCCTCTCCAAAAACAATCTCAAAAAGCTATATTCATTCTCGATCGGCTTCAGAAAGTTTATAATGTTCGAAACTCAATCCAGCCAAATTTGTAATGGTAATACTCTCAAGTGCGCTTTCGAGTGGAGTAAGTAGTAATGTACAGTCTGGGCCAAAAGCTCTTGGGTTTTCCTGGTTTTAGTTGAACGAGGGGCATCTGAGTTCGGATCCCAGCAAAGATTAAAAGACCATTGTGGATATGCCCCTGCAGCAGCTCCGTCGCACAGAGAAGGAGAATTAAGGGGGATTTTCTACCTCGGAAGGATAAACTTTATACAAGCCGTTTTATATCCCACCTTGACGTAATACATGTGAGCCCACATTTTCAAAACTGGTTAAGGGGAAAAAGGGGGTTTCCCAAAAAAGAAGTTGTGGAATGAGCAATGTCAGAAGGCTACTTTTTCAGACCGAATTAAAAAGCACGATGTTGACTGAAATAGCACGAGTGCTTGGGGTACCCACCCTGAAGGATGGGATCCCTCTGTTTAGATGTAATATATCGGTAAATTATTTTAAAAATTGTATTTGTTAGGGTTTGTTTAAATGCACATCGCGAATGGGATGTATGTTGGGACAGAAGAAGAAATTGAGGCGGGGAAAGAAAAGAAAAAAGAAGAAAAAGAGAAGGAAAAAGAGGAAAAGTAAAAGAGAAGGGAAAAAGAGCAGGCCATCCTTCTATTACACCTCAGCAAAAAAAGATTGTTTAGCCAAATGTGAGCAGAATTACACTCCCCTTTGAGAAGAGACCTCTGTTGTGTGCTATGGCCTGGGCTTTTTGCAGGGGGGTAGAATTACAGCCACTACCTCCGCATGGGCATAACCAACCGTACCTGGATTAAACCAAGAAATGGATTAATCCCTGGGAAAATATATTTTCGAGCAAAGGACCCATGCTGTGATTGTGAATTGTCGAAACTATCAAGATGGCAGTTTAATTTTACAACAGTTTTTTTTTTGGACATGGTTTGATACGTGGACCCAAGTAAGGAGAAAGGCCGATGTGAAAGGGTGCAGGGAAATTGCTAGATCAGTTGGGCAGAAGCATCCCCCGGCAGAGAGGCAGGAGGGGACGGAAAGCCTTTAGAAACTCCTCTTCCTAGGGCGAAGGTGCCCAGGGGGGGAAGGATATATTTTGGGTAATCGCTCGCGAAAAAAAAAAAAATGTGATGACGAAGGGGACAATTTCTGGGAAGCTGTATTTTGATGGTGCCATGAATGCCGATAGGGGCGGCGCAGGAGCCGGAGAGCGCGAGTCCCTAGTCTCTATTACCGGAAGAACAATGTATCCCGTGGCCACCAAGCTTCGTTTTCAGCAAATTCTGAACAAACACCGCGTGAATACGAAGGGGTGATATTCTTGGGACTCCGATTGGGCCCGTGACATGGGTAGTAAAAATGACTAGCGCAGTTGTTCGGGGATTCAGATATTGGATAATACAGAACAAAGGTCCAATTGGGGTTTATACAACACTAAGGAGCTTCGCGGTTACTTCCATAACCATCGTTCTGTGTCACCCAGCTTATGCAAGAGTTTCGACAAGATATCGCCTTGCCGCCATATTCCCTCGGGGACGAAATGATTTTGCCGATTGCTGTGTTGGCGACTTTGGCTTCCTTGTAAAATCCACGTGATCAAGAGTAGGGACAGTCCACAAGATTGAGGATCACCCGTTACAGAATGCCCCGGCATAAATGAGGAAAATGTCTGGCCAGTGGTATATCAAATGAGGTGGTGTTTGACGATTGGGGGGGGGGGGGGGGACAAAGCCCTGGTATCTATAATACGACAATAAGGGAATATCTGAGAGAGACAGATCCCTTCCCGATCAGGCAAATCGGACTTGAAAGGATGAGAACTGTCAAAAGATGGCGATGAAAGTTATTACCTGGAGTGGGCGAAATTCCACTTTACAAAAGGGATGCCGGGAATTGTCCTTATTTTTATTAGGACCTGTTTGCAGTCAGTGCGTAGATGAAAACACAGGCCCGAAATGATTATTGAATGAATATACATGGTGGAGTGGTGTGGGCCCACATATGAGTGGACCGGATGGCTTGCCAAAAAAGATTTTCGAGGACAGTGGCATTATTGGTTAACGCTCAGAAGGGTCCGATTGCGATGATCATGTCAAAAACGGGTGTTATCAATGTCAGGCGCACGGTAATGTGATCCATACGCACTCCCGCAGATGAACTGGCACTGTATGACCCTCCCCGAGTCGGCCATTTTTCGATGTGGGGAGGGAATGGATGTAATCAGGACCAATAGAGCCCAATAAGCAAGCAAACGGGCACCGTTTCATTTTCGTCATGATCGCGACTTAATTTCACCAAGTATGGGTAGAGGCACCGCTTCTTTTCCCCTAAAGTAACTCAGGAGGTCATACGTCAGCTTCATCAGGAATGAATGTCATTAGCCGATATGGCCAACCTGAGGTTGTGGTCTCCGACAATGCCAAGAATTACTAAACAACGCCCTCATGAAGGGACTGATGTGACCAGTTCAAGATTAAGCACCCTCAATTCCGTCATTTACCCAGTCCCAAAAATGAATGGGGCCGTGGAGGCGGGCCAATAAAGAACATCAAAGAAGATCATGGCGGAAAAATGTCTTGCTAATCATCTCGGGCGATGGCCGGATCTGGTTACCCGCCTCACCCTGCTGGCATACCGAAAAACATCCATCGCGTACTTCTACGGGAGCAACCCCTTACGCCTTGGTATCATGTGAATGGAGGCGTGTCCCTGCCAGTTTGAAGGTTGATGATGTGCACCGTCCCTCAGAATAGTTGATCGATGACCTCAGATAAGCGAAGGAGGATTGGTAGTGCAATAGTCGATACAGACCAATTGGCCCTAATTGGATGATCAAGGAGGGTGGCATGACATGTCTGGCCACGGCCAGCTTATATCAACAGAGGGATCTCCCGATTCCATATGACAAGAAGGATCATACCTCGGATATTCAAGAAGAATTGACCTGGTGCTAAAGAGGAAATCATGTCTTGTCAGGTACGTAAGCCAGGGGGGAAAGTTTGCCCCGAACAGGGAAGGGGGCCAATTTGTGATCAAGAACGTACTAATCTAGGGGCCCACATATTGCAAGAAATGTATGGTGAGTGTATTTTCCACAAACCCCTCAAAGCATGACTCCGGTAGAAGCGTATTTCTACTCTAAAAAAATCAGATCTCTTATTTTCCTTTGTAGAGCGAACTACGTAGGACCTTATCTTCCAACTTGTGGTTGAACTTAGTGTCAATCCATCCATGGTCGCGGTCCGATCCTTTAAAAATAATCCTTTTTCCCAAACCCAAAACCCAATTTTCGATAGCCAGATAAAACCTTCCTAACACACCACCAAACCTTCCACGAAAACCAAACTGCCGTAACCAAGTATCATCCCATAATACATACCGCTGATCCAACCCAAACAGTTATCCAAAATCTGAGATTCCATCCGACTAAAACAAAGGTGTTGTGCGGCAATATCTGTCAAATCTCCATCAGGTCATTGAGAAAGTGAAAGTGATAGTGCGAAATGGTCAAAAATCAAGGTCAGTTGGATTAATAAAACTGATGATCCAATGGATGGCAATGATATCGAACAAAAAGGGGAAAATGACTAAATTTAAAATGCATGTCTATATATAAAAGTCGTTTTATTACAAGATTTCTCTTTCAATAAAATCTGAAGAAAACCAACATAGACAATGCATGCAGAAATAAAATAATCAACAAATCTGAAACTAGCCGAAAGCATATGGACAGGGTGGGTGGATAGATCTGAATTCATCAGCATCTCCTGCAATCCTGCTGCACGCCATCCATAACAAAACGATCCAGGTTATTAAGCATTAAGCCTCGGTTGACAGACCAAAAATAAAGCAATACTAACCACTGCCCTGGTCTGAAATAAAAAATGGCCTCTCTATCGGCAAGTGGGCAGCATCACTAGCCCGAATGGCCTCCTCTCTCTCGGCAAGGGCGGCAGGGCAACCCTCGTCGGTTTCAGTATTAATCATCGCAGGGCTTAGGTCGTGGAAATCATCAGCGACCCGACTCGTGTCATAATCGGCTGAATTGGAGTGGACTTGTGGTATCTTCCTGTGAAAATTCACTCCAGAGTCCTCCCAAAGGCCCCAGAGTCTCTACACAAACTTAGCCGAATCCAGGTCTCCACGCCAACCCCTGTGCGTAGTGGGCAAATGTCTAGGATGTGACAGCTCAGCACTATAATCCGGCAAAGATCCCTGTAGATTCCAAATCTCGAATACCATGCAATAGATCCCTCTCTGTACATGAATGATATAAGGAATCGGTATGAAATGCGGCAGGAAACCGCGAAGAGGTGTAAAATCCTGAGTCAGAACAAACTTCCCCCATAAACCGCCAGGGGATTGAAAGGTCGTTCACGCCCCCTTAACCCCAGCCAATGGGAATGAAGTTCCATGCCAGGCACATGATTCAATAACTCATTAAATGAGCAATAGCCCCGAGAAAAACCAAAAGATGATAAGGGGTCCACAATGATATACAAAAATAGACTGTCCAAGAGGCCACAACATTACAACTCACGGGACGAAGCGGAAAACAGCGCGGTCTATGTTGTGACTGAAGCAAAACCATGGCGACGGAAATGGCCGATTGGTACTAAGATGACTCATGAACCACATATAACAATAAAGGGTCTAGCTCCCTCTGAAGAATCTTCCTCGGAAGGAACTTGGCCAATATGAGGCCGAACATATAGGTAATCCGCCAAAATCATAGGGGAGAAAGGTAATGTGAACCTCCTGAAGGACCCCAAATGCACCGCAACAAACCGCCATGTCCAAGTGATCGGATCCTTGCAGTGGGCAAATTACAAAACTTGAGATGACACAGGCCATCCATATAACGGCCACAACTTCTCAAGGCCATTCCCAGCGCAGTCCTCGGACACTCCAACGGAAAAATCACCGAGTGAAAAGACGGAAACACTGTTTCAGGTGAGCCAAATCGGTCCATCAAAGAACTGAAGGAGGAACCATATGGTCTGATCTGTGATTACCGGTCGGTAATAAGGACATCCCTCTCGCAAACCGGTAAAAAGTCAAGAATTGACGGGCGCATGGAACCAACAGTAACCCCTAGCAACAGGGACCATTCCCAACGGCATTCCGGTGATTGAAATGCGAGCATACTCCACAAGGGTAAGGTGTCCGCTCAAACTGTCCCCAAACCTAAAACCACCTTTGTTAACGTTGCAGTGGGCCCCCCCAATGGTTCAGAAGGACCATCCACAAAACCTCGCTGCCACCTTAATGAAGGTCAGTAAAGGACCCAGAATATCCCAAAAGACCACTGCGACTAACTCCTTTCTGCCGGCCAGTAAACTGTAGCCAAACCAGCGGAAGAGTGCCTTGTCCAATCAACCCTGGTGGGAAGAAATGGAATCCAAAAACGAACCACGTCAACCGAGGACAACATCTTTGAAAAAATAAGTATCAAAAAGACTGTAACAGGGGTCATTCTCTATCCAAAAATAAAAGGAGCAAGCGACATCAACCAGTTAAAAAAAAACCTTGTTGGGAATCCATAAAAAATGAAACCAGAACCAACTGTGCATAAATAAATAAATGAGTTCATGTACATAGTAGCAATAAATTTGAAAAAAATGAAATACAAAGCTAAAGCAAGGTGCTGATACAAAAGACCCTATTCCTAACCTGGTCTAAATACAAATCAGTATCATCTATGAAAGGCAGGATCCTCGAACATGATCCCCTGGATGTCGATCGATCTCGGAGGACCCCAAAGATTAAACTAACAATGGGATTTATGGGGGTATTTTATCCGCTTGTGGCAACAGATGAACTCGTGCCTTCATCAAAACCTGCACCGTCAGGATCGTAGTTGTACAGCCTCCTCCGGTCCCGGCCCCCCAACCCCCGAATAAACAACAGATAACTGAATCTTACCTGAGCGTGTCAATGCGGCGATCTGCTCAGGCTGATGGTGGGAGTTCCGACACACAGGCAGCCCAAACGGTCAACGTACACCGAGCCTTGGAACCAGGTCTCCCAAGCGAAAGGAAAAGGAGGGCCCTAGGTCAGAGGACCGATGGTACGGGGCACACCCACCATGTACGGTAATGGCATCACTCGTAGTAGGGCAACCCCGTGGGAAAGCATCCGGCCGACCACCCCCCCCCCTGCTAATCATGAACTCCGATGGCTGAGAATCCAACGGGCCAGAAAGTAGTTGTGAAAGAAAAGGGACCGTGCTGGGGAAGCGAATCTCACCAAGTGGACGCATGACTGAATGCCCTCGCTTTCTTCCCAGATACATTCACCCAGCACCAACACTCTGCAAATTGACGGCGTCGGGGTGGAAAAGCTCGAACGCCGTTCCGGAAGGATGCCCCGTACAGCAAACCCCCACAGTCAGAATGATCGGCAGAGGTAGGGAATCCATCGGACCTCCTCGAGCCCGTGATCGAACTCCAGCTTGAATACGAACCAACTGTGCAAAGGCAGCCCGACACGGGGACCTCCTCCAAGAGTGTCTGTGCTGTCCATCGCCGACCCCGAGGAATTAAAGTGTCCCGGGCCCCAGAGTAGTGATAGGCCTCAAACATGGCAGCCGCTCGTAAGCCCCAGAACTGTGAATAGAACCAAGACAAGGCATGAGTTCACTATCAATATACATAAAAGAGATGAAAGGCAAAATGAAATTACAGTAAGAACGGGGAGAGGAGGAGAGGACCTCACCAACAGAAAATGTAGACTAGCCGAGCACGGCATCAGTCGTTCCCTTCTGAGGCCGTGAGACGCAAGCCGTGGAGGAAATTAGGCAAAGGTGAATGACCCCCAGTCATAATCACCGAAGCGGGTCCACATCTCAGACCGCTCCTACTACGCTGAAATGAATGGTGGAGAGTATTTGTTTCCCCAGAAAACAACCCCACATGATGGTTCAGGAACAGGCTTCGTAGCCAGATATGACCCTGGAGCCCTGATCTGCTGGAAATAGGCAAGCTGCATAGAGGACCCCCGACAGCATCGACAGCCCCAAAGCGCCGGAGCTCGAATGCCTACGGGCCATAAAGACCCGGTCCTCGAGCAGCGAAGCCCATCAAAGCTCGAACCTCCACATGGGTGGATAACCATATCCAATGGGTACTCGGGGGACCCTGAAAACTCAAAGCCAGTAATGTACCATCCAGTCCGATGGGGTCAACAACGACCTCAGAGCGTCGAGGTCTAGATAGAGATACTTGCGACTGGTGTATACCATCGCTCGGATAAGACCCTCATATCAACCCCAGGGGCCACTGGCCGGGGGGATGAAAAGTGAAGAAAAGTCGGAAGCCCCAAGAGACCCCCATTCTCCCAGTAATCACTGATGCAAGGCCGCGTTAAAGTAAATAGATGTTGAACCAGTTACCCCTCTGCTGGGTCCAAACTTTGGGTTACGGTACCCTGTGGCAATCACCAAGGGGTCAATCCGGATAAAAGGAGATGGGAGAAATTGAGAATGAAAATCAGAAAAGAGCTGAAATATACCAGTCGTTTAGCCACGAGAGAATTGCCGATGAGGTGTACGGACTGAGATCCCGACCCCTAAATAGATCGGGTTAACTGCACAGAGGCTCCAGAATGAGCCTGTGATGAGTAGATGGAGCCGTTGTTGCTGGAGGATGGTCCCCCTCTGCCCGACGACCTTCCGTCGGAAACAGCCTCCCTCAACATCCATCTCCGAGGACCATACGGAATAAACATCCTCCGTGCAAACGACAAGCCCTGACGGGACACCGAGGAGTAACTGGAAGTGGGGTGCCAGCCCTAACACGAACGGCGAACAACCCGGAAAAAAAGGTCCTAGAGGCGGAGGAGCTAAACTGGTGCGCATCAACGATCCATAGCTGGAATAGAACGGCGCGAGAAAGGAAGGTAAGTTTCCTTTTAAAATAATGTAGATGAACATTTCTAAAATTCTCAGCCTCATCAGATTATTAATGCAACATTATGCATGCTCAAAAAAAAAAAAAAAAAAAAAAAAAAAAAAAAAAAAAAAAAAAAAAAAAAAAAAAAAAAAAAAAAAAATCAATTTTAAAAAAAAAAAAAAAAACAAAAAAAAAAAAAAATTTCCTTCGGCCCAAAGTTCCGTTTGTAAATTAGAACAACCCAGGCATTAATCCAAACTTGTTACCAATCAATCAAAAGCCTGCAAACAGATTATTTAAATATGCATTCCTTATGTGCGATTACATCATGTATTAGCATGTATCTCTGCAGGAAAAGGATAGTAATCCAATGATGTAGTGACCTTGCCTCAATGAACAAAAAAAAGGACTCTCACAAAGTTGATACATAGCCATGTATATATGATGGTACATGAACATATCATTGTAAAGCAAACATTTTAGGTTTAAACATGTAAATAGTCAAATGTATAGCAAAACAATGATTACAATTGAAAAGATAGACCCGCCTCAATAGTGGGTTACCTGTAGCGTGTAATTAGGATCAAATCCTACTCGGAACAGTTTATTAGCAGGAAGGGGAAAGTTTGAAAAAAGTCGACAAAAAAGCCCTTGCGAACAAGAAAACATCGAGAGAAACTCATTGAATTACAAGTTGAAAGTGGACATATCCTGGAGGAGGCCGCCGCGTAGGATTTAAGGCCCGAATCAAGGCCGCCCAGATGTATCTGCGGCAGGCCGCATATCCCTCGTGCGGCTGGCCGCAGATCCATCTTGCGGCTGGCCCTGTTGAGGTCCCCCCACCTTGCACCCTTGCAACCATTATGACTTGTAATGAAGTGAAAAAGTTTAAGCGAGATGGGTGACCCGCGGACGATTACCCGGCAACCCCGACATGACTATTTCGGACCCTGCCTACGATAAACCGGCGATCACGGGATGGATGCCCGGCGACGATAACCGGCTCCGACAAGTATAACCAACAGGCGACTATAACCGGAGGTTACGAGATGTGTGACCGGCGACGATACCCGGCCCCGACATGACGATTCGACCGGCGACGATTCCCGGCGAACACGAGATGGTATGACCGGGCGACGAATAACCGGCTCCGACAGATAAACAACCGGCGGACGATAACCGGAGGTTACGAGAAGGGTGACCGGCGGACGATACCGGGCCCCCCGAACATGACGATCGACCGGCGACGATACACCGGCGGATCACGAGATGGATGACCGGCGGCGATAACCGGGCTCTTTCCGACAGATAACCAACCGGCGACGATAACGGGGGTTACGAGATGGGTGACCGGCGACGATACCCGGGCCCCGACATGACGATCGACCGGCGACGATAAACCGGCGATCACGAGGTATGGTATGACCGGCGCCGATAACCGGCTTCGACATGATAACCAAACCGGCCGACGATAACCGGGGGTTACGCGCATGGGTGACCGGCCGTGACTACGAATACCCGGCCCCGCGATGACGATTCGACCGTGCGACGATAACCGTGCGATCACGAGATGGCTGACCGGCGACGATAACCGGGCTCCGACAAGCTAAACCAACCCGGCGACGATAACCGGGGGTTACGAGATGGGTGACCGGCGACGATACCCTGCACCGACATTAAGAACTACAGGCGACGATAACAGGCGATCACGAGATGGATGACCGGCGACGATAACCGGCTCCGACAGATAACCGACCGGCGACGATAACAGGAGGTAACGAGATGGGTGACCGGCGACGATACCCGGCCCCGACATACATGTACGACATCGACCGGCGACGTATACCCGGCGATCACGAGTATGGGATGACCGGCGACGGATAACCGGCTGCCGACAGATAAACCAAACGGCGACGATAACCGGGGGTTTACGCGATGGGTGACCGGCGACGATACCCGGCCCCGACATTGACGATTTCGACCGGCGACGATAACCGGCGATCACGAGATGGTTGACCGGCGACGATAACCGGCTCCGACAGATAACCAACCGGCGACGATAACCGGGGGTTGCAAGATGGGTGACCGGCGACGATAACCGGCTCCGACAAGATAACCGACCGGCGACGATAACCGGAGGTTACGAGATGGGTGACCGGCGACGATACCCGGCCCCGACATGACGATCGACCGGCGACGATAACCGGCGATCACGAGATGGATGACCGGCGACGATAACCGGCTCCGACAAGATAACCGACCGGCGACGATAACCGGAGGTTACGAGGTGGGTGACCGGCGACGATACCCGGCCCCGACATGACGATCGATCGGCGACGATAACCGGCGATCACGTGATGGATGTCCGGCGACGATAAACCGGCTCCGACAGAGGACCGACCGGCGACGATAACCGGGGGTTACGCGATGGGGTGACCGGCGACGATACCCGGCCTTCCGAACGAGACGATAGCTTGAAAGAGTGAACCCAAAGGACTAACAAACCACGGTCAGTGGGGTTGATACAATTGACACTCTTACGAATGTCTTGCATGCATTGCATCTTATGTTGCATCATAAAGCTATATGTGTGAGACATCATGTATACACTGTCATTCTTATGCACATGTCATTCATGCATCGAGTGTCTATTCTTTATCCTGTTTCATTTCATTTATCCTGAGTACTCTCATTACACATGATAAAGAGGGGCAGCTGTAGACACCCAAATTTCTGCGTTTCCTTCTACTAACCATGACAGGAGGGCGAAAATCGTCAATTGAAACCGGCTTGGCGGCGGAGCAATGGAGCGGGCACAAGGGCGAGCGCCCCGACACCACCGCAATGATTTGGGGCAGCCCAAGTTTACGTGGACAATAAAGCCCGTCCGAGGGCAGGCATTTCCGGAATGAGGTGGCACGTTCTCCCGGACGTTCCCGGACTGCGGAATACTAAGCCTGTCAGCGAAAAAACCGACGTAGCGGTACGAAAATCGAGGCGTGACCACGAAAATCGAGAAAGTTCAAGGCCCGCCAGCCGCGGAGAGATCTGCGGCCAAGTGAGTGCGCCAGCTCGAAAAGGGGAAATCAGCACTCAGGCAGGCTGAGTGCGATGGGAGGCGTGCCAGCTGGCCAGCCGCAGATCTTATCTCTCGGCCTGCCGCAGATAGATCTGCGGCTGGCTCTGGCCAGCCTATTTAAGGCAGCTTCGGCAGCATAACAGGAGGTTCAGCGAATTTTGAAGAAGAAGAGAGAAAAACAGCAAACAGCGAGCACGGATTTTGATGAGAAATATAGTTTAGATTTTGCAACAAAAAATAGGAAGAAAAGAGAGGAAGAAGAGAGAAATTTTACTCCTTTAATTTTGATTGTTATCAAATATATTTCTCATTCCATTCAATATACCAAGACTTCATCCTTTTTGAAGAATCATTTTGCAAGGTAAAAATTCCCTTTTGTTATAACAATTCATATCCTCTTATTTGCCTTAGATGGATTGTAGTTTTCATGTATATTGCAGGAATACAATCATGGATTAGGGGGATTATTAAGGTGGTTCCATCGGAACGAAATTCTTCCTAATAACCCGGAGGATATCCAATTGATAAGATTTCTAAACTTGTTTGTGATAAATTTATTGGGTTGTAATTTATTTAGATTGTCAATTTCGGATATCAATGAGTATATTAGCTAAAAACCCGGGTTGTGTTTGTTATGTAATATTCATTTTGTGGGCATGTATTAATCTCGTTGTGTGCCTAGGAAAGCGACCCCTGTTGGTCCAAATCCGATGCATGGACATGTCTTGATGTATGTTTAGCGGGAAGGGAAGGATGTAGCCTCCTTGTAACAATGTTAACCGTCGGGCCTTAAAACGACGCCAAAGCGAGAATCGGGTTTAAGGCCTCATATTAGTGGAACTTGTGATTGTAGGCGTTTGGGATTATTTTGATGGCTTACATGCCCATGAATAGCCCCAACGCTTTTTAATGCTTGATTTGATTTGTGACACCGTGAAAAAATTGATTTCAAAGCTCTAAATCCATGAAGACTTTCATAACAATAAAATCAAAGTAGGACATTAAAATCACGAGGTTAAAATTTGAGAAATGTTAATGAATGTCGATTCTTTTTACTAATCTAACGAGAAAGCTAATGAAAAAAAATCGTTTTCCAAAACAACACACGAAATGATTTTATAAATAATTGACGTTTTATTAAATCTTTGTGCATAGGGTGAAAGAGATCCTAGAAATTGCCCATCATTTTATGAAAGCAACGTATAGATCTCGATTCCTATTTTGACGAAGGTTTAAAACTCTTGTTTTTGTTAAAACGACACTTAATGAAAATCCCATAGTTTTGGACAATTAAAATCAAACCTTTCTCATAAAGAATAAAGCTTTCTCGGGTATATCGAAAAGACATTCCGAAGCGTATTCAAATTAAAACACGATTTTCCCTAAAATCCAAATGACTCTTTCATACAAACTCACCACAACATTCACATAGGCACACACACACACACGCGCGCACCTACATACACATATTCATGAATTAAAGGATAGGAAAGCATTAAGATTGCGGTAACCGTGTTTCACGGAAGTCGAGGGGTGCCTAACACCTTCCCCTCACTTAAGCAAGCCCCCGAACTCTATGAATCTCGATTCGCAAACCAATTAATTCGGAGTCACACATGAGCCAGCGATTTATAAAAAAACGAAAACTCGGATGAGTTGGTACATCCATTTCAAATATACCAACTGGCGACTCTGGTTAATTGGCTCATCATAAAAAACGATCTTTCACAACCCCGTCGACATCCAATGACCGATCTTTTCCAAAGAATCATTAAACCAAAAGGCTAACATTGAAAAAAGACCAAGAGAAAGCGAAAACCCGGCTGTCGACAAGTGTACATATTAGAACATCATTGTGTTGATATTGTGTCGCATGTGTTTGTGTGACATGGCTTATTTTTGTTAGAATATTACCGTAGGGTTATTACCTGAGCTATAACCACCTGTGGGGGTAACCACATGCATGCCCTCTTGGCACCAAGGATGACACCTTCCGTGACGTGTGATTTGGTCGTACAGCGTCTCTGTTTTGTGCTCTGGTGGGAGTTAAGCCCATTTGATGATTTATTGGTGGGATGGCAGTTTATTGGGTCGGACCCTAGTTTTATGTTGTGTTCTGTTCTGCGGATTGGTGATCTTGTTTGTGATCCGAACCACACCTTCCGATTTTACATGCATTTGGATTCGCGCGTTCCGAATTGTGTGATTAAACTTGCCTGGTTGTTGGCATTTATTTTGATTGCATATGTGACATTATTTGAACTTGCCTTGGTCCTGTGGGCCAAGGTTATGATTTTTTGTTTTTGTGATTGAGCTCGGTTAATGAAATAACAACCCAGCCATTTGAGTTTTCAGCGCTATTATTTCATTGTTGTTACTTCTTGTTCATTTCCAAATTCAGTTCATTTGATTGAGTTAATTCAAATTTCATTATTCTTGTATTTTATATCCGGTACTGGGCATTTGGTTCATGCTGTTGTTTTTCTTTCGGCAGGTAATCAAGGGGGGACCAAGGGCAAGTGTGATGGGACTTTTTTTTTTAAAAAGAGTTTAGATATAATTTGATTTAGGACTATGATACATTAGTTTTATTGGAGTTGTAATAATTATTTTGAATTGTGGTTTGAGGCCCTGTTTGACAATTTATTATGGATTGACTATATGATATTTATCAGTTGTTAGAGATATCTCTTTTGTGGGGCATAGAGCGTTTCTCTATTCATTTTGGTTAGTTTTGTTAAGATTTTGTGGCGTAACCTCTCTTTCTATTTTAGAAATGGGGTGTTACAGAGTTGGTATCAGAGCTTAGGTTCTTTCTTGTAGAAAAAACCTATTTAGGTTTGACCTGTGAGTTGTGGTGTAGACTTCTGGGTTAGGTTCTTTGTTCGTGTTTGACTTTTCTTGGTTCAACTTATCATATTCAACTATATTCGAATTTGTCTATAATCTAGTTTTCTTCTTTTCGTTGATTTCTTTTCTTAGATGGCTCGTAGATCGCCTAAAAGTTGCTGGGAGGCGCAGATCAAGGGTTGAGCAATGGTGGTAGAGGCGGAGGGTCAGGCTAATTGAGCAACCTAACAATCAAATTAATGCTCAATTGGCCGCCTTGGTGAATCAGGCGGTTAATCAGGCTTTACCGCAAGTGGTGGCACAGGTTGTGCATGCAATGCAGCAACCGCCAGAAAATCCTGAACAGGGAAATGCGGAAAATAATGGTCCACACGCATATGAAGAGGAAGGGAATGCAGATGACCTTGATCAGCAGGTGATTCCGATGTATGTATGGTTGGAGAGGTTTCAGAAGCAGAAACCACAGTCATGTAGTTCAGCCCCGACTCCAATTGATGCAGAGAATTGGATTGCCCATTTGGAGAAGATATTTGATGTGTTGGCCGTGTGTGTTCAGATAATCAGGAAAGTGTTGCTTGCAGCTTATAAGTTGGATGGGGGATGCACAGAGGTGGGGGTAAGGCGATGACAAACAACGTAAGGGTGATGGATATGCTTGAGACCAATTATCTTGGGCAGAGTTTTGTAGTGGTCTTTTATCAGCAGTACTTTCCAGCTGCTGATAAAGAGGGCCTATGCTTAGAGAATATCTGTATATTCTGGCAGAAAAGATGATGAGTCCATCACGGATTTTATGACGAGGTTCACCAGGTTGACAGGTTTTTTTTTTTGGGGGCGGGATCTTCAGCAGGGACTGCAGCGGAACAGGCAGAAAAGTTTAAGTGGAGAATTCATTATAGATATTCGTCAACATCTCATTAACAACAAGTTTGCAGAGTGTGTCAGCTGTCAGTGGCTAACGCGGCTAAGAATTATTTTGTGATAACACTGCCCCCAAATCCATAGAGGATTACCTGAAATTCCGTATTTTGGTGCTCCACGTATACCATTCATTCAACACTAAGGCTTAATATATTAAATATTTAAAAAGATTACATCAGATGTTCGTCTTATCCAGGTACGAAGACCTTTCAATAAACCTCATTACATGATAGATAATGTATTATCATATTACAAACTCTTATAATTAAAATTTTTTACAAGCAACGACTTCCAACTACTCATTTAGCTTTCTTTTGTCCCTTTATCCTTGCTGGGGACTCTTTGATTACGTTCCTGACCTTAGCTGAAAAAACATTTTATTTCAAAGCAAGAATGAGCATTTCAAGGATGCTCAACAAGTTAGTATAACATGATAATAAGGCATTTATACGGAAAAGGAGTAAATATGTTTTCATTGAGGGATACTTCTACAACGAATCAATAGTTTGTGTGAAGTTACTGAAACAATTCTGAATAATCTATCAAATCATTTTGTATTTTTGAAACCTACATATTGACTACAGATGCTGAGTGGTCAATAAGACCATGAACTTTATTTTCATTTGCTAAAAAAGGTTCTATCAGGAAATTCATCTGTGAACCGACTGAACTTGACGGGCACGGGTGTGTGTGGATCAGCCCTTTTATGCCCTGCGTTTGATCAACACTACTTGGCCGTTATTCTCACTGCCTTTAGGGCACAAATTAAACGTTTTCCCCAATAAGGGATGTTCATTCTCAGACTTGAGTTCCAAATCAAAAACCCCAAAAAATTATCTGATTGAAAAGCTCTACATATTCTCAATAATGTAGTAAAGACTTGCTAACTGAGAAAGGACATTAGTCTAGGCTTGTAACAAAAAGCTTAGATAGGTTGTTTTAAAACAGTTCATATTTAATAAGAACGAAAAGACATATCTTTCTAACATAGCTTATCAAACAATATACCTCGAAGGTCATATAGAAAAACTTTGCAAATTATAGATTAGCTTGCGCCAATACGAAGTACAAAAAGCTAGAACACTTGGATTTTAGTGAATTGAAACTTGCCTTCATGAGTTCAAGATACTTGCACAGGTATACGATTGCAAGACTAGAACACTTGCACCGTTCTATGAGGTTTTAATACAAAGTTGAAAGAAGAAACTTGCAACGTAACTAGGATGCTTGTTAGCACAATATAAAAGTAGTACATAGGGTAGATACTTGCTCAAAAATAAACAAGATCAGGAGGGATACTTGCCTTGCTTGTAATTTACGAATATAGCTTATACCTTACTTTCAAAGATATCCCTATCATAGTTATACATGCGTACATATTCAATTAGCCAGTGTATAATTAACTTATACTCATATACACCATATATTACTAAGCTTATATATATCCCAGAGTAAATATACATGTCAAGCATACATTAGTTTTTATATATATCAAGTTCATATTCCAATAACACATTATATTTCAAACATTCAATGTAATTACTTTTACGTTGCTTTATTCTTATTCTTTATTTTGTTTTTAAAACTTTTTTAGTCAACTTAATTCATACTTGATCATGCACTTAATAGTACTGTTATTTATAAAGTCATAGAAAGATCAGTTTTCATTCAGGGCTCTTGTTTGACTCTTTGAAATACTCAATTTTATTTTACTATTCTTTTGTTAAACCTTAGTTCTACTTATTGCTTGATAAGTCTAAACATATCAAATTGTCATGCAAAGAGATTTTAGAGACTCAAACAATCCATGCACCAATGTTTCTATTTCTTTTCATATTTATAGATCTATCATTAATATCATATTCGAAAACTTCTTTTTCAAGAATTTTTTGAAAGAAATTACTCTATTTGAGCATTTTATCAAATTAAACTTAGGAGGGGTTGGGTGGGGAGGGTGGTGTGTAGGTTGGCGGGGGCTAACGAGTGTGCGGGGGGATTGGGGGGGGGAGGGGGGTGAGGCGGGGGGGGGACTTTTCGCCGTTCCTTGATCAGGCCCCCATCATGGTTAAGCCCAGATTTCATGGAAATCAAATGCAAACAAACACAATCAATCATTTATAATTACTTCTAAATACTAAAACTGTTTTCACATAATTATACATACTCCATAATACAGTACTGTAATCACATATTTACATAAATGGATATATATAACTCAAGACATAATGCATATATTACATTATACAATAAATATGTATTACAAAATTATTACAATATTACAATAAAATATATATTATATTACTTATTAAAAATATATTCCATAATTACATAAAAAAATTAATTTATTTAATGCAATCATTTTTCATATTAAATTTAATAAAATCATTTTAACTTACTCAATTTTAATGCATACTATAAATTTAATGAACACAAATTATATTACCTTTCCTCCTTCGTCAAAAACTAGAAATCATTATTTTAATTAATATAATTAATATACCATTTCTCTCATTCTTTATTGTAAATAATTCCACTTCATAAATTATTTAAATACGAGATTATTCAATATACCACCCCTTAAGTATTCCAATTAACTTAATTATTTCCTTCTCATTTCTTTCTTATAAATTGTCCTTAACAACTTTATCAAATTAATAAATATAATATAATAATTATGAAAATTGTTTCTTTATTACATGAAATATCAATTCATTTGATAAAAATATTTAATGGGACGAAAAACCACCTTAAACCGTAATAATAATTAATAATGCATTAATTATCAACATATAATTAAATCTCGTTCTTTCCATAAAATTGTCTTTCAACAATTTGTTTATCTACGACAAAATATATAATATATTTACCACTTCAGTAAACATACCTGACTTAACTAACATTACTTTCAAAAAATAATAGTAAGGAAATTTTAAATATACTTAATTCCATCTTTTCCTTCTTCTTACACAAACTATTTTCAAAAACTATTTACTTACGATAAATATATAATAACAATATATATCATTCAACCAATTTATCGCACATACAACCATTGTACTATAATCATTTACGTAGTCAACATTCATAATAACATTCTTTATTATTTATTAAATTTATTTATTTATTTTATCTGAAATCTCGGATTGTTCACAATATTGAGATGGAGCGGGCAGGGGGACTTTCGAGCTTCTTAAACTAGTGGGGAGTTGGAAGAGGGACAGAGGATGACCCAACGCAGGTTTAAGCTTCGAGTCAGCATTGGGAGGGAAATCATGGTGAGTCAGTGGAACAAGGGAACCGTGGTGGCCTTAGCCAGAGGGCAATGGCTGTGGCCAGAATCAGAATTAGAGGTTTATCAGCAGAGTTGCCTCAGCTAGGGGCAGAATCGTCAAGCTTTAGCTACCTTGGCAAGGGTCAAAATTGCCAGCAATGGCAGGAGAATTCAGGGTCGTTTATCCCGGGGGACCATGCTGGTGGGGTAATACCAAATCTCTATTCCGATAGATCCTTGTGCCATTTGTGGGGCTAAATCATCCGGATGGGGGGAGGGCGAATGTCATAGAGTTACTGGTACATGCCTTCTTGTGTAGGCAAGATGGGTTCATATTGCTAGAGATTGTACCGGACCACGTGAGTAATGGTTGGAGGCGGTGATAAATAGTGGTAGATTGGAGGTCAGCCGTCAGGGTGGTCGGCGTGATTTTGTTTGCTTTGACTTTATAACCAGGCGGTAGTGGTTGCATCCATGGTATGTTTCTGAGTACTCTTTTAGTTGGCAATCGTTGAGATCTTATGTGTTTATTTGATACTGGTTCTACTCATTACAGTTGTTGCTCAGTCTTTCGTTCGACCACTTTGGATTGTGCCATCTTTATCAGGTCTTTAGATTTGTTATGTCTATTGCTACCCGATGGGGAGCTTCTGTTAATTTATTTCTGATTTGTATTCGGCGAGAGTGTCCGATCAGTTTTTGGAGATAAGATTCGTGGGGCTAATCTTTCTTCCAAATGTGTATGCACGATTTCGATGTTATTCTTTGGGGATGGACTAGTTTGGTGATAAGCATTCAAGCCACTATTCGATTGTCAGGCAAAGAAGATATACTATTTGGAGATGTGAAGTCTCTGGAGTTCGGTTCATGGCTTCTAAGTAGGGTGGTGATGAAGTTAATTTCAGCTTTGAAAGCATGGAAAGTTGGTTGCCAAAAGGGTTGTGAGGGGTGTACTTGGCATTTGTGAAGGATACCTCTAAGGGCGAGTCTCGTATTGAGGATGTTCCAGTTGTTCGTGACTTTCCCGATGCGTTTCCTGAGGAGTTTTCTAGGGTTGCCATCGCAGCGAGAAGTTGCAGTTTTTACCTATTGAACTTATTCCTGGTTGTGGAGCCTATCTCATTAGGGCACGCGTATCGGATGATATGGAACCACCATTGGAGGTTGCAGGAGTTGAATAGAGCAGTTGCAAGGAATAAGAATTATTAGATCATGGTGTAATGTCGACCGAGTGTTTCATCGTGGGGTTGCTCAAATTTTATTTGTGAAGAAGAAAGATGGGTCTATGAAGTTGTCGGCATAGTACTATAGAGAGGTTGGAACAAGATTACTATCAGGAATCGGTTTATATCCATTGTCGAAGATTGATGACTTGTTTGTCCAAACTTTCAAGGGGGCAAAGTATTTTTCGAAAGATAGACTTGAGGTCGGGTTATCATCAGTTGAGGTGTGAGGGTATGAGGAATTGTCTCTAAGACAGCTTTTTCGCACTTGCCTTCTGGGCCATTACAAGTTTCTGCGTGATTGCCATTCGGGTTTGACTTACGCTCCGGCTGGTTGGAGTATTTTATGGATTTGATGAATCGTGGTGTTGAAGGGCAAGTACTTAGATCCAATTTGTTTTTATTGTCTTTATTGATGACATTTTGGTTTTACTCCCAAGTCTAGGGATAAGAGGCTATGTGGAAGGAAACATCTTAGCACAGTTTGTGTTGGGGATTGTTGCACAAGGAAAAAATTGTATGCTAAATTCTCTAAATGCGAGTTTTGGTTGGAGCAGGTTGCATTTGTGGGCCACGTTGTGTCTGCTGGAAAAGGCATTTAAGGTTGGATCCTGTGAAGGTTTGAGGCTATCACTAAATGGCCAAGGACCTACTACGGGTGACGGAGGTTAGGATAGTTTATTGGGTCTGGATGGGTATTATAGGTGATTAGTGGCAAGGATTTCTCTTTGCTTGCCTTGCCATTAACTCAGTTGATGAGAAAGGGCACGTAGTGTCGTTGTGGAATGAGGCTAGCGTCTTAGAGGAAGAGATTGTCGAGGAGGTTGAAGAAACGGCTTATGACGACTCCAATACGTTACATTACCGTCGGGGACAAAGGGTGTCATACCAGATTTGTTGTGATGCTTCTAAGAAAGGCTTGGGGGGTGTGTTTTGAATGCAACACGGGCAAAGGTGATTGCTTATGCTTCTAGGCAGCTTGAAACCTTATGGAGAGTGATCTACTCCACTCATGATTTAGAGTTTGATGCCTAGCAGTTATTTTTGCCTTTAAAAAATTTTGGGAGAAAACCACTTATTTGTATGGAGAGACTTGTGATAATCTTCACCGATCTCAAGAGTCTTAAATACATTTTCACTCAATAAGGAGCTCAACATTAATGGCTGAGACATTGGTTGGGAACTTTTAAAAAGAATTATGATGCTGAGATTCAGTATCACTCCCGAAGGCGAATGTAGTTGCAGATGCTCATTAGTTCGAAAGATTTCAGGGAAGTTAGCTGCCTTTATTACACCAACCTCAGCTTATTTCGGATATGGATGCGGATAGAGTTAGAATTTTTGTTGTGCAAGGTTCAGTATGGGGCAATTTGGCAGGTATGAGAGTGGAGCCATCTTCTCTTATCTCGCGGGGTTAAAGAAGACTCTAAAAAGGGAAGATACGAGGTGTTGTGGGGGTATGGCACAAAATCTGGAGGAGGGCAAGAAGCCAGAGTTTCGTGATTAATGATCACGGTGTTGTTTTGGTTGGATGGTGTGCGTTTGTGTTGTACCGTCAGATTTGTAATTCATTCAGGTCGGCTCTTTTTGAGTTTGCTTTATTAACAACAGCTGGCATTGAAGTATTGGGATGGCTCCGTTTGAGGCATTGTATGGTAGGAAGTGTCGGGCACCAACTTGTTGGGATGAGGTTGGTGACAAGGCCATAGAATGGGCCTGAGTTAGTTCAAATCACTACGGAGAAGGTAGCGGTGGCTAAGGAAAAATTGAGGTCGGCTCGATCACTACAGAATAGTTATGCTGATAAGACATAAAAGGAACCTTAGAATTTGAAAAACCTGGTGAGCATATGTTTTTAAAAAGGTTCTCCTTGGAAGGGCATTCGGCGATTTTGGGTTGAACGGGGAAAACTTAGTCCGCGCTTATATTGGGTCCCATTTGAAATTTTGGAGAGAGGTTAGTGAGGTTGCATATCGGTTAGCTTTGCCTCCACAGCTAGCTTATGTGCACAATGGGTTCCATGTGTCGGTTGTGAAGGATGTTACCATTTTCATCCGTTGCATGTGAGGTGCAATATCTTGATTCGGTAAGATTCGGTGGTGGTGATCTTACTTGTGAGGAGCAAGCCCGAGGCGATTTTGGATCGCCAAGAGCGAAATATGAGGA
The DNA here is from genome assembly GCA_034770075.1 of Aralia elata. Lineage (NCBI taxonomy): Eukaryota > Viridiplantae > Streptophyta > Magnoliopsida > Apiales > Araliaceae > Aralia > Aralia elata. The sequence goes on from CM068381.1 coordinate 28,403,207, forward strand.
GGAAGACAATTCCGTTAGTTTGTAAGGTTTTGTGGAGGGAAATCATTCGGAGCGTGGAAGCTACTTGGGAGATGGAGGAGTCTATTCGAGCGGAGTATCCACATATCTTTGAAAATTAGGTACGTTCCATTCTTTTGATTCCGGGGACGGAATCACTTTCTTAAGGGGGAAGTAATGTAATACCTTGAAATTTAATAATAATAATAACAATTTATATATTTTTTTTAAAATATTTTAATTGGATCTTGTATTTTTATTTGGGATCAAACTAGTCATTTTTAAATTTATGTGAGCTAATGAATATTAATAAGTAAGGGATATTAATTTAATAAAATTGGGACCTTCCTTAATACTAATTGGATTTATATTTATATATGGGTAATATTAAATACTATTACGACTAAGAAGATTAATAAAAATCTGGTTAATAAAAAATAAATAGCTAAACTTAATCTTACTTTCACGAACTGAGAAAGAAAAAAAAAAGAGTACAGTGGCTGCTAAAAAGAAACGAAAGGACCAAAGTCGAAGGTTACTGCAGAGGGAAAAAGAAGTTTTCGATGTGGGATGAAACTGAAGTCAACTTTCTTTGCAATTTGTAATCAGGGTAGTTTACCTTGGTATGCATTCAATTAAAAAAAACTATCATTATAATAATGTCACATAAGCTTTATAGATCATGTATACTGTATGAAAAACAAATGGTTTGATTAATTGAAGGAACCTTTTTCCTAAGTTTAATAGTAAGAATAATATACTATATCACCATATTATCTAAACACGTATAGTTAACATGTTTGTATGCTTTCTGACTTAATTTTGAGTGGGACGGAATATATGTCTAAAAATAAATAAACAAATAAAATTAGTTTTAATAATGTTTTATAATCTAATAACATAAAAATTATATTATATTATAATTGAACATTATAATTAATAGTGTTTTATTATTTTGTTTTATTAGATTGGATTGAAGAAGATTAGTAAAACTATATATAATTTTGGGTATTACGTTGCTTACTCCAGGTACGAATTTCGTACTCTTTCAACGAAACTCCTGTGATTTTAATTTGTTCATTTGCCACTCGTTTCGAAATTTAATATTGTCTCTCATAATTATTTCTTGCCAAATTTATTATGATAGTTCATTTTGGCGTCGATATTTGAAACTCATATTTGTACTCTTTAGACTAGTGTATTATGTCTAGAAATTATTTTGATATTTGTAGAGTGTGTACATGTAATATATTTTGGAGAC